>JAJMFY010000019.1:0-204821 GCA_030574955.1 Teunomyces lycoperdinae
CCTCTGTCCCACCTAACCCACCTCAGAGCTCCTCTGTCCCACCTAACCCACCTCAGAGCTCCTCTGTCCCACCTAACCCACCTCAGAGCTCCTCTGTCCCACCTAACCCACCTCAGAGCTCCTCTGTCCCACCTAACCCACCTCAGAGCTCCTCTGTCCCACCTAACCCACCTCAGAGCTCCTCTGTCCCACCTAACCCACCTCAGAGCTCCTCTGTCCCACCTAACCCACCTCAAAGTAGTATCACCACCCCACCTTCTCCACCAGCAACTATTACAACTCCAGGTACAACTGTCATCACTATTACCTCTTGTGAAAACAACCAATGCTCTCACTACACTAAGACTACTGGTGTTATTGTTGTGACTTCTTGGTCAACTACTTACACAACTTACTGTCCACTTCCTTCGGAAGGACCTGATGAACCAGAGTCGACTATTACGGTCCCAGCTACTACTGTAGTTACGATCACCAGCTGCAAAGGCAATGATTGCTCGTACCATACCAAGACTACTGGTGTTGTTACTATCACTTCCGACTCTAAAACCTTTACCTCGTGGTGTGCTCTCCCAGACTTTTTCCATGGGTTGAAAGGACACAAGGAGGTGGAAGGTACTCCTGGTAGCCAGGCTACTTTTGAATCCACAGCGGCTGAAGTTGAATTGACTTCTAGTACTGCCATTACAGAAGTTGAAACAATTTCTCAAACCCCAGCTGAACCATTTAGTGAATCACAAGCCCCACCAATCACTGTTGCTGTTAACACTGAAAACGGTGCTTCTGGTATGAAATTCTCGGTTGGTGCCATAATTGCTGGACTTGGTCTTTTCTTAATGTAAGTTCAAACTGTTATACCCATCATGATCCATTTCTACTAAATTTCAATTCGCGATTCAATACCTGTCTTTGTCCATTTCGGTTACTTGATGTTCGCATAAAGCCTTCGCAAACATCTTACTTTCACAATAAACATTTTTCTATTTTTAAATAAAAATTGTAAAAACATCATAAAAAGTCTGTTTATTGCTGACTAGATTAGTAAAGACAATATCTCAAGTCTATTCTTCTACATTTCACACCACGAAGAACTACCGAAGCTTTGTGCTATATCTCATTGATTATGAGTCGAAAAATCTGTTTTATCTCTATATTAATATTCTTACATATAACAATTGCGCACCCTGGCGGAATGCTTCCTAACAGGCGCTGATCAAACTAGGTAATTCAAGGAATTTTTTTTTATTTGTTTATTTTAAATTGGCCGATTTCAAAGAACTACATTAAAAATATCACTGAAGTAGAGAGTAGAATCTGGGAAGAACATCAAATGATTGAAAGTTACGAAATTTTCATCCGAATTAATATCATTCTTCAGTTCAAAACCATCTTCGTCTACCTGAATTGGATTATACCTCATGTTTATTAATTGAGTCCAAAATTTGTAAATTTGATATTCTAATATTAATGCATCCAGGCATTCGTTACCAGTTCCATCATTGCAATTGATGCGAATATATAGATCAGAAATATCCAGGAAGATGGAAATGATTAATTCACTCTCAAGGTTTTTAATTTCTTTTAACACAATCATGAGCGAGTTTGATCAAATTAGTTAAATCACTCATTGAATACTGTAGGATTAAAATCTTCCCCTTTATTTCACTTGATTGTCTTTCAGACTTTTTAGGGGTTGTAGCAGAATACAAAATCGAATGTTTGGTTTTCCAAGATGAGCGAAACCTTCCACTTGTATAGTCTAGGGCGATTATTGCACTATTACCTGTCAGGGATAGCAATTTCTTCAACAACCGAACAGTCTCTTGGTTTTCATTATGGTTAATACTCTCCGAAGGCAAATCCAATGCCTGTATCTCCAAAATGGTCAATTTAATCCGCATACAGAAGGTTGCTAGATGGTTGCTTTAACGCTTTCTAATAAATTTGCTAACGGGGTGATAATAAGCAAACATGCGTTACCAAAGTAGTCAGTGGGCTTATAAATTAGAATTATTCCAGCATCACCAAGGTCATCGTACAATAAGTCAAATATCTTTTTTAGAGAAAGTAGTCCAATTAAACCATACCGTTTTGGCCGTAATATGTGTAAAAATAATAATATACTTGAATTAGGTGCAATTTTAAATTAAAAAATAGTTCAATCTGTGAATTAGAAATACTCTGTTCTCATTCAGCGTTGTCATAGGAAATATTTCCTTAAAGCTGCCAATAAACCTGGCTATTTCTACCTCAACGTTTGCAATTCGTTTCATGATATGTGAAATTTAACCATTACCTTTAGATTCGTTAATTCTTGAGCGAGTTTAATGACTGTCAACATGACTGGGCAGAAGTATTGAAATGATTTTATTACAATTTTGCCTAGTTCTAGATTTTCAATATTGGCCTCTCAGGGCTATAAGGTGGTATTCTGTATCATAATTCAACAAGTTTGTCGAAAGATTTGTATCATAGAGTAGGGTGTCCATAGTATCCAAAAAGACAAGATAGTTCCAAATTTTTCTTCTCAAGTTCTTCATTCGCCCACTGATTTGGGAATTTTCAAAATATCCAAATTCTCTATGTAATCCCAAAGACATTGCGATCTGAATATGGATCCCATTATTCAATCTAGCTCCTATTCCAGATACTTAATCCTCCAATTCTGAAGCATACATCGAATATATCCTCTCAAACAACAAAACCTGGAGGATAGTAAGGTCGTACTGTTTTCCTGATATACATGGCTTGATGAAATCTGATGCCAAGTTTATGAAATCCATCGGAATGGGGTTTTTGAGTAGAGTTGATTCTTCTGGTTGTTTAGCTTTAGTTTCTTTTTTGCTATTACCCTGATCTTGTCTAAAAAGTGAAAGGTACGATAATCTTAAAGTGCACAATAGGATTGCAATAGTTGAACGATCAGTTTCTTCCCCAATGATGATATCGTCTATTTTTGAGAGGCAGTTACTCTTTATAAATACTCTAAGTACATCGGTTTGAAATGTTGCTTTCAATAATAAGCATAAAAGGATAAAGGTCTTCAAAAAAATCTCCTTGTACAAATTAATGATTTCAACCGTTGGTAATGAGCAAGAATCTTCTCTTTCAAGCTCATATCTTACAAGATACCTTCTCCAAACGCTATTCCTTTATTTCCCCCAAATTTCAAAATACTACGCTTCACTTCCTCCACCAGATAATCCTCACCGATATGCTTGATTAGGTTCGATCCATACTTTCTTTGGGCCAATTCCTTCAACCGAAAATAGGATCTATCATTGTAGTAAAATGGATTTTCTAAATCATACAACCGAAATTTTGCGGAATGTTCTCCTATATTATGGCGGGAAGTACCAAACCACACTATACCTTGTTTCCCTTACAGTATTGACCACATGGGCAATGGTAAATAGTAAACCATATTATCTTCAGAGGAAATGTTATCGAATTGGAAGTTCTTGTAGTCAATATCGACTTTCGGAGGATTCTTAACAAAGATTAACTTATCTTTAATTATTGCAGCGCCTTTATTGATTTCCTGCAACCCGATTTCAAGTTCTAAGGGGTTCGAGTTTTTTACCCTGGCAGATTCTGAAGTGTCGCTCGATATTTCTTAATTTCATCTGTAAGCTTAAAAACTCGTGATGTAGAATATCACCCAGGCAATTCTAAGATGGCAGTGATGCATCGTTTGAATCCAGTTCCAGTCCAAGCACTGTTGGAACCAATGTCTTTGTATGGTTAATTTGTTCTGGGGAGCTATATGAGCAAAGGTGTCCCATACTTGGATTCGTAAATGTTGAGCATGGCAAATGACGGTCACATTTGGTCTTCTTTTATCTGTAACTGTCACAACTCAATGCAAGTCTTCTCCTATTCTGGTTGTGGGACATAATCATAAGTCTGCGATTTATCTTTCACAATCGCACAAATTCGCATATGCAATATTGTTGACTGTACGATCATTACCACATAAACGGAGTCAGCAACTCTCATATAGCTAAAATAAACAAGAACTTCTACAATAAAGACAGAAATTCCTTTAACCATTCGTATAACTAACAATCTAGACAACTAACCTAAATTTACTTCTATAACTTCCATATCGTCAAATGGAAGATCACCTAAATATCATCCCATCCGCTTCACCTTGTCTTCTCCATTGAGAGGCAAATGTACTGCTGTTTTCTAACTTGTATAACCTCCATGCTTCTCTGATATGATTTGGATCTAGAGGTTTTATACTATCACCCTCGTACTGCAAATTTAAATCCTCTATTTCAGCCTGTTCTCCACGTTCTAGACTTTCTTTTATCCATTGCTTCTGTTTCTTTTTCATATCAATATCCCACGTCAATTTTTCCTTGGCTTCACGTTCCTTTATTTCAAACGCTTTTGTTATTATTTCTCCTAAGAACAGTTTTGAAATACCAGCCAACACAACTGCTACATTTTGAGGTATAGAATGACCAAGAATACTATTGCATACTTTCTTAATTCCTGGCTTATTTACTCTCATTCTCCTGTATGCCTCAAAACGTTCCATTTGCTCCTCTGAGAAGTTTGCTATAAGAAGCCTCTTTTTCTCTTCTTCACTCAAGTCCTTGTCATACTTTACCTCTCTCAACTCTTTGTATCTTGCAACAAGTTCAGGATCATCAACATCAGATATATCACTTATGTCCTCAATGTCATCGTAATAAGCATCAGAATCCACTGGGTTAGCTTGCTCCTGCTCTTTAAGGCTGTCGCCTTCTCGCTTTTTGTTGAAGTCAAAGTTAGCCTTATAAAATACTTTCCATATCAAGTCTTCATCGTCGGAATTTAGTTCAATATCTTCGTAAGTATCGCCTATACTTTCTTCTAGTGTATTAGACATCGCAAAATGATATATTAGGTACTTAAGAACGGGTCGATTTATCTATTCTTCGAAATTGTTTTCTGCACGACCTCAACACATGTTTATAGTTCAGACATCCTTTCAATTTGAATAAGCTCTTCAGACCAATCAGCTTTAGGTGATTGGATCAAATGTGTAATAATCACATGAACCTTTGTAACAAAATTCTCGGACCAGCTGCTATAATTTTTCGTATTGTCCAATTGTTTTCTAATTCTGTTTAAAATTTGCAATACCTTGTATCGAGTTTTTGCTAGTATCTCAATTTTTACGTTCTTCGGATGGCCAGGAAATGTACCGTGCTCAAGCAAATATAGCTCTGGTTCTAGTAAATTGTCAACGATAGATTGTGCCACAAAAAAGGGCAAATCGTTTGAATGGATTGATTCTAGTGTGTAATAAAGATATGCAATTGGTTCTACTAGGTCGACGAAAACTCTCACTTCAGAACTCAATGCAATGAAGAGGGTATAGGAATTTGCATTCCCGTTTTTGGACTCCTTCATAAACCCATCAACCAACGGGATATGTGCTTTCTCTCTGAGGCTCTTCGATGCTAATAAAGTATCAATTTGAACTTGACTGGCTTCTAATAAATCAGGGAATTCAAAGCCCCGGTCACCAAACTTTACGACCACAGGTATTATGACAGGAAAATCCCGTAAGAGCTCTCGAAGGATAAGTATCTCGTTTGACTGTGGATAAAAAATATATGCGAGCAATCCGATTATTGCTGTAAAGAGAATATATCGAATGGTTCTATAATTCCTCTCCATATTCAAAGTTTTCTGTTAGTTTTTATTATAGCTTACTATTGTATACATTATATAGAAGAGTGACTAGAAGTACTGCTAAATAAAAAAAGGACAAGAAAATTTAATCTAAGAGAAATGTAAGGCACATCTGGCATCAGTGTTAACACATTAGTATATCATTCATTACCTACCAAACTCCAGTTGGAAATCATATCCTAATCATGTAATCATGCGTGGGGTACTATCAAGTCACATGATATTCTCGAAAATTTCTAGATGCTCATCTTGAGAGAACTATTGGTACAAGCCAAAAGCTTCATATAATGTCAATTCCTTCTGTTAGTATTGAAAGAGGTTTAGACCCCAAAGCCCAGGAGGAAAATTTTGTACATTCAATTTATAACGAGATTGCGAGCCATTTTTCACAGACCCGTTACAAACCATGGCCAATCGTTGAAAGCTTTCTTCAAAGTCGTGAAGATTATTCCATTGGCCTCGATATTGGATGTGGTAATGGAAAATACTTGGGAGTAAACAAAAAGTTGTACATGATTGGGACAGACAGATCGGATGGGTTAATTTCGTGTGCTAAGGAGAACTCTAAGAATGTGTTTAATTTAGGTGTTGCCGATGGGTTAAATTTGCCCCATCCGACCAACAGTTTTGATTTCGCCATTTCTATCGCTGTGATCCATCATTTTGCCACTGAGCAAAGAAGAATCGAAGCCATTAGTCACATACTATCAAAATTAAAGACTGGTGGGGAACTTTTAATATACTGCTGGGCCTTAGAACAAGAGAATTCCAGGAGAGGGTATAAAGAAGGCGATGATCAAGATATTTTAATCCCCTGGGTACTTCAGAAGAAGCACAAAAAGAAACCAAAAGCCAACAAGAATAAAAATAGTAAAAGTAATCAAACAAATGCAGACGAGACTCAAGAGTCAGGATTGGAAGTCAACTCCAATAACAGTGAATCAAAGACAGCAGAGCAAGTTGAGGATACGAAAAAGGATACTAAATACAGATATTACCATTTATACAAAAAAGGGGAATTGGTCGAAAATGCATTGAAAACTGGACAATGTTCTATAGTCAAAGATGGTTATGAAAAGGATAATTGGTGGGTAATAGTTAAGAAGTTGTCATGATTTATAGTCAATACGAAAATTTGTCTAATTACTGAAAATGCTTTCTATAGTCGCGTAATAATTAAAAAATATAGTTACCAAATGAGCATATGTTGTCCCCTCAAGAGAAGAAAGATAAGATAATACGCTCAACAGATTTAGATGCGTTAGCATGTCGACACAGTACGAACGAGAAGTCGTACTTCCTTCCTCCGGATCCTTTTATCAATGATCTTTTGTTGTCATATCAAAAGCATTTACAATATTGCTCCGGTTATACGAATCTATCTGCTGGGCGAGCCGTTAGAACAGTCTTAGGTGAAAGAAAATTACCATTGATCAATAAAGGTACTTATTTCCGGACAAAACTGATAGATTTGATAGTCGATCAATTTATACAAGAGTTTGGTCGGTGTCAAGTTATCTCGCTAGGGGGTGGTACTGATACTAGAGTATTCAAATTATTGGGACAAAGAAAAGACGTTGTCTACTTTGAAATCGATTTCCCAGAATCTGTGAAGATCAAGAAACTTGCTATTATGGAGAATCAAACGTTAAGTCGAATGATAGGCTGGGAAAACCCTCCACCTGTCATGTTAAATTCAAAAGATGACTTTTCAAATCTTCTGTCTGATCTTCACACCGAAAAGTATCATTTGATTGGCTACGATTTGCGTAGTATTGATGATTCCAATCTGAATAAGCTGTTAACAGAATATTTTGATAAAACTATGCCAACTCTAATTCTTAGTGAATGTGTGCTATGTTATATGACTCCCGAGGAAAATGAATCAATTATAAAGTTTTGGAAAGAAAAAAGCGATTCATTAGTCTCCTTCTTGATATATGAGCCCCTTTCTCTTGGTGACGTCTTTGGTGATACGATGACCAAAAACCTACTGAGTAGAGGGATAAACTTGCCTACTTTTGATAAGTTTCCAACTTTGCGTTCGAAGATGGAGTTTTTATCCAAAAATTGTGGACTTAAGAATATAAGATTGACTAACTTGAGTGACGTCGCAGGTTATGGACTGAAGTCTACTTTGGAAAAACCATGGGTTGATTCAGTAGAGTTAAGGCGGATCAATAGTTTGGAACTAATTGATGAAGTTGAAGAAATCAAACTCCTTCTTGAGCATTATTGTCTTTATTATAGCGAATTTAATAAGAATATTGGTTACTTCCAGGGAATTGACACCTGGAATTGGCTCATGTCATGATATCGTGTTTTACACATCGAAGAACATATTTAAAAGTAACTCACAATCACTAGAAAATATACGAGATAGCGAGAACTTTTCAAAGTCGGTCGAAGCCATTTATTTGTTCTATATTCCAGAATTATCGCTTGCTTCAGAATTCTGTAATTCATCCTTCATAAGCACACTTGACACTGAACTTATTAATAATACATATTTATAATTACATGAATTTCTCTTTGTATATAACAAATCCGATATAGTGTAACGGCTAGCACGGTTCGCTTTCACCGAGCAGACCCGGGTTCAACTCCCGGTATCGGAGCTTTCTTTTTTATTCTCTCACTGATGCCAACCAAAATTACTTACACTATATACAACACACTAACTAGAAACCCACAGGTTTATCAGAATCAAGAGGCATTAAACTCAAAAACTTATAAATCTTACCCATAGACTTCTCATCTTTATCTGTTAATCTTCTGTAAGAGTCATAAATTTTCTCTTGTTTTTGATGATCATCTGCATTTTTCTTGATAAGCTGGTCAATTCTGTAACCGATTCCCATATTATGAAGCCAATCTCCTTGATCAATAGGACCAAAAGAGGCCACAACATTTGACGTAACCGCCACAAGATTACCAAAGTCAACATCAATAGACAAATCAACTTCTCCAGGTTTTATAAATGGAGAAACAAACTTATGTTTATAAATTCCTCGAAGTGAGTTTTCTGGAACTAGATTTTCCAACCCATAATCAATGATCAACACGGAACCTAAGTTCTTTTCATTATTCAATAGTTGTGCCATCATCATGACGTACAATTCAGCTTCGGAACACATTTCAATCCTTGTACCATTTTCCAAGTCTCTAAATCTTGAATTTAAGGTCGGAAGTACGGACGAAGGGGTTTCTTTTGGTGATATTGTTAAGTGAAATTCTGTATCCAACAAGGCATCATTCTCTTGGAAGGGAGCTTTCTCGGAACCTGGTAATTTAGGTTGGGTATTTACAACACTTGAAGTATGTTCAACCAAGAGTTCTCTCCAACCATTTTCTGTCTTCTCGAAACTTTTAATTGGCAAAGCATCAAAAAATTCATGAGCTATAACGTAGTTGGCTACGCCATCTGTATTTTGAATATCTTTTTCTGTATCAACCCATTTGATAGTATTGCCCCATTTAGTTGTTGAAATATTGAACGATTCTTCCGTTGTTTCAAAGGCATTTTCGCTGCCACACAATAATTCCCATTGCTTTCTTCTCAAGATATGTGATGCCTCTATCATATTTATTTCGACATTTAAATCCGTTGCGCCCGCTCGAACCGCAAATCTGTTGAAGACTTTCATGGAATCATGCATCAAAGTTCCCTTTCCTGGTCCAAACTCAATAAATTTTATCTTACGTGGACGCCCTTGGTTAGTCCAAACTGTGAATAGCCACACTCCAATCATTTCTCCAAACACTGAAGAGATCTCCGGCGAAGTAATAAAATCACCACTGCTTATCTCTAATGGATCTCTTGTTGTGTAATATCCAAAATTTGGATGCGTCAAGCATTGTCTCATGTACGCCGAAAGAGACATTGGTCCTGTGGTTTTAATAGTTTGAGTAAACAAATCCGTTAGATTGTGAATATTTTTAGCACCTTGCTCATCTCTGCTTGGAAATTGAACCATTTTACCCAAGTTCTCTCTGACATCATTCCCTCCTTTTATGCTGCCTTCAAGTTTCTTGATTTGTTCTCTAATAGTCTTGGAAGCCTCTTCGTATTCTTCTTTAGTAAACTTACCATAGTATAATCCTTGGTCATCAATTGGAGGCCCATCATTCACTGGTGCTTTCAGGGTATCCATAGCATCCTCGTTATTATCTTGCTTGTGAACTCCTTTTGCTGATGAAAAAATCGGACTATATACATAAAATTGGCGCCTTATAATACGAGAGCCATTATTCTTATATAATAGATTTTTTAAGGGGTTTCGGCAGTTCTTGATCATATCATGTAGTTTAGATTCTCGAGAAACGAGTGTAATTTGAAAGTAGTATAAATCCTGCACACTACTAGTGCAGGATATCAACTGTAAGCTGTTACATCTGTTGTCTGATAAAACCAATCTCGATACACCCAGCAGATACCAGTCCAAATATTCCATAGCTATTCACGCCAACACTTATAATTTATATAAAGTCATTTGAATTTCTGTTTTACTCAAAGTCTCTTACTACAATGCAGATCTCACACTTGGATATTCAGTAAATAAGCCCAGAACATTCTGCAACCTACTAATAAATTTACTCGGCTACCGGCTCGTATATTTCCATACAAACTTGAAAAAAAAACAACTAATAGCCAGGAGAATAGAAATTAACAAAGAATTCGTGGTGGATGGTATTCACTTCAAGAAAAGTACTAATTGAAGTGAACCTTCATCCTTTTTTTTCTCTTTCGAGCTTGAATAGAAACTACTAAATCGAAATATCAACATTCATTAACGGTTCTTATGGCACACTTTTAGCATAATATACATTAGTCACAGTAAGAGAAGGCCCAGAAAATGGTCCTGTCAACTTATTATGAAAATGTATACTAGGCAAAAATGTACTTTTTGTGCAATAGAACGCAGGAAATGAACAATTGAAATTCGTAGAAATTCAACCACTTAAGAGGGAAAATAAACCATCGAATCCATATTGATCTTTTCATTCCTTGGATCATCAGTGAGTACTTTCTCAGAATCAACATACTTACTATTCTTAATGGAATAAGTCTTCATCAACTGAAAATTCAACTTCATGTAGAACTTACGGTTCACTGGATTTGAACTTTCCAAATAAACGTAAGCTTTTTCGGATATCTTATTGATGTACTCATTGATCACATGATTGATTAAAATCTTACCCAAACCTTTACCTCTCATCGATGGTAAAGTGGCAATATCACTCAAGTACCAAATATCAAATGTCTTCAAAGGATCTTTCTTGATCAACTGATTAACTAAGACTTCATTCCGTACCTTTGTCAAAAATGGCAATTTCTTTTTGAGATTCGATCTGCAAGTTCCAAACAAGGTTTTCATGTTATACTTGACGTATGAACGATGAATATTATCAACAAATCTTAAAGACTCATTTGCGAAATAGTCATCATTACTCATTTCTTCTTCTGAATCAGATCCTGAAGATGAGAATTCTGTATCAACGTTTGCACCGTAAATTTGGTTCCAAAGCGATACACCAAGGTAAGGAAATTTATTGGTTTTAATCCCCATATCCTCGAGAGTAGCTTCTTGCATTTTGTCTTTAATAACAAAAATCTTCCCGTTCAAGCTGAGAATCTCATAAACACTGTATTCAAAATAAGCATGCATCAAATCTAATTTCTTCTTTTTGTAGATACTTTTAGAAGTGTTCGACTTCTGGATACTAGCAGTATTCAAAATATAGTTCATGAACGGGTCATCTTCAAAGGCAATAACCAAAGTCTTCGCAACTCTTTTATAATCTTTTAAGGCAGCCATCTCAATCGAAATGTTCAACTCATTTGGAATCGAAAGAGACACCATGGAGGGGTTCACAGATGTTGGAAAGCTAGCGGATCTAGCTTTCTTTAAGTTAGCAGATTCAACGCTCTTTTTAACAGAGCTAACAGATCCATTTCGTTTCTTAGTGGATTCAGTGGACGCAATTGTAGTAGTGGTAGTAGAAGGGGAGGTAGTTGTAACAGTCAGTCTCAGGAGGTTATCGGAAAAGCTTGAACTACCAGAAAATGGAGCCGACGACGAGAGAGCGGCGGACTTTCCATCTGGGATCAAAGATTCACCGGAGATAACCAAGTTATCTTTCAAATTTAAACCCAACGTTGATGAAGACGAAGATACGGAGGACGATCTAGGCGTAAGTTGGGTTGGGTTCAAAATAACCCCCTGAGACTGAGGCAGTCGTGGTTTACCTTTAGGGGCTGAATCATGGCAATCTTCTGAAGTGAGAGCAAACATTTTTCATCAGTTAATATATATGGTGTCTTTAAAGCTGTTGTTTGTTAATGGAAATTCTATCTTAAATCATGGTGGCGACTGGGAGGGGTATTTATATACGAAATAGGGAACAAAATTCCTAATCTAGACGTCGGCGCGGTAGTGATAACGATGCGCTTCTTACTACTTTTGGCTGAGCGCGGCAGTCATGAATTAGAAATCTACCGAAAAAATGGGTGTTTTGGGTTGCACACCCCCCAGAATAGGGGGTGGGGAATTAGTTATAGAAGGTATCAATTTAGTATTTTTAATGTTTTCGATGACCGATCGCCGGAATTGCAGATTGATGTACCATAAAATAATTTGATCTCCACCACAAAACCAAGTGAGGAGAAGTAAGCGAATTAAAGAGCATTCAGAAACAAGAGTAGAGATTCGCTATTGTGTACAACTTAAGTGAAAAGCGATGTGAATGATACCGTAAATCACCCAACAACTATAGATGAACTCATAATATTACTACATTCTGGATGTCTACGTAGATAACATAGCTACAAGACGTAACTGATTTTTTTTATTTCTGGTGAAGTTGCTGCAACGTTAGATATCAGTAAAAGGTATTTGAATTTGTTGTATTATGACATATTGGTGAGTATTTACTTTCAAAGGCAGTTTTTGAGTTCGACGATAGAAGACAGCCTACTTGAGTCAGTCAGATGTTAGGTACAGGCTTGCTCTTTTGAGAAGTCGTGCGTACTCAATTTGAAAATTTGACACGCGTCGACTGGATCACGGTGAACAACAACTGAACCCTGCCGCAAGTTATTTCTCCAACAGCTTATCCAATTATTTATTTGCAAACATGAAGTTCCTTCTTGCGTTGTTGGCGTTGATTCAAGTTTCTCACGCTTTGCATTTCTATTTGAAAACAGGCGAAACTAGATGTTTCTTTGAAGAATTACAGGCCTCAACCTTGGTTGTTGGCAAGATCGATGCTTACGAGAAGAGTGAGCACAACGATCAATACCTTAAGCAACATGGATTAGGAGTGCAAATTACTGTTGATGTATGTAATTTAAAAGAAGAATAATACGCTCTTCGGGTTGCTGTTGAAAGGAAGAACGATAAACTGGCTTTCAAATCAACTGCTAAACCGATAGGTAGTTTCTATTTTAATTCCAAGTTACTAACAATCCAGGAAACCTTTGACAACAACCACCGTGTTGTTAACCAAAAATCTGTCTCAAACGGTGATTTCACCTTCACTTCAGTCGACTCTGGTGAACACAAGTTCTGTTTGACTCCAGTTTATGATGACGGTAGATCCAACAAACAACACCGTATTTTCTTTGACATTGTTACTGGTGCTGCTCATGACTACGTTGACTCTAAGTCCACCAAGAAAGTTGATGCTTTGACCTACCAAGTTCAGCAGTTGAACAAAAAATTACAAGAAATTCACTATGAACAAGAAAACATGAGAGAAAGAGAAGCAATCTTTAGAAACCAATCTGAATCCACTAATGCTAGAGTTGTTAAGTGGACATTTATTCAATTGATTGTTTTGATCAGTACCTGTGTTTACCAATTACGTCATTTGAAGAGTTTCTTCGTTAAGCAAAAGATTGTTTAGTTCAATTTCAATATAGAAGAACCTTATCCATTTTTATTGGAAGTAATATATTTTGCTACAATATTGTAAGTATATGTAAATAAGCAGTGGCTGATGTGATGCGAAAATAAATTTTACCTCAATTTGGCTCCATATTAAGTGATCAGACATGTCGACTGAAGAATTATTGGCAAAGATACGTCAACTTGAAAAGGAGAATTCAAGACTTAAATATGAGGTTCAACTTCTTAATTCTTCTGGAGAGCCGCAGAAATATGAAGACAAATTCCCAACGCCAGAGAACGGGCTTTGCTTAGACGAGTACAAGAGATATGGGAGACAAATGATTGTACCCCAATTTGGTTCCTTACCGGCACAGTTAAAGCTCAAACTGTCGAAAGTCTTGGTGGTAGGAGCAGGTGGGCTTGGATGTCCAGTTTTGCTATATTTATCTGCTGCTGGGATAGGTGAAATCGGAATAATAGATGATGACCTAGTTGATACCAGTAACTTGCACAGGCAGGTGATTCATACAACTAAATCTGTGGGTATTCACAAATGCGAGTCAGCCAGGAGGTACATCTTGAAACTTAATCCTTATGTTACAGTTAAAACCTATCCTTTCAGAATGACGAACGAAAATGCCTTCGATATAATATCAAAATATGACTTGATCTTAGATTGCACAGATGCACCAGCCATTAGGTATTTGATCAATGATGTATCTGTTTTATGTGGCAAGACCATTGTCAGTGGTTCTGGATTGAAAACAGATGGCCAACTTTCCATCTTGAATTTTAACAACTACGGTCCATGTTACAGATGTTTCTATCCAACACCTCCTGCTGCAGAATCAGTAACTACTTGTTCAGATGGTGGGGTAATCGGCCCAGTTATTGGACTTGTCGGTGTTACGATGGCTGTCGAAACTATTAAAATATTGACTGGATATTATACAAAGGATAACTTCAAGCCATTCTTGTCCATGTACTCAGCATATCCGCAGCAACAGATTAGAGTCTTTAAAATGAGAAGCAGAAAGACGGACTGTGCTATATGCGGAGAAAACCCACAAATATCAAAGGAATGCATCATTAATCACGAGATTGATTACGCTGCCTTTTGTGGAAAAGTCAATCCAAATAGTTTGAAACCCGAATTTAGATTGAATGTTCAAGAATTTAACAAAGTCTTGGAAAACGCATCTAATCCACCATTGTTGATTGACGTAAGACCCAAGGAACAATATGAGATTGCCAGTTTGGATAATTCAATTAATGTTCAATGGGATCCAGTATTCAAGAAGTTGGAAAATTTCGATGATTACCTTCCATTAGGATTTGATAAATCAGCAGAACCAATCTATGTCATATGCCGTTTCGGTAATGATTCTCAACTAGCAGTACAAAAGTTGAATGAATTTGGCTTCTCAAAAGCCAAAGATATTATCGGTGGCCTTAATCGTTGGAGTGATGATATCGATCCAAGATTCCCAAAATACTAAGTCTGAAATAATACAAAAAGACGAATCAAGTAGCAAAAGCTGGATCCAACCTTTCCACAATAATAATACCAGAGTTTGTTCCCGCAGTATAGACAGAACTACCAACAATATTCTCATTCCAATCCAAAGATGAGATTAACACACCTGGGGGGCTAATTGGGAGTTGTGACGGAACTTCAGAGTTCAAAATTTCATAATCACTTATGAGCTTTAAAGAATCATTCTCTTGTTTTAATTTCCAAATTTTAAGTGGAACTAACAGCTTACTAGTTATTTTGCCGCCATTTAGTAATTTTCTAGCGTAGTTCAACAAGATAACATCCCCGTCAGAAGAACCAGTTAGATTCAAAGGATGACCGAGAATCTCAGATACCTTCGACACGGCAATAAATGCATCTAATTTTGTTAGAGTCGTTCCACTCTCATGAGGACTGCTCAAGTGGTTACAATACAATGTATCTTGACTGCTGAAAACATAAGTTTTGAGAGTGCTGTTATAGGAAGGTTTAATGTATGACTTCACTGTCGTCACTACATTCCCTTGAATGTAATTCAGATATTCAAAACAGTATGCATGGTATCCAGAAGAATTTGCAAGAACAACAAATTTACCGGATTCTGGTTCCGCTACCAATAACGATAAAATTGCACTTTGACTAAGTTGGATATTAGATGATGGAATTTCTAGATTCGTTTCATCTTCTTGGAAGCCAACCTGAGTGAAAGGAAGAATAAATTCTGCAATTGAACCATCTGTCAATCCCACAAGAATCTTTTCGTGACTAACAAAACTGTAGCAGGTGATATTCGGTGCTTCAGAACTGTTGACACTAGCTGCACAATATGTAAATGAAGAATCGAAAACTTGCAGGTATTTTGGGTGGTTATTTTGTATCTTAAAGAGATGTAAATTTCCATCGGTGAAGTTTCCAACCAAACTACCAATAATTGTGTCATCGTCAATTATTTTAACTGGAAGCCAATTCAAATTGTTAGTTACACCAAAGGTAGATGTGTCGTAGAATTTTTCTAGCTGTATGGTATTTTCCTTTGGATCAAATCTGAAGATCTCAATTGCCGATTTTATGGTTTTGATTGAGTTCTTTTTACTTTTGTAGAAAATACTAAGTTCAGGATGGTTTATAGAATCATCAATTCCATTTGGGTTGTATAATAAAGCAACTGCAAAATATTGGTATTGCTGATTTGTTGCGTCTACTCCTGGAATACTCAACCATTTTATCGAGGTTATTTGCCCACCAGCATTTACCACCCATGAATTTCTTGGTGACAAGTGTTTTAGAAAAGTTGGAGTTCCAAATTTTGTTTCTATTTGTGTTTCTTTGTTGTCCTTCACTGTAGCGAGAGAAACTTGAAGGTTGAATTTCTCGAAAATTTGACTTTCATTACATTCCTGGATTTTGAGATCTTGTAGTAAGCATTCCTTGGAGCTTATCTCCCTCTGTGGTCTGATTTTCAAGTTCCCTTTGATTACTTCGGATTCAAGTTTCTTCTCCTCGATTATGAACATATTCTTTTCCCATGTATTCTTGTATGAGGTAATAATATCAAAATCCTCTCTATTCTGTCCATAACTGTGCCGAAATCTAGCCCTAAATGTCAAATCACGCGACTTGGGTGTCGTCATTACGTCTTTATTCGTTACAATTCGTAGATTCCTGGAGATCTGAAGGTATCGATTTGTTTACTGTAATTTGTGTCCAAGACTGCACATATTCTATCTGCCTGAAATCTTTCCTATCCATCTAGCCGCTGATATTTTGATCTGGTAATGAATAACGAAACCGAGACAATAGATGCTGGCCAGAGCAAGAAGTTGACTGTTTCTACCAAAAAGAAACGTCTTTTAATTGAAGATGATTTTTTTTCATTGTCATCTTTAGACTCGAAGAAGAAAAAACACAAGTCTAAGAAACCGAAGATCAAACCCATTCCTACCCACCCATTAAATAATACAGGTGTCGAACTTGAAGCAGTGAAAGAAGATAAAAAGTCCACTAAGGATACCAATGAACAAAAGACTGAGGATTTGGAATCTAAACCCAGTATCGAGCATCGTTCTGAAGGAACAATAACGCCCCCACCACAAGTCGACAGGAAAGCATTGATGTCTATGATAGAGGAACGAATTAAGTTACAGGAAATCACTGGAACAAATGATTGGTCTTCTCCAAAGCACATAAGTGACTACGATGACGATGATGACGACGATATTGATTTTACCTATTTAAACAAACACAGAAGCGTATCCCAAGATGAAGACGTTCGATATGCGTTCACGAACGAAGATGAAAGCAAGCGCAGGTACATATTACAGGTTACCAATAAATTACAGATGCCTACCAGCTATCCACCGGATTCTGTTACTAATTTTGGGATGAAAGGTACAAAGATGTTTGGAAGAATTTTAGAAGCAGTCCTTGATTATTACCGAAAATTATTTCTTAGTCACTTACCCCCACAACAACTAAGCACATATGATACCTCATCAACATCATTGGTGTGGATTGAAGGTAAAATTGAATTGAAACCATTCTTCAAACCTAGTACTTTAAGAATACAACCACCTGAGACTTTCGATTCCCTCACAGACACCATTGATTCTATCGAACCCACGAACATTACATGCATATTAATTCCAAAATCAAGGATAGATAATTTCTTGTCATATCCTGAATTCAAAACCAATTCCACTGTTTTACAAGATTCAGAGCTGTTGGATGAAAAGTTTGAAGATACAGATGATGATTTGATCCTTATCGAGGAAAACATATCTCAACCAAAGTCAACCCAAGGAATGGAATCCATAAGTGAGAAATCAAATGATGAATTTTTTGTTATTGGATTAAAAGGAAAGGATAACAAGAAGATCGAGGTTCTGGTTTCTCCGAGTACTCAAATATTGAAGCTTTTACTTCATTACATAGAAACTAAAGGTAAGGATCCAAAGGATGTCGATTTCAAAAAAGCAAAGTTGATATTTGACGATGAAGAGTTAGATCTTGATTCGGTTGTTGGAGATACAGAGTTGGAAGAGGAGTTTGAGGTTCAAGTAATAATATAAACTCATTTATTGAGTAACACCCCTAAAGGATCATATTTAATTTACAAATAATACGAAACTCTATTCAAGTGTAAAATAATACTGTAATTAAAATGCATTTTTTCTATTTCTATGTAAAGTTTTCCAAAAGTCCCTTTTTAAATCTTGCCCAACCACTCAATGATTTCAAGTATTCTATTTCTCTCAATTCGTCTTCGGTTTCAACGTATCTATCAGTCTCGAAGTCCATGTCCTCGAACTTAACAAACTTATCCCTCTTGTATAACCACCAAATGATGTATGTTAATGGGAAAACAATTAATTCGAGGTAGTTTTGGAAGAAACTGCTCGTGTCCCAAGGCGAAAATGAGGACCATCCCTGAACCAAGATGATGAAGGCTCCGAAAATTACCACGAACCACGGGCCATATGGGTAGGTCCAGTTCTTGAAAAGTAACTCGTGTGTCTTGTTTTGGTATTCCAATCCTCTTCTAAAACGAATACTTGTGACACCAATAACCCACCAACTGATCAAGTTTGAAAGACCAACAATACTTTGTAACCAAGACCACAAAGTACCTGCTCCAATAAATGACGAACCGAAGCACAAACCACCACATAACCAGGTAAACAAGACTGCGACATATGGGATCTTGAACCGGTTAACCCTAGTGAAAATCTTTGGGAAATAGCCCTGTGTGCCCAAGTTAAAAGCGAGTCTAGAACCAGCATATAATGCGTGATTACCGGCAGAAATAACCGAGGTCAAGACAACAGCATTCATGAAACTACCACCAGCCTTTGCTCCAACCATCTGGAACACAATTGTAAATGGTGAAGTAGCAACATTTTTGGAGGACAAATTAGGGTAGTCATACGGAACGTTCATCCCGATGAAGAAAGCGGTAAAAACGTAAAAAATCAAGATTCTCCAAAAGACATTCTTGATTGTCTTCTTAATAGTAATGGTCGGGTGGGCTGTTTCACCAGCAGTCAAGGTGATGGATTCGGTCCCACCGTATGCAAAGGCGGCTGTGACGAACACATTAGCAAAACCTCTGAATCCGTTGACAAAAGGTGCATCACCATAACTCCACCATTTGAACCCAATATATTCATGGGAATTATTGTGTCCAGCATTGACAACAATACTTATTATGAAGAAAATGATGATAGATAAAACCTTTAAAATGGCTAACAAATATTCAGCTTCACCGTAAAATCTGACATCTATCACATTCAAAAATAACAAGAATATCCAAAAGATAATTGCAACCACATAGTATGGGAAGTCTGTCCAGTATTTCATGATTAACTGAATAGCAGTCAAGTCACTGGCGACTGAACATGCATCGTTGAACCAGTAATTCGCGAGAATTGCAAATCCCAAAGATTCACTACCAAATCTTTTAGCATATGTTGTGAAAGAACCAGAAACTGGGTATTGTACAGCCATCTCACCTAAACTCAACATGGTGGAGTACACTATTATCCCGATTATGGTGTAGCATAGTAATAATGAAAGTGGTCCACCAGTTGCAAGAGATTTTCCCGTACCCAAAAACAAACCAGTTCCTATCACACCAGCAATGGTGATCATATTGATTTGCCTTGCATTTAACGCTCTCTTGAGGTCTTCATGTATCACTTCTCCTTCAAAGTTAGAACTGGAATCGTCACCAGTACGTTCCAAGTCCGAGACAAAACTCGGTTTCTTTGAATCTTCAATTCCTTCTGCCATTAGTTTTAGTTTAGCTTAAGGAATTAATACGATTAGTGGGTGTGAAAGTAATGCGATATATAAAGCAAGTGTATAGAGATTAGATAAGTTAGAAAAATTGGCGAGTTTAAATAATTCATTAGTAAACTTTACTTAGTAAGTCAAGAGATCCTTTTGAGTTTCGAAACGCCTTGCGTCTGTCAGCCACACAAAAGAATATTATGCTGATAGGAAATTTGATTCACTGCGCTCATAAAATATAATTTAAAAAAGATAGCTGCGCACCGCTATGTCCTACCTTGGTGCAGATCAGATCTGTCACTTTCTATGAGACTGTGGCTGTAAGGATGTAAGCGAATGTAGGCGAACAACTGGATTCTTTAATCCTTCTCTTCGTGTCTTCTTTTGCAGCGGCGTTTCGAAAAATAGTTATCGCAATATCACGTGCCTTGCTCTTGTAGAAAAGAAGTGATCTATTTGCTAAGCAATTTTAACACTTTGAACATTATGTAAGGTTGTCTACAAATCCACACATTATGAGGGGTCACGTCACGTCAGAACATTTTACATGACTGCTATTATTGCCATCCAACTACGTACTGTTTTATGGTTCAAAAATTGCAACCATAGGTACAACAAACCTTATTTTTTTGACGTCTCACACTGTAGCCGAAGTTTGTTTCGAGAATAAATCTTTTCCCCATATCTTTTTTTATTGTTCTATTGTGGCTCAAATTATCTGATCAATTCGTCTCAGAGCAGACATTTTCTGTCTAAAGTATATTCATCAGGACCGCAACAAAAAAAAAATATGTTTCAGAATTGTACAAGCATGATTGAATAATTTATAACTACTAAGTTTGCTTATTACCAAGCTCTTACTCCAAGTCTTTTATTTATTTTGCGCGTAGTTTAATACCTGTTTAATGGATGTTTGAGGTAGCAGTAATTTAATTTTCAATACCTCTATAAAAAAATTACAATATGTTGCAAAACTTTTAAATTTTGTCAACTTTTGGGACAATAAAATGTTTATCTTCTTACTTTCCTGTTTCAACTTGATAACCGGTATATTCTCCGCCACAATAACAAAGACACAGTTGGTAGAGGTCTACATTGTTCCTGAACTAGTTACATTCTCTGAGTCACTGAACTTTCCTAGTACATATACTAGTCCAACTGCAACAGATGAAAATAAATCAAATTTTGCAACCGAAATGCTAAATGTTCACAACCAGTTGAGGTCAAACCACCAAGCACAGAAATTAAAGTGGAACTACACTTTGGTTGATTTTGCCGCAAAATTTGCTGCTGCATATGATTGTTCCGGGAATTTGAAACATTCTGGAGGTCCTTATGGCGAAAATATAGCTATTGGATATTCAAACCAAGGATCAGTAAATGCATGGTACGATGAAGGGAAAAATTACCTTTATGGAACTAAACTGGTCTATAATCACTTTACTCAAGTGGTTTGGAATAATACCAGGTCGTTGGGTTGTGCATACAAATATTGCAACCAAATCTGGGGTACCTACATTATATGTTCATATTTCCCCCCAGGAAATATTGTTGGTCAACTGGCGGAAAATGTCTTTCCTACTATATAAATTTTTACAATCTCACGTTATCGGCCAATATCTTTTCTTCCAAATCAGCGTAATTTTCAAAGAAACTCTTGAACAAGTCCGTAAGCTTAACCACGTCGTAAGTTCCCCCAGTTTCTCTAATTGAGTGCATCGACAACTGAGGATTACCCAAGTCCAAGGTTCTAATACCCAACTTAGCAGCCAAGATTGGACCAATTGTAGAACCACAAGGAGAATCGTTTCTGACAACAAACAATTGTAATGGAACCTTGGCCTTGTCTGCAACCTTCTTGATCAACACGATACCAGGAGAGTTGGTCGCATATCTTTGGTTGGCATTAATCTTGATCACTGGGCCGGCATTAACTTTTGGTCTGTTTTTTCCTTCATAAGCTTCGCTGTAGTTTGGATGGACACCATGAGCCATGTCAGATGATAATAAGAATGACTTAGCCATTGTTTCGTGGAAAAAGTTAACTGATTCATTTCCTTCAAAATTGATGGTAGTCAATCTGTGGATCACATCAGGCAAGAAAGTGGAGTCGGCACCTTGAGCAGAAACCGAACCGATTTCTTCGTGGTCAAAAAGAGAAATCAATTGAATACCTCTCTGCGTCGACAAGGTTTCAGCAGATTCAATTAAACCAACAGCGGCGGTGTAACAAGATGTTAAGTTATCCAACCTTGGGGAAAAGATAAATTCATCATTCAAACCACCGATGGTAGACTTTTGATGATCATACAACAAAAGTTCAAAGTCTTCAATTTGTTCGGATTTGACGGCAAGTTCCTTTGAAATTAGCTCAATGAGTGACTTATTATGCCTCTTGATAACAGTTTGAACCGATTCGAATTGTTCCGGAGATAATTGCAATTCTGGATCGTCAGCACAAGAATGGGCCTTAGCCTTCTTTTCCTCAATCTCATTCTTATCCAAGGCAGTCTGACCAGCAATTGGAACCAACTTAGTTTCTTTGTTGAATTCAAACTTTGTGTTGACTTCTCTGTTCAAGTGAATGGCCAATGTAGGAATTCTCAACAAAGGTTTGTCAATCTTGAGGAGTTTAGGGACATACAATCCATTATCATTCACATAGACTCTGCCAGCAATAGACAAGTCTCTATCAAACCAAGAATGGGCAATTAAGCCACCATATTGTTCAACACCGACCTGAATGAACCCTTCAGAAGTCTTTTTAGAGATTGGCTTGATTCTCAAACAAGGCGAGTCAGTATGAGCACCTACAATAGAAATCCCAGATCCATTCTTGAATTGTTCACCCACAGTAAATCCAATTAAAGACGAACCGTTTCTTGTGACAAAGTACTTGCCTCCTTTCTTTACTGACTGGTTGTTCCAGGTGTTTCTTTCTGCGATTTCAGTAAAACCAGCGGCGGTTAATTGACTCTTTACCGAGTTAACAGCATGATATGGTGTTGGAGAGGCGTTGACAAAGTCAACAAACTCTTGAGCATAATGCAAGGCACGTTCAGTCAGCATCTTAGTAATGTCAATAATATGTTCGACTGGTTCCCCATCATTATACGGCACCAAAATGCAAACTGTCAAATACCTGCACACAACTATTTAGGTTACAGTTACAGGACCGCTAGCATTAATACTTGCTGTAACATACCAGTGGTGGCTACTTAAAATGAAATATCAATATCTCCTACCGTTACTACATATAGCCAGTATTGTAAGTGCATTCCAGTCGGTTCCCTTGATTATTGCATCCCATAAAGTTGTGCCTGGGTTGAAAAATGAACTCGCTCATGACAATACAATCGCCCACGAAGTTGGCCCGGTGACCAATATGATCAAGAAACTTATTACTCAATGTTCCTCCGACGAATACATTATTATCAACCAACCTGGTCTTACATATGAAGATTTAATTCTGAAAAGAAATGATGACTGGCCATTCATCAGAAAGTATTTCGCCCTTGCATCGACTACTATAGGATTCCCATGGCTCGATGATCCTTTAAATTTGGATTACCTCGAGAAGTATATCATTAACAGTTGTGATGCTGAAACAATCAATGTGATAAGAGATGACGAAAATGAAGTTGTTCCTTACTATGATACCAGAACAAGAGTCTTACGTATCAATCTTAGTCCGTTACCCGCAGATTTGGCCGAAAGATACCACACAATCAGAGAGCATGACGAATTAATTAGAAAAATTATTCGAAAGTTGCCTTCACCACACTATACAATAATCCTTACCAGTGAGATAACCACTGAAGTTCACCCAGTACCACCAAATATTGTTAAGTCCAGGCCCGAAAACTATGAACCATTTTATGACATCATAGGAGATCCATCCAGAAAAGAGGAAATAGAAAGAAACCTTAACTTTCGTAAGGTAGAGCCAGCTTGGATAGATAACAGGCATACCAACAAACGTTACATAAGAAACAAGAAGAAGGATGAAATTCATTTTTTTGATAATGAAGTATGGCAGAAACACGAAAAGATGGTTTCCACTATTGTGGTGATGATTGTATCTTTATTCGCTATGAATATTTGGAAATTCTTCAACCAAATAAAACAAGCATTAAAGGACAGAACAAAGCCAGTGCTTGTGCCACATAAGAATGACTGATATGATATATATATATAAAGAAGAAAAGAGTCTAGCTCGCTCCCTTCCTATTATAACCTTTTATATAATTACCTGAAAGAATATAACTATAAAACACATTCGTTCGTCCCACTATTTCTTTTTGGTCCCATTAGTATTATCTTCATAATGATCATTAACTTCGCGATAGTCATCCTCATAGTCACTAACCAAAACACTCGCATCAAAGTATAACGATGGATCCAATCCGCCCGTATCTGCCGATCTAGCCACTCCTTCCAATAATATTTCACTCATGATTTTGCCTGTACCGGGAGCATTATTAATACCCCAGCAAGAGTGCCCAGATGCAAGGAAGAGGTTTTCGACATTGGTTTCACCAATGAGAGGTCCACTCGATGAAGGAACATCCAACACTGGTAAGTAACATGCTTGTTTCTTTAATATACGACCTTTCCTCAAATTCGGTGATATCTTTCCCACTTGCTTGAATAATTCGTCACACTTGGATTGAACAACCTTGACATCATCAGAGGTTTCAGGGACATCAACAGCAGAGTCACCCTCCCCACAAACATAAACTTCATCCTGTCTAGCATAAATTTCAGGAGATACGTATGTATATGGTCCGGTTTTGAATTCGGTGAAAATTGCGTACGGAGACACTGTCTGGTCCTTGAATGGAGCAACAGTAATGGAATGTGCTCTCAAACCAGAAATAGGACAGTCTGGTAAGATCTTTGATGTCCATGGACCAACCGCCAACACGGTTTGTTCTGCATCCAAGTTGATGACGGTGTTCTTCAAGTTCTCATCTGACTTCACACTAGTTGGGAGAAACGATACACCAGTGGCCTTTCCAGTTTCCATAGAAAAGTTAATCTCATTGACTTTACCAATGATTAATTCCAAGGCACCTTGACTGTCCTCAACTGCTTTCTTTAAAAGAAAGTTGGTAAACTTATAAGGATGCACCTGTGCCGTGGTATCAGCACCTCCCAAAGTAGAGCAATTATTAATCAACGAGCTGGTAATCCAGTTCAAGTCAGGTGGTAACTTGTTCTTTTTCTTGGAGGACTGAGAACGGGTGGCTCGCGATGTTTTCTTTGGAGGGTCATCCGTGATGGAAGATGGGCCCCATTCTTTATCGTTATTAGTCTTTCTCTTAGGTGATTCTTTATTGTCGTCATCGGCGCCATCTATTTCTTCTACCTCGTCTTCTTCGTCATCCTCGTCTCCTGTGTCATTGAGGTGACTGATATCGCCTTCTAGAGAAACTGTGGTAAGTCGTCTATAGCCCCACTCTTCTTCACCGTTGTATTCATCAGAGAGTTCTTGATGTAGCTGAAATGATAAGGGAACGATCTGCTGTGGGAAGGCCCAGAGTGCCAACAAGCCACCGGCCTTTCCACTGGCGCCACCTGCCACTCTCTTACTTTCTATTATGGTGATGTGGTATTTTTCAGGATCGAACTTAGGATGTTTTACTAGATAGTAAGCAGTACAGACCCCTATTATCCCTGCACCGACGATGATAATGTGATGTTTATCCACATTTCTTCCTGACGGGGTGGAATTGAATTTGAGATAACCAGCCATAGTATCCTTCTTTACTTTGGGAGGAAGGAAAGGAGAAAAAAAAAGATAGTTGCGAAAGGTAACGTGCAAATAGCTTTCCAATCCCACTAAATATGGATACAATTTTGCAAGGAAATGAGCAACGTTCTGGATTCTCCTGGGGAGTCGTATATTTAGGAAAGACCAATATATATTGCTTCGAAAATCATTCAATTTTTTTTATTTTTGTTCGCAAGAAATCAGCTGTTTTTTAATCACACTTCTCTAAACGTTACGAAGGGTGCGGGATAGCCGCCGATAAACAAATGCGGTAACGGGATTGCCTGTGGAACAAAAAAAGATTCGACAAGAGAAATAAAAATCTCTAGCAACAATACACAGAAGGAAAAGAGCCCTTTGAGGAACATCTGAATGTTCTAGTTCGAGACATTACAGGCACTAATGGCGACTTTATCGCGACTATAAAACTATATTTTGAAATTCTCGGCCCTACTACTTTGAGAGATATTTTTTCTTTCTTCTTGTGACCAAGAATAGAGTCGTTTTCTTTTCAGGGCCCCCTCACGTGCGCGCTTTACTGCGAAAATTTCAAAAGGTAATGTGGACTTCTGCCCCAAACTGGCAGTGTTTTGGGTTGCTTTGTAGTACTAATTGTTAATGAAAACATAGTCCAAAATAGTAAAATAATAATAAATAAAAAAAATTCAGGCTTCATCAAATCAGCTCATGATAAGATGTGATATGTTAATTTCCTCCTGTGGATCTTAGTTTATTTTTATCTTGCTGAGATTTAATGTGAATTTATTATTTTCGTTTCTATTGTAACTCATTTCAATGCCTAAAAAATTCCTTATAATACACATAATATACAAAGATATAAAAGTCCTCTACAAAAGGAATGCTATGCTGCTTTTTATATCCTTTTGGTTTTCTTTTCGTAGGTATTCTCATTCTCAACCCTGAGCACACCATCCCATCTGAATAAAGAACTCGTAAATCTTCGATGCTTTATTGACATCGATCTTCAAGACCTGTCTCGCATCCTTCTTCTTCAAAAGTCCATTGTTCTTCAATGCCTCTTTCATCAACTGGTTCTTGATAGCAATGTACGGCTTAGGAAGAATTCTAAGCGTAGCACACAACTGCCTCTCTTCATTCGACAACAAATCAAAGTCAGCCGCATGTGAAATATCCAACGGCGCCCGGGCGTTGGTGGGAATCTTCGGCTTAAATTCTGGTTGTGGTGAGTTTGCCAACGAATAAGGTTTCCGATGACCATTGCTCAATGAAGAGTTTCCTCCAACACCAGGAGACATGCCGTTATACGAAGGAGTGGCACTTTGGGACTGTCTGGCACTCAATCCTCCGTTACCCATTCTCTGGTAATGTGCTTGTCTGATCAACTTATCCTTCTCATACTTGGCACCATCCTCCAACGTGGTGATACCGTGACGTCTCCAGTTCTGCAACTGCTGAATTCTGATCCGACACTTCAACTCAGTCAAAAAATCAGTCACAAACGAATTGAAATCCTCCGGGGTCATTATTCTAATGTATGCGTTGATTTTCTTAAGCAAATCTTTTTCCTCCTTCGATTTTCGCTTGTCAGCACTAATATTCTTACGGTAATCCAAAAGGTGGTTAAGGATCATCACACGTTTACGCTCGGCTCTGGTGGTAAGTCTGGAATTGTAAATGTCCAATATTGTGAGTTTCAACTCGATATCGCCTGCCAGATCTTCAGGATCAAATATCATATCTTTGATAGAAACTTCGGCGTCGTTTTCTGCCTCGTAATCAAACTCCAATCTACCAGGCATGTAACCCTGGATTTCATGACATAAAGGCACTGAAGCGACAGGTTTGTTCTTGGGTGGAGGCAAAGGCAAGCCCTTTCTGTTTTCGAGACGTTTTTTACGTTGTTCCAAGAACTGAATGGGAGTGATATCGTTGAAATCTTTGTTCATCTCGGGTAACGGATAGTCTTTGGACTCAAGGTATATTTTGAAGTAGTGATCAGCCACTTCTTCCTTGGAACGATTGCCAATATGGTCAGCAATGTCCTGCCAATTACCCAAACCAAACGTTTCACATCCTTGGATCAACAACAATTCCTCATCAGCACCCCATTCCAAGTCGAAAATCGGATAAGTGTTTTGTTCGATGATCTGGTAATCATGCCAGGGTTTATGATCTCCGGTGGTTGAGCCACTGGCAAAACATGGCACACATAAGTCATAGTCGGTGCATATGGCACACTGGACGCGTATTCTATTGGTACAGTCTGTGGAACATACGTCACAGTGGAATAACTTCCCTTTCGAGTCCATGCGGGTATTTTTTTCTTGTCAGCAGGGGTCGGTGGATAATTAGGTGTCTTAGGTTTTTTTAAAAAAAAAGTTATAGAGGGGCCTGATTATCTATCAATCAATCAAATAGTTGAGTCTGCCTGAGTGGTGGAAATCAATCAATCAAAAATCAAGTATCTCTACCTTAGGCAATGATACCAAGACCCAAAAAACAATACCCAGAATCCTTCCACTTGGTTATATTGGTAGGTTAAAAGGGCTAGCAAATGTAGTGTCTGTACAAGCTTTTTTTTCTTCTTACTGACTATAATTGTCGGCGACCTTGGTCGTGTATATTGACCTGCCGGCACTCTTACGTAATTCCGGACCAAAAAAAACTTTTTTCCCCCTCCATTTACAGTCATACTACTAATTTTTTTTTTTTTTGATCTTGACAATTATTAATATGATTAATGTTAAAGTCTACCAATTAGTGATGTTCTTCTCGGCTTCTCCAAAGACAGAATTGCCTCCGTTATCTTGACTGGCTACAAAATCGGCCCAGTTCTCGAAACGTTCGACTTTTCTGGTCGAGTCATCGAAATACTCGGGCAATTGGTCCTGCAAGAACTTTCTACAGTAAGAATCAATAAGTTCAAACTCCAATAAGAACGCATCGTGTCCTTCCGTCGAGTCAAGCTTCTTCAAAGTCACGTTGGGAATATTTTCACCTAACAATTGTTGCTCACCATACGTAAACAACCCGTCAGATTGAATACCAATCACCAAGTGCTCGTGCTTCAAAGTCTTCAAGAAGTCTGGTAACGGATCTTCAACCACATTCTCCGTATCAACTCTGTGTCTCGTAATATCATGCGTATCCATCTTTCTGGTGATAGATATATAAGAGTTTGCATCGAAACGGTTGATGAACTTGGTACCTTGGTATCTCAAGTACGATTGCGCCGTGAAATAAGTCTGAGGCTTTGGAGTCTGGCTGCTGTTGCTGGTTCTGTTCAACGAGGCTCTTGAACCATCATTATGCAACAACCAATGCTCTTCATCTTTCGTACGTGGGTACCTGATACCCTGTTTCTCTTCCTGAACCAGAATGTCTTCATCAGTAACTGGAGTCGGAGGTCTGGCGTTGGGTAACTTTCTACCAAATCTTTCTTCGAACGAGTTCCGTGATCTGTAGGTCAACAATGCAGCCATTCTGGCAGCACTAAGTCCAGAATCAGGCTTCTTATCGAGTTCGTAATAGTAACCGTCATTGTAGTCAGGATCACTAAAGATACATTGTCTCTGGGTTTCGTTCCAGGAAATGCACCACGCAGAAGCTCTAGCAGATGTTGCAAGAGCAATAACTGATCTGACATACGAAGTATTGTTATATTGAGACGAATACTCCAACGCAATCATACCTCCCATGGAGCCACCAATGACACAGGCAATGGACTTGACTCCCAAGGAATCCAAAATCAATTTCTGAATTCCAAGATCGTCTTTGGTGGTAACTAACGGGAAAGATGGTCCATATGCCTTACCAGTGGTCTTATCAATGGAAACAGGAGAGCAGGAGCCGTAAGGAGATCCAAGAAAATTTATACAGATGATGAAAAATCTCGATGGATCAAACGTTTTGTCGGTACCCAACAATGGGCCCCACCAGTCCTGGACATCGGACGATCCAGTCAAGGCATGGCAAATAAGTAATGTGTTGTCGGCGTCCTGGTTTAATCTTCCCCAGGTTTTGTATGCCACGGGAAAATTCTTCAAGGTCTCGCCACATTCTAAGGTGTACGAAGGAATTTCAATAATCGTCTGCCCTGGAACCATGCGGGCATACGGGTTGGATTTGTTCTGTTCCTCCGTGATATCTTTATAGATTGGATTGGAAGTTGTCATTCTTTTATTAGCTTGAGTAGTTATAATTTCGTGCTAATACAATACCAAATGCTTGCAAGTACTGAACATTGATCAGCTATTAAATAAGTTGTAAGTATATCTTTTAAAATCGTGGAGTCGCAGCCAAAACTGTGGATGTTGTATTCCGTTAGATGAGGGTTTAGAAGAAACTGTATGGGGTCTTTGCGCTTTAGAGACAGGTGAGAATTTTCAGGGCAAAAAATTCAGGCCTTATAATCAAAAGGAATATAGAAAAGTGTTGAGCACGTTGCTTAGATTTCTCGCCTACTAGGTTACCATTGAAAGTTTTGAGTCAGAGAAATTGGCACCTTTCACGTGAATGGATAACACCCGAATCGGCCCTCTGCCGAATTAGGAAGGTTTTTGCAGTCACTGCGAATATCTGAAAATTGCATACACATAACGCATACGCATACGCATACGCAGCCATCTCTTGGTTAAAGGTGTTCATAATTCATAATATAAATAATCATATACATAATCATAGATATGTATATGCATGTGCAAATTGTTATACACAGCTTCTTTTTTTCTCACACACACACTCTCTCACTCTCATTCTAAACTGATTGAAGCAATTCAGCAGCAGAACTTCAAGCAGCAAGATCTTCTTCATCATCCTTGTGTGGGTTAGCCAGATCCTTCTTACCTGAAGTATGCTCAAATGCCTTACCCAATTTTGCAACTCTGCTAGCAACTTCATTCACATCATCTTCTTCATCTTCATTTTCTTCGTCTTCATCTTCATCTTCATCTTCATAGTCGTCATCGTCTTCATCCTCCTCATAAACAACCGGCGTTTGAGCACCAGATGATCTCATACTTGATCGGCTAAGTTCATTATGTTTCTGCTTCGACCATATAAGGTTTCTGGCATATTCCAACTCTGAATAAATAGTTTCAATCGCAGACATAACCCCGTTTTCCTTCTTGATCCGTTCACTAAGCTTGGATGCCTTTTCAATCATCTTTGGATCATCAGTCACAGTCTTTAATGCTTTACTCAACGATTTAGCGTTCAACTTCTTTAAGCCAATGCCAACTCCAATATCCTCGACCCTTGTAGCATAGAAAAATTGATCTCCAAAGAACGGCTTGATAATAGTGGGTAACCCAGCTCTTAATGTAGCACCAGTCGTCCCAGAACCACCGTGATGTACTGCTGCATCGATCCTTGGAAATAACCAGTCATGTGGGATAGCTCCTGAGTTATATACCTCTTTTGGTAACTCAACTTCAACCATCAGCTCCTCGCTCTTGTTTCCTCTATCCGACCAACCCTTGTTGAGAATACAACGCACATCGGCATCAAGAACAGCATCCACAACAGCCTCAGTCAACTTCTTCGCATCACTAACAACAATTGAACCAAAACCTATGTAGACAATCTTCTTACCATCTTTTTGTGCTGTGTCCATAAACTCAATTAACTCCTTAGGTGGATCATAATCATCTGCACCGCCTTCATCCAAAAACCAATACCCCGTCACCTTGACCCAATCAGGGAAATCAACTGAGGGAGGAAAGATATTAGGTGATATGTTGTACATGAACGGAATCTTTGCTTGTTGCAACCGATTCAAATTAGTTCTAGGCAAATCCAAGTCTTCAACTCTCCATTTGTTAATTTGGCCTGAAATCCCTTTCCAGAAGACTGTCTCAAACATAACATGAGTAAGGTAGTTGTACGAGCCTCCTCTCTTTTGATCTGGCACAATAAAGGCATGCGGATAGGCTCTAGTTCTGGTCCAAGGCATCGTAAAGGCTCTCATATAAGGAATACCTAATGCTTCAGCTATGTGAACTCCACCCATTGCTGACGGACTCTCAATCAATAGATCAGCACCTTGGCATGCCTCCCAACTCGATTTTAATAATTCAGTAATCCATCCTCTAAATTTGGCACTGGCTTCCTTTAAGAATGAAACAGAAATAGAACCGTGGGTGACCATTAGAGACATCAATTCAGCAGGATCACCGGCAATTTCGTTGAAACCAATACCATACTTGGTAACCCAGGACTTGAATTCACCATGACTAGCAATAGTCACGTTATGTCCTTCTTTAATTAATCCCTTACCTAAAGCAATGTAAGGCTGAACATCGCCTCTAGATCCAATCGTGAGAAGAACAATATTGAACGAATTTGTTGGTTTAACTTCTGTCTTGTAGAAGGGAGAATCCTCTAAAATTATCGGAATATCCAAACCTGCAGCCGCATTGATTTTATCTTCAAACATTTTTACTCTGGCTGTTTCCACCTTATGAGTTGCAAGTTTCAAATCTTTGTCATTGTAAAGGGAGGTGGAATTATCATTAGTTGAAGAAACCGAGATTCTGGACTTGAGAGCCTCAGCGTGGTAATCGTCACCCGAATCGAAGGACTTAGGCACAAAACCATCACCATGAATGCTCTTAAGTAGAGTAAGCATCATTTGCAAGCAATCATCTCTTGCCTGCTGAGAACCAAACTCAAAAAGTATCTCATCATGGTTACGGTTAACGATAACCAACCCAGAATATGTAATATTTAACCCTTTTTCCTTGTAACAGTAATCGACATCAACCAATGGTAAAATCATCTTTGTCGAGACACCTGGTAGTAAACTTCTGAAACACAAGTCCTCATTACCAAGATAGATTTTACCATAAATAGGTAAGGTCTTCAGCAAGTGAGCATAGTAACTGGATACCAAGCGCTTCTGTTCATTAAAGGAAAAATGCTCTTGAAAGTTCGCTTGCGAGACTTCTCTTACTTTTCTGTCTTTGACATAGCCAGGATTTTCCTTATTTTCTTCAGAATAATGGGTGAATCCAGGCAAAAACAAGTTGACTCCAGTAGAAAATTTTTTAATACTTTTTGTGATTGCTTTGATTTTGTTTTCCTTCTTCTTTTCAACTTTATACTCAGCAGGATCACTCAAGTTCCAGGCACCACTGTATGATTCGGGATGCTCTTGAATCAATTGAGATGTAAGAGATAAGGAATTGGCTTCGATTTCGTTTTCCTCAATCTGTTTCTCCTCATCATACCTCTCTTCGGCTTTCTCATAATCTCTTCTGTATGTATCAAAGGATATTTGCAAACTCTTTAAACCTGCAACAGATAGCGGTCTAGGAAAATTAATGCTGTTTGTAGGCGAACCAACTATACTTTCACTAGGCTTCCCCGCAAAAGAGTGTGAAGCAGTGATTGGTTGCGGAACTTCAAGGGATTTCTTACCCGTGAACATCTTTGTTGGATTGGATATACTGCGACCTAACCTTTTGAGTTTAGAAGAGGGAGAAGGCGATGGGCTTTGTGGAAAGTCAAATGACAGATGACAAAACAGTTCAGATTCAGGAGACACGGGCAGATTCTGGCTAAAGCTTTGAACTCTCTCCACAATGGGATTGGACCTGTGCATCGATTTGATAGTTGAAAAACTTCTCGGAATAGTTGATGGAAAACTAACCGAGGCCTTAGAGTCTCTTCTGACAGCTTGCTTAGCTCTAGTGAATATACTTGGCTTGTAGAGAGATGAAGCACTTTGCGACCGACGTCTTTGATCATTGCCTTCAACAATCTTGGTAAATATATCATAGAAACCTTCAGAATTTGAGAAGAACAAAAAGTAGATATCGTCTAAAGGATAGTTAACTTCTGTTTCTCGACTGCTCTTCTTTGATAATTTCTTTTTGATTTTTGCATTTAATATCAGACTCTCTTCCTCAGCGTCATTTTTCACATATTTGAAAGTAATACATTGAGGAATTAAATGCTTTTCTTCTTCATTTTGTGGGGAACCAACTCCGTCGTCAGAAAAGAGATCTCTTTTGCTGTAATCCACAACATTATCAATGGGGATCTTAATCAAGACTTCATTAGCTGCATTCGAGCTTTGTAAGAGAAAAATGGCCTTTGTAATGTTATTACACCATTGTCTTGCCGAGTACAAGTTGTCCGTATGGAACCGGTAATTTTTCTTTTTGGTTGTTAATTTAAACCAGGCACCACTTTTAATTGCTTCTTCATCCTCAGCTAATTCAACTCCATGTAGTGTCAGCTCAAAATCGGTATCCACAGAATCACTAGAGTTTTGACGTGAAAGACGAGGAGAAGTTAAGTTATCGTTGGAGCTTCGACGACTGGCAATCCTTGGTGACAAGAAATCTTTTTCCTTTTCCTTTTCCTTGTCAATAACTTCCGCTTTCACACAAGTTTTCAAGTCGATGATTATAGCGGGAAAGTATAAATCAGTTGAAGAGGTGTAGATACTTAAAGTTTCTGCTCTCAAGATAGCCCAGTAGCGATGTGTTATGACCGTTGTAAACATTGATTCACCATACTTTGCACTTTTCAAACCCAAGGAACCAGCCTGGATTACTGCATTAGAATCATCTGTGTTCGAAATTTCAGAAAGGGCCTGGTATCTCTTTGGGAGGAAAGCAAAGAAGAGAAGACACTCCCGAGTGAGATACAAATGTCCCTGTAATAAAACATCCGAGACTAGCCACACATGGTAGTTTGAATAAAAGTAATCATCATCATTCAACGAGTAAACCCGTTTCAATTTATCAGCAATCTTGAGGTTTAGTTGTTTTCTGCGGTCTAATAATTCATTTGCTGCTTGTTTGCCTTTCTCTTCGACCGTCCTCACAAATAAACCGCTCTCTTTACTGTGTGGATTCAAGTTTTCAATTATGGAGTTTTCAAATGGGGTTCTCTGGTGTCCTGAGGAGATACTAGTCAATGATTTCCGTGTTCTGAGGGATTCTTCACGTAATGTACTTTCGTTTTTCAACTCTTGATTATAGAAATCTTGAAGATTGTAGTCACCGGTGAAGTTGTGGAAGAAATCGTCAACATTCTTATCAAACCCGAGACCAATTTTATTGATATCACTAGGAATTGAATCACTGTTTTCCATTTGGACGCTTTCCAGCGAATCTAGAGGGTCAATTTCCGATGGTTCTTCGGACTTTACGACCTCTGGAGCGGGTTTTGGAGGTACAGGTGTACTAACCTCAGATTTCTTCCTTGTTGGAGAGGATTGTGGTTCAATATCAGGTCTTGGGACATCGATTCTAACTTTGCTTGTTGGAGAAGTGTCGCCTTCGCTATCTGATTTAAGCTTTTCCACATCGGACTTCAATATTGTAGATAGGGAGCCAACTCCAGAGTAGACGGACGCTGTGGTAAGGAGATTGAGAAAGTAATTTGACGGTCGGGTTTCACCAACTGCAGTTGCAGCATCAATCTCTTCGTCAGGCGATGAAGCGTGGGTCAGATCTTTATTTGTCTTGGTATCGATGGTAAAATAGCTGTCGCCTTTATTATTTGGGGAGGTAGGTGAACCTACAAAATGTATAGGTGACAAGATGGCGTTGGCAATTTTGGAGTAAATGGAAGTTTCAGTTTCTCCCGGTGAATATCCTCTAAACGGGTAAGCGGGGGGCGTTTTATCACCATCCTCTTCGTCTGGGGAAGTATACATTATGTTTTCTTAATAAATGATGATGCAAGGGATTTGAGACAGATCAGTGATTGTAAACTTTTTAAGTTGAGATAAGCTTTGGAAAAAGTTACAATGGGATGTCAAGGCAAGCAACCCAATTATAAAGGGTCCATACAATCTACAAGAGCAAGTAACTCAGAATTTCAGCCTTAATGCGCGAAGAGGCGGTACAGTTTGAGACGTCACACTGCGGAGTAAACGGATGCAATGCTTAAAAGGACGTATACGTATATGTCTGTGTATAAGAGAAAAATAATCACTAAAAATATAATCCACACCAGAGGTGAGGTTCCTTATCAATCATCTGATAGATGCCCGTCCGTTTGTTGCCCGATCCCGGTTTACCTTCTGGGCTTCCATTGACATGGCCATAATTACCGTTTCGCGGTACGCTCGCATGTGAAAAAAAAAACCCTGGCTTGTGAACTCCACTTTCCAATGTAACAAAACATAGTCACACGCCCATTCCAATCTGCCAAAAATTCTTTATATGGCAGGTGGCCAAGTCTAAACGCCATACATTGTCGTAAAACCAAGGGGTTTTAACAATTTTAGATACCAACGCCATTTTTTCTCGCCAATGATTACTTTTACGTCATGGTTGCGAGCTACTTACTTCGGCTATATATTATTCGGTAGAGATAATTTCACTTGCGCAAATTTATACAGTACCGTGGCACTACGATTAGACTCTTTTACACCCACAGTGAGCTAATGTAATAGGTTAGTAACACTCGTAATTTGTATAACCACAAGGAAACTGATCCCGTAATTGGAAAATGCTCATCATGGAACGCCAATTTATACCTGAACATCTGATTTTAGGGCAATTTCGCCTTCCCGACTACAAAACACCAGTTTTTTTTGTTTTATTTTTGACTATGTAGAAATCTATTTCAGGATTTGGGGATAATTACGTGAAATCACATTACAATATAACATGATCTATAACCAGCAACAGGAAATCCTTCGACAGATTCAACTTTCTGAATTTCTCAAGCAATTATCTTATGGAAGTCAGATTTCACTACGATTTATTTCTAATCATGTTTTTTTATTCTATATTTATCTCATAAGTCATCAATTCTATAGACATACTTTGAAGAAAACATATCAACCATCCAATATAGATAACGTATGTTGTAAAATGTACCAAGTTCCATCGTATAAATTAAGCGAATGTTGTTATGATAAGATCCAAAGTAGTTTGACTGATCTGGGTAATATTCACAAAGTATAATTATTTATAATTTTTGTTTGGTTTTCAAGAGCCTTTCTTGTAGTCAGTTTATTCCAAGTTATTGTACTTCAACAACTTATTCAATTCACTGGATGGATCGTAGTACAACACAGACCATTCCCCATCTTCAACTATTTTACCATGCTTATTTAAAACCACGACTCTTTCACTATTCTTGATAGTGGATAAACGGTGAGCAATTGAGACCAATGTGATTCCCTTTTCTTTGTTTAATTGCTTGAGATTCCTCATAACAATCTCTTCACTAATTGCGTCCAAAGCCGACGTAGCTTCGTCCAATATGATCAACATTGGCTTCCTGATCAACGTTCTTGCCAACGATATTCTTTGCTTTTGCCCTCCACTCAATTGTGTACTGTTTGATGGACCAATAACAGTATCCAAGCCATCTGGTAGTTGATTAATAAAAATATGACTATTACTTAATCTCACAGCCTGCTCAATATCAGCTTCAGTGGCATCAGCATTGCCAAACAAGATATTTTCACGGATTGTTCCACTGAACAACAACGGTTGCTGCTCCACATACCCAACCTTTGATCTGTAGTAGTTTAAGTGCATGTCTTTGATGTCATGTCCATTAACAATCACTCTACCTTCGTTTGGGTCGTAGAACCGCATCAACAATTGAGAAAGCGTAGATTTACCACTACCAGAAGGACCGACAAAACAGATATTTTCACCGTTCTTAATAGTTAAATCGAGATTTTCCAAGATACTTGCTTCTGGTCTGGAAGGATAAGTGAAATTGATATTTTCAAACTTGATATCTCCATGAATGTTTTCAACTTTCTTTCCGACTGTAGTAGAGATTGTAGGCTTCAGGTCTGACAACTCAAAAATTCTCTCTGATGCACCAATTCCTTTCATCAACTCAGTGTAGAAGTTACCAAGCCCAAACACTGAAGAACCTGTGTAAATTGCATACATCATGAATCCCGATAAGTCACCAATTGTCATCTCACCTTGACTTATAAGCTTGGTACCCACGAGCAAAAGTCCAATCATGGTCATGTTACCCAAGAAACCATTACCTCCGTAGTAGATTCCGCTCAACACCCCTTCTTTCATCGAAGTGTTGTAAATATTTCTGACTTCTTTGTTGTAGTCATGGACCACTAATCTTTGGTTGGAGAAACTTTGAATAGTTTTCAATCCGTTCAACTTTTCCTCGGTAACCTTTGTCAAGCCACCCAAGTTTTCCTGGATTTGTTTGGACAAAGCCTTGATCTTTCGACCATAGAAAAACGACATCACCACCAACGGTGGGAACATCAAACTCATGCAGAGGGTGAGTTTCCAGGAAACAAACCACATCATGGAGAGACCCACCAATCCACTGATGGAAGCTCTGGCACCGTCACTGATATTCCCACTCAAGGTTTTGGCGATGATTTGTGTGTCGCTAGAGATTCTTGAGATCAAGTCTCCTGTCTTCATACCACTATTGGTGGGACCAACGTCAAAGAAGTAGGAGTCCTGGGACAAAATCTTCAGGAAAAGACGTGATCTCAACCGGGCAACTATTCTTTCACCGGCTAATCTTAACATGTACAATCTTCCAAAATTTGCTAATGCTCCAAAAGTAAACAATGTGGCCAAAGACATGTAGAAATTTACCGGTTCCAATCCCATTATTAGCCTACCCTCAATTCCTTGTTCTGTATCGGATGGTGCATGCACAGTATCAATAATTTTTCCGATAAAGAGAGGTAAACTCATGGAAGTGCCCGAAGTTATCACCAAGCATAAAAGAGCAATAACTAGGACCTTGTAATCGGGTCTTGCAAGGTGTGCTAGTCTTTTGATATCCTTTCGTTGGATTCCTGGCGTCTTTTTAGTGGATATTTCAGGGTCTGTTTTGGGTATATCTACCGTTCCACTTAAGGTGTAATTGGGTTCAATTTTCGCTCCAGAAACTATGTTTTCTTCCAAGCTTGGGCTAGAGTTGGAGCTGGAGTTGATGGTCCGGTTCGGTCTTGTGGAATAGAACTTGAAGCTGGGAGCGACAAACGGTGAAAGGAGGAAAACTGGAGGTTGGTAAAATGGTCGTGGTCGGAAACTCCTCAAGGCGATTTGGGTACCCTTGAAGACTCCACAAATCCCTCTAGTTTGCACTAAGGGAAACATTGCCGCTCGCTAATGTGAACCGTATCCTGTGGCGGTAGTACGTTGCCCGCTCGAATTGATGCCGCTTACTATATAATTATGTACAGGAATATATCAAAACCATTTTCTACTCCGTCGTCGTATAACTTGATGTCAGTGACTAAAAACCAACCACCAGAATTATTCTTCTGGAACTTAAACTAAAATGATGAATTACGCCAAAAATTTGATGTTCATGACAAGTACATATTAAAATTTGAAATGAAAAGTATCCATTAATATAGAATTTTTTTTATCAAATAGCAATATCAATTTGCAAAGGAGCTTCGAACAAGACAATCACCAAATAGTACTCTGAATTTCAATATTCTTTCTTTGGTTTATTTCTATTTCTATTTAGTACTTCTATTCACAAGCTACCAAACCTTCCACTTGCCCGTATCGTCCCTTTTAAGTTCGCTAGTTTCGAAGTAATGGTAATTTGTCTTAATGGAAATAGCTCCAGGAATGTTCTCCGGAGTCACCACCCGCAACTTAACATATGTATTATCGGGAATATCTCTCACAGCCCGCGAAAAGCTTGCAAGATCATCAATTTGCTCATCGTTGACATGCGTGATGTACGTGTTTTTGAGCACACCCGCCTGCGTAGCTGGCCCACCTGGATGCTTGCCAGTAATATAAACTTCTGACGGAAGCTTATTGGTGGTTACGCCACGGGCAGATAAGTGTGGAGCCTGGACAAAGAACCCTGACCAGTATATGATATGTGAAGTGTTGATCGAATTGGTCTCTCTGGTAGGAACCGTAATGTCGAGCTCCTTCTTTTGACGGATAATCTTGAAGTTCAACGACTCACGGTCGTACATCCCGTTCAAATCCCGCATATTCTTCACAAGAACCCCATCCATAGACAACACAATATCACCAGGTTTCAAAGGCGTAGCCACCTCGTTCAACTTGGGTGCGGCCACCAGCGACACCTGCAACATTTGTACCGAATCCGTCGACTCCTTTTCATACCGCTTGATCCATTCCTCAGGTACACCCCGTGCACGGCTGTCCCAGATCGTGTTGTGAACGAAAACCGCGTCCAACATGCGCAAGTTCGTAGGAACCTGGTTCTGCTTCAATTGATCAAGCACCAGCCAAACATCAGACACGTCCAATCCCATTTTGAACGCGATGAGATCGCCACGCTCACGGTCTATTCTCCACATGTGTGACAACCAGAATGCTCGCACTGTACCATCATCATCAGCAAGTACACCAGTTGTACATTCTTGACACAAAGCATCGTCAATTACAACTCTCTCCACGTTAAAGGCACGGTACCGTGGTTCCTCGCGGTCAAGAGAAATACTGCAAGCCTGAATTCCACTCACTTGTATTTCCCCTGATACAAGACGGTAGGGCAACTTGTAACCAAGGAAATTAACTTTATCTCCCCGGTTGAGAGGCACGTTGCTGAACTTTGGTGTTCTCACGTCGGCCAAAACCAAGCTCGGGTCGTACTTCACAATCGCATAGTTCTCATTAGGATGGAGGAATACAACATGACCAGGGATCTGAATTGACTCGACAAACACCACAGAAATATCAATGATATCGTATGGGACAAACATTCTCGACACCAAAATGTATCCGTTAGTGGCATCGATAACCACCCCGTTTGCAATGTGTGTTGATGGGGGGCACAAATCCACTGAGACTGGCATCATTGCACGAATCTCCACAAGCGAATGGGTTAGTTGAGCAAATCCACGTTTGCTCTCATCTGTTGTGGGGAGATCCAAGATCTTTGCTTCGCGTGGCTCAGGTACGTAAGTAGCAATTTCTTCGCTTTCAAGATCGGTAAAGTCCCATAAGCCTGTAGTATCGTTTCTCACTGCCATCCTGAAACTCGTACGCCAGTGTCTTTCAATGTGGATGACCTTCACTTTCTCGCACATGTCGCTGACAAGGGTATAGGTGACAGGAATGTGTTTGCGGTCTGGGATTGTCTTCATAACGGCAACAAACGCATCTAAGTCAGGCGTGGGCTGGTCATCAACTGCAAGCAAGATCGCTTCCGACATGCAGAAGGACCCACCTGGGTTGTTGATGTACACACCTTCCACTGGAAGTCCTCTTGCCCGGGCCATTTGATAGGAAAAGTTGTTAAATGACGAGCCACAGACTTCAACGTAACGGTCAGGAGTAATGGCATGTAAGTCGCCAATGCAGATGTTGTGGGTGATCTTCTTTCCTCCACGTTCGACAGTAAACTTCAATCCATTGCCCACGTTTTCGTCCAAGATCTCGTCCACCCGAACAAAAGAGCTGATATGTTCATCGTTGATACTGATAAGAATGTCACCTTCCTTAATAAGTCCATCAGCAGGTCCTTTTGGCAAACTGATTGCGGCCACCAAGAGGCCAACTCTGTCAGGAAACAATTCACGGGCCTTGGCTTCAGCTTCAGGAGATAATCCCAATCTGCGGCAGGAGTCGTGAGTCTTGAATTCCCATTCAACTTGGATGTCACCTCTGGTGATCGGCTTTGCTTCTTGCAAGCAGCGCAAGGCGCGCAAGGGACGATAAACTGGAAGGAAAAAGTCTGTAGAGGCCTCAGTAGAACCACCTGCCTGTAAGGCAATGGCATGGCCATCGATATTAACCACAGGAGACCCAGAAGAACCACCAGAGGCCGCAGCAGCAGCTTGGATATATTCCGTATTGAAATCGTTGTATCCATCGTCGTACTCTGGCGCATTTCTATCCAATCTCGAGATGAAACCGGCCAAAATCGACAACTTTTCACCGGCATCGTTACCAACAACTCTGATTTCCGTTCCAACCTTTGCGAGCTCTGGACGGAGATCCAACTGTGTGAGCTTCATGTGTTGAACGAGCGCGGGATCGAACTGTAAGAACCCGAAGTCGTGGATAGGGTCGCGATAAATTGGTTTTACGTCTGCCTCTTCATGGTTATCAAAAACAATGTACCCGGTAAACGGGCCAGGACCCACGACATGGCGGTTGGTCAAGACCAAACCACGCGACGCGTCGACAACGAAACCTGTGGCTTCGCTAACACAAGTAATTTCGGTATCGAAGTTGGATACATGAGCAAACTGGACAGAAACCACAGCCTTGACGACGCCGGTGATGGTGCGTTGCCACTGGCTGCTTTCGTCTAAGTAGAACTTACCATTTTCTTCGTCAGAAAAGCCAGCGTCTGATTCTGACATCGCAGCATCGGAGCTGTGAAGCAGAATGTCTTCGTCATTGTTTGACCGTTTGGTACTGCCATTCAACGAGGCTTCAGAAAGTTTTCTTTTGCCCATGGGAAAAGTAGTAGAAGAAGAAGAAGAAGCAGAAGAAGAAGTGGTGATTTTTTTACCGTGTATTTATGAGAAAAATAACCTGTGCGGTTTTGTTAGCGGCTACAAATATAACTGATCACGTTATGCCCTTTCAGTGATGGACCAAAGACAATGACATTCTTGGAAACCGTGCCACAAGAAAGAGAAATACAGCATTTTTTGTTTGCCAGAAAGAATAAGTTTAGTGGAGATTTACAAAGGGGTGCATAAATGTCCAACTGATAGAGATGAGATGCGATGAGGTTTACCAGATGCTGGATGCGATCTGACAAAAAATAGTAGAGTCATCTCAAAATTTAATGGAAAGTGATTGTATTATGTAAAGACCAAAGACTTGGTCATGTTATTTAGACTGTTTGATGGCCAGGACATTTAGCTTTAAAAATAGACTTTAAAGCATTCTCTATAAATTGGCTGCAAAAATCACACGATCCATTTCTCGATCGGGGGACTGGGAGTTGCATCCAAAACCTTTAACCGAGTTCTATAAAATTTTTCCTCTTTTATCCCTACCCACTCTCAATCACCCTTACAAAACCAGCTTGAGGCTATGAGATTACCGTAAACTTCCTCTGAAAGGCAAGACTCTTGATTTCTCTGAGCTGTGCTTCCTCCACATTACAACCTCGGAATTGGAGCACAAAGCCTGGATTCATATACTTAAATGTACTTGGCTCTACTATTGTTAACTGATGGTTATGGTTCAATTGTAACGATTTCAATAAAGGAAGTTGTGAATGTAACTCTTCTAGAGCCAAGAGTCCGATTTTGTTGCGGTTCAACCAAAGTGTTTCCAATGTTCGGGGCAAGTTGCTAACAAATCCATTACTGAATCGCAGGATCTGATTGTTGTCAAGAACCAAGGATTTGAGAAGCGGTGGAAACTTGAAGTGAGATGCCAACACATCGTCTGCACCCGAATACGACGATTCTATCAAATTATCAGATAAGTCTAGTTCTGTTACCGAAGAGAAATTCTGAAACAACTGTCCCCATTGCGGTACATAAAAGTTTCCAATATCAAAGGATTTGATTGTTAGTTTCCTGAACTTAGACGTTAGCTGTTCATTATTTGCCAAATTGATCAAGATTTTAATGAGGACTGTCGATAACGTTGCCGGATTTTCAACTAACATCAAGTTACCATCGGCAATAAAATCAAACTGCTGGACTCGTTCAAAATACTCTACCATCAGTGGGTTTACTTTGTCACCATCTTCAAGGATTTTATTAAATTTGTATAGGTCATTAATAAACCGACAGTAGTCATTTCCCAGACGAGTAAAGTTGAACTCGACATTATTTGGTCGTACTTCCTTGAAGACACTGGTATCAAAGGAAGAACTAGAAAATTTGCTTGTAAATGCGTTGGTTGTGAGACGGTTATGGTATGTGGAAACAGTGTTGATATCATTAACTATCACTAGCTTGCCATTAAATTGCCGTTCATACAATAGCTTTAATATCGGAAACGAATCGGGACACTTATCGCGAAGATCCATCCGATCAATAATATCGTTTGCTTCGTCTGGCGTAAGATACTGAAATATTCCCAACACCAACTCTGATGGTAGATCTGCTATAGACGTCATGGTACGAAGGATTGTAGGTCTAGGTCAAATTCTGGGGTCCAAGAGCAAAAAAAAGAGATAGAGATGTTGGTTATATACAGCGCGATAAGGGTTTTTAGTCTATGAGAAACAGTAACAATACATATTATTATAACTACATTAATACTCTAAATACCTCGATATTCACTATAATACGATCCATAATTGGACTCGAATGGTTCAATAGACGTTTCAAGATCCATATTGGTATCCCACTCGACTTCCTCAATCTTATCGGTGGGTGTAGTTTCGGAATCCGACATCTCCACGTCATTGTCAAACTTGATCGTATCCCAATAATTATACTTGAGGTCAGGAATCTCTTCCAATTCGCTGGAATTGCTCTTTTCGCGTTTATCTGTCAATAATGTCAATAAGATCCGATTCTCTTGCAATAGAATACCGAGCAAATCGTGATAACTGAGATTGTTATCGTGCACCATCTGCATCACTCTATCAATATCCTTTGCTCGTCTGATATTCGTATGGTTCCGAACATTGTAAGTACGTATAAAGCGGTTGAACAACCGCACTACCCATTTCTGAAAATGGTACAACACATTAAATTTACTGTTGTACCAAGGAATGACCATCAAACTCGACCGTATGACGTTGTTGAAATGATTCACAAGCTTGTCAGCTATATATGAGTTGATTGGATTTTTCAATCTGCCATTTACACCACTATTTTTGAACACTGTATAATGCTTGACTTCAGGATACACATGAATAGTATCATCATTGTCTTCAGAGGACTCGGAAATCGACAAACCATTGAACAAATTATCGAGTTTTATCCGCTTGCCAAGGTAAAGATCATCGTCATATGATCTTGGATGCTTTCGAGATGACATGCATTACACATCCACTAATAAAATATCTGTTTCACCACAATTGGCTACAGCTTTCCCCGTTTTAAATATGATCCAGTCAGTCAAAAAAGTTGTCTGTTACACTTTCTAGAAATTTCGATCTGGAATGCATATAGGCCATCTATAGTTTAATGTAAAATTATTCCATAACATATACACACGTGACTCATTTGTGACCCCTCCCCTCCCTCCCACACTCCATCTCCTTAAATTCAACCTCGTCGGTGCTTTATCTTATGATACAACAATGGTTACTTGTATGCCAGTCTCACGACTAATAAGGTATCACATGTATAATTTGAAGCCAAAATAACTGGATTTTTCTCATCTAAATCTAGGTCATTGTACTAGTACTTTTGCTGCTCTTGTGTGATATCAGACTTATTAGAGCCCCATACAATTCACAGTGAGAAATCAGAGTCTACTAATATATGATATAAATCTACAACTCCACTTTTATTCTCAACACACACATTTTCAAGTGTGATCTCTTGATTTGCTGTTTCTATAAGGGAAATTCTTCCCTTATAGAAACTAAGGGACGAATTTCCCTATACTCCCTGCTATGTTTTTTTATTTTGCACCCAATAATTATCAATATGAATGCTGCCACGGAGAGGGGAAACATTCCTTCCATGATTGCCGTCCATTTTCCCAAAAGATATCAGTACCGTAATTTAAGATTTTCTCTAGATATCTTGAACTGTTTTAGGTCAAGCACCCATGAAAATTCCACCTAACACAATTCTTTGCAAGTACATTAATCCTCATCGATACTCCCAAGAAGAGGAACTAAACATTAGGTAGTCTTCGAAGTTCCATGGTGTATATTGTAATGTATCTCAACAGGGATTTGTTAATTACGGAAGGTACCCCCAATTGATATGCAACAGTATATCGAAAGAATTAGCTAACCTTGTATATGGCAGTGGCTAACGAACAATATCGCTAGACCAATATTGAAGGATACTAAAGAATTATAATTGCAACTTCACAGAAAATGTACATATTCACCGTATCCGCTAGATATAAGATTATTGACAAAAAACCTATCTCCGTACTTTGAGAGTTGAATTACTTACCGACGTATGGATACACTTCAATCACTACTACACCATTCCAGTTGATGGGATGAATTATCCACTCCATTCATGCTGATAAAACTTTGATTTATGTAGATGCAAAATATATAAAATCACGAAAGATCACTTACTCCTTCGGTCGGTTCAGCCGGTCCAGCCAGTTGAGCCGGTCCAACTGTTTCAGCAGGTTCCTCAATGGTTGAATGTGTTAATACCATGGTGCAAAGTTGATCGTATAGTGCTTTCATTGTGCGCAAGTCTTTCACAGATAACAGCTCAAAATCAGCATTTTGAAACTGAGTCAATGTCTGAAGATCATAGATCTTATCTTCAGATAAACTTACCAGAATCCTAGGCTGTGGATGCAGCAGCAGTTGCAGCAGTTGCAGGTTGCTACCACCACCTAAATTATTAAACCATTTATCCATAATTTGAAGACTTGTAGTTTTGTTTCTAGATGGATCGGGCCGTTTACTCCCAATTTGAATGGTAGCATTACTCTCACTCAAGTTTTCCATGTTGTCCAAAGAATGCAATGAGCTATGAGATACACTCTTGTCAACAGTGCTGGGAGTCGAGTTGTTAAGTTTTGTCATGAACTCAGAAACTCCGGTGGTAAATTTGGAAGTGATAGAATTCCGTTTGCTTTGCTGTCCGTTCTCTAAAGAGGAAGATCTCGTGCGTGTATGGTTAGGCGATAATCTATTGATTATTGATGAAGACCGCTTGTGAGGAGGAGTGAAAATAGACGCAACAGTACTATCTTCTTCGTCACCAGTAGTGCCTGAGCTTCCTGAATTGCTCGAACCAACATCCGGAGTTTCATCATTTGGATTTCTAAACTGAGGTACCTGAACTGAGCTTATCTTTCCCAAAATGTTTTTCATCATTGAAAGGCTGATGATGTTTTCCGTGTCATTGGTAGATTCGTCTTCACCGGCAAGGGTCGGGAAGTTTTCCTTGTTTAATGAAATATTGGAGGATTTCATACTATTAACTATCGAGCTGTTCGATCTTGATCTACTATCATTGATCTTGTTGGCTATAGTGTTCAAAATCGATGAAGATCTTGATCTCTGCAGTTGCTTCTCTATTTCCTCCCTAGATCTGATCTCTTCACTCAATTTACCATTTGGGAATTGGAAATGGGTTAAAAGCTCATCGTCTACCAATTTGGAGATTGGAGAAGCCAAGAACGGATTATCGTACACGTGTTTTTCAAAGTCCAGCTCGCTGGTAGACAAGTCCAGGATAGTAATGTTGGATGCAAAAGTAATCATTGCCTCAAGATTTGTTAAATAATAGTCCAATTCCCCGTTATTTAAATAAGTGTTCAAAATGTGTTGAGTCAAGTCGTAATCAGTCTCAAAGAATCCAAACCCTTCAGGGAATTCATACTTCGTGTCATTTTCTTCTTTTTCTTCTTCAATTATCTGTACTTCACTCAAGTTTAATAATTCAAACAAGCTGCAGTTCTTGTACTTATGCGAGGATGTTTTAGTTGATCTGTCAGTTGGTGTGTACGAAGAGTAAACATTGACATTAAAGATTTCAACTTGATGTGGATCCAATAAGTTGAGGAAGTGTTTTATAAAAAGGAATCCCAAGTATAGGTCACATTTGTAGTCCAACTTGTTGATGAGAAGATAAATCAAACAAGGTAATAATAAATCGTTGTTGATATTGCTGTTCTTAAATCCTTCCTTGATAAGTGATTTAATAAGGGATTTATGAAGATTGTTGATGGCAGTGAGTTTTGAGTAGGGGGTTTTTTCCGACTTCAATTTATACATAGACGAGTTGAACTTGTCGATATCAGCTTCAGTGAGGTTATCAAAGAAGTCTACCAACCTGTCATATTGATCTTTGTTTTTGTCATCGACCTCGATAAAATATTTCAAGGGTAATTTCAATGATTTGAGTTGATCCAACTTTTCTTCCAAAAACTCTTGATATATTATATCTTTTTGGTCAAAACTAAAGACTTTATCATACAAGGTATTGTCTTCTCCCATGGTTGAGCCAAAAAGTGTAGCGCTTGCAAGTTCCAAAGTTTCGTAGATAGTCAAGAATTTGTAGTAGTTGAACACTCTTAATTGGTACAACGCGTGAGGATCGGCACGTTTTGATAATTTGATTGATGACGAGCTATAATTGCTGATTGCTAACAAGTAATCAAATACCTTGGGGTTGTTGTTAAACTTTATCGAGTTGGCAATCAACAGTTTCTTAGTTGAGTTAGACTGAGCAAATGCATGTATCACTAGGGAGTACAAATCACTGTAAAAGTACTGAAACAAGTTGGAAAGTTCATCTATCGTCAACGGAGATTGAAAACGTGGTTCCTTCAAGTATTTAACAAACGACTGAATCAAGGTTGATGTCTGTTGGGGCAAAGCCGCAAGCTTTCTGGCTTCTTCTTCAAGCTCGGAAGCTATTGGATATGGCGGCTGATCCATCCTTTTTTTATCTTAAATTAAAAAAAAAATTAGCGGTTAAAATCGCTCGGGTATTTGACACAACGGAGGTAGAACTTTGAATTCAAGTCTCTTATAATATAGCTCCTGTAACAAATACCGAATAAGGATAAAACAACTGGTAAGTAAAAAAATGCTCCCTTATTGAGGTCTTCTGGAATGTCTAATCCAGTTGATAGGGGGGTAGTGTATACAAACCTAAACGAGAAATACCGATGAAGGAGACAAGGGTTGAGAAATTAAGGTGAAGCGATGCTGAAGTTATTCTGATAGTTATCACTTTGAAGAATATATATCTAGGAGTAATTGGAAGCAAATGTGGATTTGCTCGGTATTTATAAATCACTGCCTCGACGAACTGATGTGGAGTAACGCTAATATTTAAATCCGTCCAACCCGACCCTTTTGGTCTCGAACCTGGAACAGTTTTGTCGCGAGTAGGTGCTTTTTTTTGATAGGATATCCCTTCGTTGCTGTGTTACTTTTCGTTGCAGAACGTCTAAGCCCGAAATCTAAGCTTGAAGATGGGGTTACATCTATTTGCGTCGTTTATTTCTTCATCTCCTTTCAAGCCATTACACTAAACGCGGATTTGCTTCGGCAAATAAAACTATATTGGCCATATTATCATATTATCCATGACTCTTCCGATTTCAGAAGTAAGCACATATTTTTAAGGCGTCTGGTCGGAAAGGGGGGCTTCGCCCACCTAAAAATAGTTTATGCATGCAGTTCAAGATAACTTGCCGGACATTCAGGACATAAAAAAATGAAAGAATGATTTTGCCCAGGATCGAACTGGGGACGTTCTGCGTGTTAAGCAGATGCCATAACCAACTAGACCACAAAACCATTACTTATTCTTTAAAGGGAGCATGCTTTGATACTAGAGGTCAATGGATCTCAATTCGCTACAAATATATTTATTGGTATCTCAGTTGTTCAATAAAACCATCAATATCTCCCTGCTGTATGTACGCGACACATTATATCTTCCACGGTAGCGATTGTTAACGCAGGTAAACTTTTACCTCAAATTTTACCATCAGCTTCAAACTTACCCGGACAATCAAATTTTTCCTAGCACTATTTAAACAGTCGTGCCAAAAAAAGTTCCATCTCCCGACAACAGACACAATTGTATGTAATTTTCAAAGAGTTACAGTTCTATTGTTTGGGATGATAACCTAACTCAGCTCACTCTGAGTCTTTTAGACGGTGGTGATAACTTCCTTTTCCAACATTCATCATTTTATCTGATACCAATAGAATTGCAATATGTTACTTTGTATTCAATTTACTAACTAAATTAGCCTTGTGTATGTTTCTATACCTAACCTAAGTTTTGGTCTATGCAACAACTGGACTTTTTGGTCTGAGAGTTTCAATTTCGTCAGTCTGAGGAACAAGAAATTGAATTTGCTTTCCAGTGTGTCCGGTACCAACGTTTACCTTGACCAATGACTTTTCGTTTAGTTCTCTTTCGTAGTTTACAGGATCAAAGTTATCAACGATAACATCGGGTCCCATGATAACCCATCCTGCTCTCAATCTCATAGGCATATTGTAACCAAGTTTGGAGGGTATGATGTGCAACCTTCTATTAGAGTTTGAGAAATTCTCTGCCACTTTATACATAGAATCGGGCACCGCATTGTACATGCCCTGCTTAGCGGTTTTGGGCGATTCCAAGTTCAAGTCGGTATTAACGTTGCAGTGAATCAAGTGGTTATCGGTAGACCTCTTTACAGTTCCAGTGATACACATCCAACAATGCCATTGTTTCTTTTCAAGCAAACCGTTATTGTCCTCCATTTCGCCAGGGTAATATGGAGATGATTCATCTACTGGAAGAAAGATCAATTCTTCTGATCTTCTAAACTTCTTGCTGAAAGATTCACTGTGTAACAAGTTATTGAGCTCCTGAATCTTTCTTGTAGTGGCCCAAATGAATAAGAACCCAGGTTTGGCACAGAGCTTGTAAAGTGGAATCTGGAGTAGAACTTGCAAGATGAATTGGTTTTCCACCAAAGCTCCAACCATAATTACATCAAATTTAAGATCGTATCCATTTATCCAGTTGTTCAATGTGGGAACTATCTGATTCGAGTTGACGCGAACGCCATATGCTGATACAGCATGACTTTTGATTTGTTTGGACTTTAAGTCATGTAATTTGTTAAGTTTGGGATAACCTTCTGTTGGATTTACTCTGTTACGAATGTAGTGAATAGGCGATCTTCCATTACCTGCGATATGATTGTTGGTATAATCGTTCTGGAAGGGAGGCTCTTTCTTGATTCCTCTGGATTCTGAGGACTTGTTACGGGAACCAAATTTGGAATAATGATACTTTTCACTTGACATATTGCAGTAATACAGAAACAACAATGTATACACTAGCTTTAAACTACCTTTATAATGCCTTTTTCAATGTGGGATTTGCAGGGAACCACATTGTGAGTGTTTCATATTTTGGCTGCATAGATTATTTTGTGCGATTCTAGGATTGTATTTGTTTCATCATTAGCAGCCGCCATGATCTCAGAAGCGCTAAAAAGGCTAAATAACCTGAAACAGATCTCCATCCTGGAAAATATCTCTGTGAAGGTACTTGTTTACAGCTGAAGATCTTGGAAATATTTCAAGTACGTTTCACATATACTTCAATCACAATATTCTAACATCCAGCACAATAATCATACAAGCGGTATACATAATACGAGGTGCCACTGGGTTATTCATGTAGTTTTTGGTGGTCGAGCCACCAGTAATCTTTGTTGTGAGACGTGATTATGCAAGCTAAATGAGCTAAAATGACGGTAAAAATGACCTAAATAAAGAAATCTGAGTGGAAAACCTGGGAAAAATGGCGATGTTTAAATTAGGTGACCCATGAAACCCAATCAGGACACTGATCGGTAGTGTTTTGGAGGTAACCGGAGCGAAAGATGTTGAATTTTGCGGTAGAATCGACACAACTAGAGACTTGGCCGGCGAACCAGTTGGATCGGCAGTAGCTGGGCTTGAATCCGACTAATAAGATTTCAAGCTTTTCGATAAGAAATAAAATTATCGAGAAGAAGAAACCGATGTTGACGATCAAGAGCCATTTGCCTAGGATCAAGTATGCTTTCGAATAGAAAGGGATGGAGGTGCGATCTGCGTTAGGATTGTTAATGTTGGTGATCCATAAGTTGTGCTGGAGTTCGTAGTCGAACTTATTGGTCAGAATTGGCCCAGTCAATTGTTGTGAAGTCGTTGTAGTAGTTGCGAAACAAGTAGAATGTATCGGGCGCGAAGTTAAACAACGATGGTAAACGTGGGGTTTTGAGCGGATCATGATCATGATCAGTGGCAGAAGTCCTGAAGTGTTGGATTGGCGGTCCTGATATCGAGTTTGGAGAACATAGCCATCTGAGGAATGTCACGGGGCGTTCCTGGAACGTTTCTCCCATACCGGGTGGATGGTGGAGGGGTGCTAGAAATGAGTACGAGAGTTTGTAATAATTTTGGATGCGGGGCGGAAAAGTGATCTGGCACAGTGGGATGCGAGGTGGCTCTACCTGCTACAGATAAAGAATGTGGCTGAACATTGTGAAAGAAGAAAGCGACAAATTAGAAGAACAGTACTTAAATGTTTAAAATATTTAGACTAGGTTATATATATAAATCACGAGAACATTGCTAAATTCAACAGGATTCAACAGCCGATTCCGAAAGTGTGAACGTGAGATGGTCGGGTTTAAATCAGACGCGGTTACCGGTACGGAAGAACCCGCGTGATCGGTTTAGGAAACCGATGCGCCTGAAGTGGGGTAGAGGTCAAGGGGCACGTCATGCTGGAAGGTGCCGAATCACATATTCCTGTGTATAGATTCCCCACAAACTGTGGAATGGTTGTAAATCAATTACGGCCTTCCAGGGATGTGATCCGAGGTTGCAACACAAAGTACAGTACAGTACACGAGCAAAGCGGACATTGGTCAGAAACCGGAGTTTTTAAATGTGGCTCTATGTAGCAGAATCTCTCATCTTACAAGGTCCACACGACGTTAATGGGACACTCTCTTTTTGGGCATCGTGGCTTTTTGGTGTCTGGACGATTTTTTGCCGCTATCTTAATAACGTCCCTCACGACAAGAATCCCGGCGTTTGTCGGGATTCGCTGAGCCTCATCGAAGGTCACAATCTAAAGCCTTATTCAGAACCTTTTTTGTAGCTGTAATGGCAGGTCAGATCTTACAAATTTACAAAACGTAGTTGGAACCAGAACCAACGGGTTCCAAATGGCGGACGTACTATTCGCCAATGCTAAGCGCCAGAAACATAAGCAAAAAAATAAATATATATAAAAAAAAACCCTAATCGCCGCGGTTCGAAGCACCTGCATGAAATGCCGGGGTAAAAAAACGCACAACCAATCCGATTTCTATATAAAGGAAAGGAATCTGCCCTTTTAAACTTGCCGCAGTTTTATTACAAACTTCGGAGGATAAAATTTGTGACAACCATGGCTTTTGAAAAGATTAAGGTAAAAAACCCCATCGTCGAGATGGACGGGGACGAAATGACTAGAATCATCTGGCAGTTCATCAAGGACAAGTTGATCTTGCCTTACTTGGACATTGATCTCAAGTACTACGACTTGGGCATTGAATACAGAGACAAGACCGACGACAAGGTCACTGTCGATGCTGCAGAAGCCATTTTGAAGTACCAAGTTGGTGTCAAGTGTGCCACAATTACGCCAGACGAAGCCAGAGTCAAGGAATTTGGCTTAAAGAAGATGTGGTTGTCTCCTAACGGGACCTTGAGAAACATCTTGGGCGGTACCGTGTTTAGAGAACCAATTGTCATTGATAACATTCCCAGAATTGTTCCACAATGGGAACAACCAATCATTATTGGTAGACATGCCTTTGGTGACCAGTACAAGGCCACTGACTTGGTGATTCCACAAGCCGGTGAATTGTCGTTGGTTTTCAAGCCAGCCGACGGTTCTGCTCCTCAAGAAATCCCAATCTACAGCTACAAGGCCGCCGGTGTTGCTTTGGCGATGTACAATACCGACCAGTCGATCACCGACTTTGCTGAGTCGTCGTTCAAGTTGGCTTTGGACCGTAAGATGAACTTGTTTTCTTCGACCAAGAACACCATCTTGAAGAAATACGACGGTAGATTCAAGGATATCTTTGAAGGCTTGTACGAATCCAAGTACAAGGCACAATTCGATGCTGCCGGTATCTGGTATGAACACAGATTGATTGACGATATGGTTGCCCAGATGTTGAAGTCTACCGGTGGCTACATCATTGCTATGAAGAACTACGATGGTGATGTGCAAAGTGACATTGTTGCTCAAGGCTTTGGTTCCTTGGGTTTGATGACGTCGGTCTTGATGACTCCAGACGGAAAGGCATTTGAAGCCGAAGCTGCACACGGTACTGTTACCAGACACTACAGACAACATCAACAAGGAAAAGAAACGTCCACCAACTCGATTGCTTCGATCTTTGCTTGGACAAGAGGTTTGATCCAGAGAGGTAAGTTGGATGGAACGCCAGACGTCTCCAAGTTTGGTGAAGACTTGGAAAAGGCAGTGATTGATACCGTTGCTAAGGACTCCATCATGACAAAGGACTTGGCTTTGGCCCAAGGAAAGACCGAAAGATCATCTTACGTTACAACTGAAGAGTTTATTGATGCTGTTGCTGCCAGATTGAACAAGAACTTGTCGCAGTAAAAATGTACGTAATTTATTTATATAAAAATTCAAACAAAGCCATTATTATTTTTTTTTTTTGGTGCGATACTTCATATTTTAAAACTTAATAAAAAAACTCGAGTTATCATGAACGTAGGCTCAATTTTGAACGATGAATCGCCACCAAGCGACCCTGACGAAACGGTTGCCGTTGAAAAACTTTCTGAACAACCAACATATGCTCACGAACGACACTCGATAGTTAATATCTTGAACGATGCGCCGCAAAATGACGACGACGCATTGAGCGACCACATCTCCCTGAATGACAATTCCTTCGCCAAAATCATCCATGAAACCGACACAGAAAGTAAGGAGGATCTCAAGAAACTGCCACTGTTGAAGCAGTCCGAAAACAGAAACTCAGTACAGTCCAAAAACGAGCTTTCCAAACTCAAACAAATAAAAGGCACCACCAAACCCAGACGGTACCACACGCCGCCAGTGTGGGCACAGCAATGGATTCCTCCCAACCAGCAGCACCGTCAGCACCAGAAGTATCATGAACACACCCAGAACAACACCAATACGCCCGGAATCGGTGCTACCACCACCACAACCAGCCAGAACAGCACCGGCGAGCGTGTGTCGGCCATCAGTGAAAAACGCGTGTTTGACTACAGCACCACTGCCAGTGTCGATCTCGAGTGCAGCATCACCGGGGTTATACCTGCTCCATCGATCACACGGACGATTGCTGAGTGGATTTATGCCAATTTCCGCGATATCGCCGAACACAATCGCAAGTACGTCGAATTGGAGCTCAAGTTTGGTACCATCGTCGACAAGGCAAAGAACCAGCGTCTCAATCTCAATGTCAATACCGAATGTGTCTACACGGACCATTCAGCAGTGTTTTTCGAGATGCTGGTGGAAGAAAAGGCCTGGCAGGAGATCAGCAAGTTCATGGTGGAGCTCGAATCGACATACCAAGACGAGCTCAAGAAACTTAATCCGAACCAAGCCAAGACGAGACCCAAACGTAAGTTTAACACCACCGACGAAGACATTACCGATAGCTTTTACCAAATGGGTAAGCCTGGCGAACCGCCCAAAAGGGTGAGAGTGTCCAAGGATAACTCGCTCAATCCGCCACGCTACACCGCTATTGAAAAACAACGTATTTCACACTTATTCATTCACAACCCATCGCTGATGTACGATTTAAGGCTATCGTTGTCGCTCGAAATGCCATTGGACGAGCCGAATATCGAACCCTTGATCGCCAAAATCGTACCTACGTTGGTAAGAGAAAAGAAACGTAACTCGTGGTCACATGCTCCCACCATTACTCGTTTTGATCTTACCCAAGTACTCATTCCTCGTGAATCTAAGAATAAAGCAGGGAAAAAGATTGTCACCCACGAAAAGAATTACGAAATCGAGCTTGAAATAGATACATTCGAAGTATTCAATGCTATGGACAAGATCCAACAGGGCACGGACCGGTACAGATTTGAAGAATTGGTTGAAATCTATATCAATAATGCCCGTGTCTTGAACAACCGGGTCACCAGACTTGCGCTCCCGTAACTGCAAAAAAAAAACAGTACCTAACGAATAGAACACTTTATTTTTATGTTGGAAAAATAATCTTGCAGGATTGACAGATTTTTGGCGCGTGCCGCCGTGTCTTTCTGTTTTGTCTTTTTTATTTATTTATTTATTGTAGTATTTCTTCGGTAGTAGGTAGAGTATACCACGTGACCCGCGTTCTACCCAATTTTTCAACTGCTCCAAGGTATAAGAAACACGACTACGACGTACAAACTGGCGGGTAATTCAAATGTTCTTGCTTGTTTCTATACTAGTGTTGGCGGCAGCAGCAATTGCATTAGTGTATGTGACGCTAATTGCGCTTTCACACCAGCCACGTGAGCCATTGCCGTCGGAACTGAAGTATACAACCAACGATGTCCAGAACGAGACGTACAACTTGCCGCCGCGAATCGACTCGGTGTCATCAACATATAAGGATGATGGGATCGAAATAAGTGTGGTGATTCCGTGTTACAACGAAACCAAGCGTTTGGGAAACATGTTGGACGAGTCGATTGTGTTTTTACAGGAGAACTACAAGAACCGGTACGAGATCTTGATTGTCGACGACGGATCGCAAGATGGGACCGATAAGTACGCGCTTTCCAAGGCCGATGAGCATAAGTTACCTCCACACATCATGAGAGTGTTGCAGTTGGCCAAGAACAGAGGTAAAGGTGGTGCAGTTACGCACGGCTTGTTGCATTCGCGTGGGAGGTTTGCGCTCTTTGCCGATGCTGATGGGGCCACCAAGTTTTCTGATATCACGAAGTTAGCAGCATACCTTGACCAGAGTAAAGAGGCGGCGATTGCTATTGGATCACGGGCACACATGGTGAATACCGATGCTGTGGTGAAGCGGAGTTTTATTCGGAACTTCTTGATGTATGGCTTGCATACGTTGGTGTACATTTTTGGGATCCGGGGTGTGAAAGACACGCAGTGTGGGTTCAAGATGTTCAACTTTGAGGCTGTGAAACGGATTTTTCCCCACATGCATACCGAGAGATGGATTTTTGATGTTGAGGTGTTGCTCTTGGCGGAGTTGCAGCGAATTCCCGTCAAGGAGTTTCCTGTAAACTGGCACGAAGTCGATGGGTCGAAGGTGAACATTGCCACGGACTCAATCGACATGGCAATTGACTTGGTGGTGACAAGAATGGCTTACTTGTTTGGGATCTACAAGTTGGATGAGTGCAAGAAGTTATCGAAGAAACGAGTATAGTTTGATAGATAAAACAAACGAACAAAAGAAAGAATGACAAGGAAACATAACGTAAGCGTATCATGGTAGAAAAAGGAAAGAATTAAAAAAAATTGGCCAAGAACCGGGGAAAGTGGAAGTGGAAGGGAAAACAGGAAGGACCAATCAGAGAACTGTTACATATCTTTTATCTTTTTGAGCCGCAAAGACGAAACAATTGTGTGTGGGGAGAACCACAGTAAACCCGTGCCAGGGTCCCAATTAACAGGGATGCCGCCACAGGGATTCCACCACAGGGATCATGATTTAAAAGTGAGACCAGGACCGTCTGCCAAATGTATCAGACAGCAATGAGTGTTACACAAGAGTTTGAAAGTGCGAATGCAGAGTATGTTGCGCAGTTTAGCCACGGCGAGCTTCTGCTTCCACCACAGCGCCAGGTGGCAGTGGTGACATGTATGGATGCCAGACTTGATCCAGCAGCGGCATTGGGATTACAACCTGGAGATGCCCATGTAATCCGTAATGCTGGTGGACGGGCTTCAGAAGCGTTACGGAGTGTGGTGATTTCGCAGCGTCTTTTGGGTACGCGCGAAATCGTCGTGGTTCACCATACCGATTGTGGGATGCTTACGTTCCGTGACGACGATATTCGCGGTTTGATCAAGAAGGAAAGTGGCCAATCAGCAGACCACGTTGCGTTCTTGCCATTTACCGACTTGGAGTTAAGTGTACAAGATGATGTGGAGTTTTTCAAGAGTCATCCGTTAGTGTTGGACGTCCCGGTGACAGGATATGTATACGATGTCCAAACAGGAAAAATCAGCAAAACAAGATAAGAAAAAATCAGAATAATAATTAAGATCAGAATACAAGAAAGTAACAAAATAAATAATACAATCAGAGAGTAAATACAACCAGAATAAATCCAATCAAGTACAATTCTCTAGTATCAGAATATAATCAAATCACCACACTTTTGTTGAACAAAGGATCAATAGAACAATAATGAAATCATGTTAACGCAAAAGCTAGACGAAGAACACAGTAAATCTATTTACAATGAAATCAACAGACGAGGATTTGAAAAAATTCGACAGAGGGCATTGTGATGCGTGGGAGCACAACTTGCCAAATTCGGATACAAACGTGCCTAAACGGGCATACGCTCAATTAGGCAGATAATAAAAAAATTTACTGCGATTCTGTCTTGCCCCCAAAAACAGATACGAATACCAGCAAGTGTCCTTGGCAGTCTGAACATCGTGTGGGTGTCGTACAAAACATCAGCATCACGGGGTACATGGTTTGCAACATTTCTGCAACAACAAATGCAAGGCTAGATTTTATGATTGTTCTATAGTTTGGAACCAGAGGCGCCTTGCGCTATTTACCAAGGGTTCGTTTAGTGCTGTTTTTGTTGTCAATTTTTGGTCCCGACACAAAAAGAAAAATTCTTGTGCACGCATGTTTGTTTTTGGTCCAGATTAGGCAGCTAGCTTACCAAATCAGGAAAGTTTTCCCCAATTACATGCACCGTTAACCGCCGCACCATTATTACACAACTGTCCTCATAACTGTTGGCATCAAAAAGTTATTTATGGCGTCAATTCTCTTTTTTTAAAAAAAGAAAAAAAAGCACTACACTTTTCTTCCTAATATCCCTTACTTGCAACGGTCTTCCTTTCTTTAACCTTAGTCTTTCATTATCAAAAAGACCCTTTGCAGTTCGTTTATTTAACCCAGTCACTCCTTTAATACCAAAAATCTCCTTTGAAACCCCCACTAAAAATGTTGTTCCGCTCGTCAATTCCCGTCGCTTTATTAGCCATTGCCAATAGCGTCTATGGAGAAACCCAAACGTCCACCATCACCATCACCAAAACCTTGTTGACTCCGGAACAGTCCACCAGCTTGCAACTCAAGCTCGCTTCCATCGCTTCTGTCTCCCTGGCTTCGGCTGTGGCTGTTTCTGAAGCCTCGGCCTCGTCTGCGTCCGCCGCCAGCGTCGCTTCTGCTGCTTCTGCTGCTGCTTCAGCCGCATCCGTTGCTTCTGCTTCCCAAGCTTCAGTTTCGCAAGCTTCTGTCGCTGCTGCTTCGGCCGCATCCGTCTCTTCTGTGTCTGCTGCTTCTGCCGCCAGCGCTGCTTCTGCTGCATCCGTGGCGTCTGTGGCTTCAGCTTCTGCCGCCTCAGCTTCTGCCGCCTCAGCTTCTGCCGCCTCAGCTTCCGCTGCCTCTGCTTCCGCCGCCTCTGCCTCATTGACAGCATTCAAGGGAATTGTGGCCGTGGCATCAGCTAACTCCACCAGCAGCTCCCACAATTCAACCAGTACCGTCCACTCCACCAGCGGCTCCTCCAAGGCTCCTGTGACATCGAGCATCAAGCCAAGCTCGATTTCATCGGCTGCGTCTACTTCTGCCGGCTCCTCTTCGAAATCGAAGAACCTTGCCGCCAACTTTGGTCCTGATGCTGCCAAGGGTGTTTCGTTAGGATTGTTTGGTGCTGTTGTTGTTGCTTTGTTGTAAGATAGTGCACCTGCCCACCGGGTCGAAGCTGCCATTTCCAATTCCACTTCTTAAAATCCAAAATTCGGGGAATCTCCACCGTTCACCTTTCATGATATTTATGAATTACAACCTGTACCAACTTGATTCAGTTCTTTCCAGCTTTGACCGTATTAAGACGATACCAAACCTTTTTTTTATTACCCACCACTCCCATCTTGAAACAAGGGCCCGCTGCCCTTACAAACACAAACACATACCCTACCCCCATCCTTTGTTGAGGATGTTGTACTTGTTCTAATTGAAATCGTATTATTCTTAGTTTTCGTTACCTACTGGTTTACTTTTGATTAACTTATCGGAATCCTTTGGTTGATTTTTATTATCTGTTGCTTGATTTGGCGTATTTAAAGCCTGAAGTCTGCCTGTTTTTAGGAACGGGCAAATGTCGGTTTTTCTAGTTTCGTATTCTGCGTGTTTCTGTGTTTTTTTTTCTATACTTTATGAACTCGTGGGATTTCGATATGAAATATAAGTATTACAGTTACTGATTGAGATGCTATAAAAGTTTGTGCTATATTCTGTTGCCCTTGAGGTCCAGCAAGTACTTTTCACGTTCGAGAACGTAGTATTCCTTTTCTGTCAAGCCCTGTGGGATCTTCGGCGGCACTGGCGGTTTGTTTTCGTTGTCTATATCACTGTTGGTGTCGTGGCTAACCATGCGTTGGAAAATCGACGGGGAAAACTTGCCGTTGCCCAAATATCCTGTTTCGGTGGTTCTGTAGTCGACCAGCAAGTCGTGTGAGGTGCCACGGCCGTGCTGGAGACGGAGCGTGGCGTTTAAGTGTTCGCTCGGCGTAGGAGCGTAGTATTTGGGGTCGATTTCGTGCGGGTTTGTCTCGTGGGCATCGTGGTCGTGGTCGTGGTCGTGTTGGTAGCTGAGCAGTTTGACCGGCTCGTCCATCATGTATACACGTGTCGGTACCGGCTCGGATTCGGTTCCAATTGTGTCGGCCAGAAATGGAATCGCGGTGCTGTCGAGCGTGAGTTTGTGGATAGGGATTTCGGGTGACAGCGGTGGTTTGCGCTGGGGAGAACGTTGTGGTGAATGTGTCACGATGGGAGGCAACTCTTTTTGGTATAGCGAAGTGGCAGCAGAACGGTGTGGTGGTGGCGTGGGGGCATGGAATTCGATCTCTTCACCGTAATTACTGATTGGCGAGGCAGAACGATGAACTGACGGCGGCGGCAGCGTCAGAGAATCGGTTTGCCAAAGTGTACTGATTGGTTCTTTTGCCTGGAACTTGCTCTTGAACCGATGGAGCTTGGAAACGAGCTTGCGGTGTCCTTTGAGATGTGGTTCTTCTCCGGAAACAAACACGTCTGGGACCAGAACCGGTGCACTGGAGCCGGAATTGTTGCTGAGGAACAGCAATCGGTGCAGACTAGGTCTGCTGTTGTCGACAAATACTTGCAGCACGACGCTGTGTTCAGGTTCGGGTTCGGGTTCGTGCTCGGGTTCGTGTTCGGGTTCGCGTTCGGGGCTGTGCAGCGAGTGTTGCAGCAAGTGTTGCAGCAGGTGTTGTGGTATTTTGGGAGGCAACATCGGGACCGTAGGATAAAATGTCATTTCCAAATAAATCATACCAGTACCACGGCCATTAAGTGCAAGATCATGCCAGGCGTCATGGATATATTTGCCGTCGCAGTAATTTTCTGGCAGAGCAAAGACTACCAGACAATCGATCTCAGTGGAACCGATGGGTGTGGGTTCGTTCTTAGTTTCATCAAGCACATCAAGCTTCAACAATGGTTTCTGGTCTCGGTTGATCTGGAAGCGTACTTCGTGGGTCCATTCGGGGGTTTGGCCGGCACGGAAATGTGACGGCGTCTTGTTGGCAACGGTTCCGAGCCGAAGAGTCACATACGGCGACTGTTTGTCCAATTTGCGTCGATTGGGAAGGTGTTTGGCCCGACACACGACCACCACCAACGTTCCATCCGCAGAATCAGTGGGATTAAAGCTTTCCATATAATTGTTGTTTGGTTAATTAATTTGGTTTGCAATTTAATTGATTTTTAAAAAAAAAACTGGCTATATGCAGGACATTCCAGAATTAACCGTATCTGTGATTATATGTAGGAATCAAATCAATTTAATATATACACACCGAACAATTTTCTTTTTAAAAAAACAAAACCCCCCGACCGCAGTACATTACTGCTCATTGCTTCAAAAATTCAAACTCCTCTCAAAATCATATCTTCCTGTTGACCTAATGTCGTTTCGTAACCGAAATTCCGGTAAAGCATTACTTCCGTTTGGCTTGGACTATAGCGATATTCTTTCTCAGGATGCTGATACTGAACGACCGCTGTTGGTTGTGCCGGTAAACGGTCCATTGGCAGAGAACGAACAGGTAGCCGTAAATCGAGCGATTGTATACAAACAGTTGATGACAAACGGTCCTTTTTACACCGGCAGCGGTGTTTCTGAGGTACAGACAGCACCTGATGGCATTGTGCGGTACTCAGACAAGTACAAGAAAGCCAAAAAAATTGGCAGAACAATCGAGGAACATCCGTACGTGTTGGAGTTCTTTCCTGAAGAGTTATATCTGGTGATGGGAGTGAGTCGGAAGGATAAGAAGTTACTTTCATTGTCGAAGTTTAGTGGGAAAGGTGGGTTGAAGATGAATTTGGGCAAAAATGACGACGACCAGGCAAATAATATGCTTGAACGGCTCAAGAGCATGGCTGAAGAGTTGGATAATGGCGAAGAAAGAGAAGAGAATGAAGAAGAAGAAGAGGAACTCGATGATGAGTTTGATGAGGATGATGATGATGATTATAATGCCGAAAAGTACTTTGATGATGGAGATGATGATGGTAGAGATATGGGAGATGACGAGGCAGCGTTCTAGAAACAAAAGAACTCACATGAAACGATTATAATCATAAAACTGATCAGATTCAAATCTTAATCTCATACAAATAGAATCTCTAAAATTCATTAAATATAATTTAACAATCACGAATGTAATAAAGCTTTGTAGTAATTCTTTGTTTTATTATAAAATTTAACCGTATTCATTCTATTGAAGTATTCTATTTATGCACGATCCATCCACGGATCAGTGATGAAAGTATTCATCTTTTAGTACTGTTTTACAACCAAGAATGGTTTCTTCTTGTTCTTTTCTTGTTTGTTGTTTCGGTCACTCGTTTCGTTAGATCGATACCTTGAACGAAACCATGGCATTTCTTCCTCCCTCAACCTTCAACCATCTTCCAAACTTGTGTTCTTTACTCACCAACACAAACACCGTCAATTCCTTTTCATTTTCCACCGAGTCGACCGCAACAACGCATCCATTGATGGAAATCTCGCCTATTTGGGCAAAATCACGTAAATTCTCGCCCAATTTCCACACTTTCACGGTGCCATCGTACGAACCCGACACAAACACATCGGAAAACGGCACCGCATGCACCGCCATGATGCCATAGGGCTGCACGGGTGCGATTTCCACCGCAGCTTTCGCCAAATCGCGTTCGGCACTCAGTTTGGTTGCCTCGGCTGCTGGCTGGTAGCCATGCGCCGTCCGTTGGACGTACAACGCCTTCTTCTTGGCCAATGACCACAATGCAAGGTTTCCGTTGTCAGAACCGGTGACAAAATGCGACTCGTCGCACATCGCAACCACGTCGAGCGAGCCTTCGTGCACAATATCACGGTTCTGCTTCTTCTCATGCGAGTCACCAGCCCGAAAAGTCAACCGTGACTCCTCGGCGATCTTCCAGAACATCGCAGTCTTGTCCCGGGAGCCTACAGACACGCACGTCTCGCGTGCAAGCGCACTGATCGCAGCAATGTTGTCCTGGTGCCCGTACAAAATCTCCAACTGCGCAAACTGGTTGATCGAATAAGTCCGGATCCGCAAGTCAGCACAGGCAGCGTATAACTGGTCGGTACCACGACGGAAAGCAATCGAATTCACCGCACTTCTCGTCTCCATCACCTTCAAACAAGCCAAATTCTCACTAGACCAAATAATGAGCCGCGAATCGGCACCGCCTGTAACAACATACTTGCCATCCGGCAGCGCTGCCACACACTGAATCGATCCCCAGTGGTGGTTGTTGCCTCTGACACGCGGTCCGCCCTTGGTATGCTTTATTCTCTGCGGTTTCCGCGCAATATTCCACTTGATGAGCTCGCTGTCCTTCGAAACAGTGTACAAAAACGGGTAATGTACCGCCATTGCCGTCACCATCTTGGAACCAATCCGGGTGGTGGTGCTGGCCACGCCAGCATCGAGCTGCGCTGAGATAGTACCACCAATGAACTTGTAAACGTAACCTTTTTGCTCGGCCACGTCTACCTGCAACCGTCGTCCAACAATATCGTCGTCCAAGTCCTGAGCATCATAGTCCTCGCTTACTTCACTCTGTTTCAAGTTCTCAAGGTATTGCTTCGCCAACCGTCTCCGTTTGTCGGCTGCATTTTCTTCGGCAAACTCTTCATCGGAATCGATTTCGCCTTCGCTTTCCAGCGTCACTTGCTCGTTTTCGCTAGCACTTTCACTCTCAATCTCCTCATCAGCAGCTTGTCTATTGACAACACTGGTTTTCGTGTTTCTCTTCCTCTTTCTCGAGGGATCCGATAAAAACGGATCGCCAGCCATTGCAGTACTATTTTAAATTTTGATAATTTTTCAGATAGTGAGATGGGGTCACGTGATACAAATTTGAAAGTAAAATAAACAAAAAAAAAGTATCATCTTTCAAAATTACCATTAATAAGCCTACTACGAAAGTCTCTCTGTTTAACAAGATTTCTTGAAACAGACAGATTCTGTAATAACATTTTATATTCATTTCTTTCTTTCTTTCTTTTTTCTTCTATAAATCTAATCTTCCAACAAATCCTCAATATCGTGGTCTTCTTGGGCGTCGTACGAAGTCTGGTACCGAATACGTTCTTCTTCAGCAATTTGTTCGACAATGGCCTGTTTCTTCTTTTGTCTTGCTCTTGTCTTCTTGCCCCATCCAAATGCTTTTTCTTCACGTTCTGCCTTTGATTCAAGCTCTTCACGTTCCTTTCTTTCGCGCTCCGGCTTTTCCGCCTTCTCCTTCGCGTCGTCTGCCAACTGCCGATCCAATTGCTTCTGTTTGGCCCAATTCGTGTAGTATTTCCGGAGGAAAAAGTAGCACCCAACCACAATCACAAGACGGATGTATTTTACCACATCTTCTTTCGTGGCAAACTGGTAGATAAACTCAAACATCACAGTGTAGATTATAAAACAGTTGGTGGTGGATTGTCGTTGATCGATTACGTCGCGCGGTCATTTTTTTATTTCAATTAATCTGTGTATATCCGAGAACGCTACGTAACTTTCAGAACCGAAATTTCTCAATTTCCAAAATCTATTTTTTTCGGAAATAAAAATATAGCAGCAGCATCACTTACAGGTTTTATGGGTAATTTGGAGCACGCTGCGTAAATCACAATTCGTCACTATCTACATCACTAAACTCGTTAAGTTCAGGGAAGTCGCCGGCCTCTACCTGTTTCGGCCGGACAAAACTTCCGTGCTTGTCACGACAGGAAAATACCCTTACACCCGCAACCGTGCCGTTATTCTTACCCACCGGCTCATCGAACTCGAGCCCGACCCAGATCCCGTCCAAGCCCTCGAGCTCGCCAATGTACTTGATCTCACCCCGGCGCTCGCCTGAAATCGAAAGCACACGGCAACGGGCGCCCACCGAAAGTGCTGCGGCGGCTGCAGCGTCTTCCTGGAGCCTGCGGGCACGTTCGGTCTCAAACGCCGGGTCGAAACGGCCGAGTTTCTGGTCCTGTTTCCAGCGGAGCACGGTATCGCCGCGGGCAGCGTATTCGGCTTCAGAGAGCGTCACTGGTTCCGGCTCGCTGGTCGAAATCAGTTGCTGGAGCAGCGACGGATTCGTGTCGACAACATCGATGCGGCCATACGCCGCCACGCCGTAATCGGCGACGGTTCCCGTGCGCATCTCGATAAAGTCGCTGGCGTTGACAGGGAAGTAGCGGAGAACCATTGCTGCCGGCTCGATGCCGGTGATTTGTTCGAGCCGTTGTTTCAAGTACTCGATTGTCCATTGTGGTGAAACACGCCGTTCCGAAGCCGTTAGCTCGGAGGTAATGTAAACCTGGAGATCCATTGGTTGAGTGAAGAGAGAAATTTGGTGTTGTTGTGAGTTTTTTTTTTTTTTTGCGCGCGCGACGAAAATTTTTTGTTTCAGATTCGGTTTCAGAAAACATGCGCCAGTTTCAGGATTGGCGGCGATTAGCCATTCTTCAAGCAGCACGATTTTCCGTATCCCATTCGAGCGTCGCCACGTCATCGAGATCCAACAAGTTTGTCTGGATATTCAACTTAAACGTCATGATCTGCTCGGCGATCTTGCAACTACGGTCAAACAACAGCTTACGGGCCTTGGCAAGGCTGTGCGTGAGCTCGTCGTGTTCGATCATCACGTTCTGATAAGCGTTTTCCAACTCAATAAAACCTTGCGTGGTGTTGATCTTGATCAGCCGAAGTTCACGCTCCAACTTCTCGATCTGCGTCGCATACGTCGTGGTGTCGTTGATCATCGTCTCGTAGATCTCGTCGTAGTTCATCTTGCTTGCAGTAAGCCGGCTCCCAAGGGCGTCCACATGCTCCTGTTGCTCAGCAATCGCCTCGCTAACCACGTCACACTGTTCCTGGAGCCGGATCTGCTCGTCCTGCTGCTGATGGAGCCGCGTGTTGATGCCATTACGGAACCGGAGCAACGCAATCTTCTCGTCCTTGAGTGTCTTGTTGGTGACGTCGCCAGCACCGTACGCCGCCTGACCGTCGCGCACCTGTGCATTCACCGTAATCTCGAATTCGGGATGTTTTGCGGCAATCTGGGCGTTGTACTGCGCCACAAACGCTACAAGCAGCGAATAAACCTGTGCGAGCTGTGCTTCGAGCTCGTGCTGCAGTTGCAATTCGGCGCCGGCAGCTGCTGTCACGTCAATACGTTGCAGAAGTTGCGTGCGTTCGGCATTGAGCCGGTCAATTTCGGAAATAGTTTGTGGCTGGACCTGCGCCACAAGTTCCTGCTGCCGTGCCGCAATGACATTCAATTCGGTTTCACGGGCGCCAATTTCGGTCCGGATCCGGTCCAAAATCTCGGTCCATTTGAGCTTGCGGGCGTCCATGGTTTCGATATAAGCCTTGAACTTAATCAAATCTTCTTCAAGTGCCCGTGATTTCTTTTCGGCGGCTTCAATTTCGGCGAGCTCGGCGTTAAGCCCATGTTGTTGTTGCGAAAGATGATTGAGTTCTGTCAGGACTGCATCCAAGTCGGCGACCAACCGGCGATTAAGCGAGTCAAATGCCGACGTCATTTCCCGATAAAAAGTAGTATAATCGTCACGATCATGAATGAATTCACGATAAGCGTCATGAATATACTTGATAAAGATACGGTCGAGCTCATCGTCGGGCTCGGTGAACGCAGGCAGCGCGTCGAGCGGCGCCACCGCCAAATTGAGTTTCAATAGCCAATAAAGAATGCCCAAAAACAGCGGCCAGTTCTGGCCACCAACAGCAGAGATCTGTGACCGGTTGATAGTATCCAAATACGGATACGCCAAGTGTTTGAGGAGCGGAAACACTTCGAGTTCGACGGCACGAGAAAAGTCATGGTACGGATCGAGTTTGAGGTAAAGAAAGCGGAAAACGGCGGCGAAATCCTTTTGGGTGGGCATTCGAAGTGTACGTGGGGTCAACGGATGTCCCGATTCCAATTCGAACTGGTTGGCGACGAGAAAGTCGTAGATTTCTTGTTGCACGAGTTGTTGGTAATTTTTATCGCGGAGCGGGCGCAGGTCGGGATTGGGCAGCGGCGCCGGCGCCGCTGTCGGCTGTGGTGTTTGTGACAGCGGCCGTGACAACGAACGTCTCTTATTGGTCAGCGCCGGCGTGGCAAGAAGCGAGCGCCGTGCTGCGCTTCCGAGCTTCGTGCTTCGCGACATGTTTACTTTTTGTATATACATTTTTTTTTTTTTGATTGATGAAAATGTTTTTTTTTTTGTAAGTTTGTTTTCGCACGACTTTTTTGATAATCAAAAACCATCATGAAACCGACGACGCCGGGTTCGCTGCCACGCGTAGACGGACGGGTAACAACGACACCGGAACGTGTACGGGTTCCGTATTCGCCGATGAAACGCAGTTCACCTGACGATGTGCTTGCGACACCGCACCAGGACCGCCACGTCAACGAACGTAAACTCCAAAAAACGCCGCAGTATCTTTCGACAGCACGACGGTTGTTTGACGAACCACTGCCGGGCGATATCAGCGAGATCAGCTCGCAGTTGAAACACCGACTCAGCTCGGCTTTCGGTAAGCTCCAGCACGACTCGAGCAGGATCTCATTCACGGAGCTCGCTTTCGACGCCACAACGCTGCCTACGCGCCGCCGCCCACAAAACCGCCATTCCTGGACACCGCTGCTGCTGGTGCTGCTGCGTGAAAACCTCAATCTTCAGACGTTACAGCAATCGCCGGGTCCTCGCCGTGTGCCCATGACTCCATCTCGAAATGTAGGTACCAACGGCGGCGCCAACGTCCACGGCGTTTCGGCATCTCCTCACGCCATTCACATGACACATTACGCCCAACTGCTTTCACAACTCAATGATGATGACGATTCCGCGCACAACGCGTTGCTTGCGGCGTTACTGCGCCAGCGCCGCCGCCAATCCTTGCTGAGCCCACGCCCAGAACTCGCAAAGCTGTTTCGTCCGCTCCATGAAAACACCGAACAAGACGCCGTATTGTCTTTGATGTCGTTGGCGCTGCCCCAGCGGCCGCTCCGTGATAACGACGCCACCGACTCCGAGTCCGATACCGAATCCGATGCCTAATGCCGCCGAAATGTCGCCGAACCATCGGGGGAAAATCCATACAAAAAAAAATTGATAAAAAAAAAGAGGAAAAAAACGGTGATTATATCGAGTTTTGACCACATCTTTGATACTTCGACGTCTTGACACCAGCTGCTATAGCCGCCGCAGCTTAACTATGTTTAATAAACCCAAGTGATTAGGATCATGGAGATGCGACATTTTTAATGCGACATTTATGTATTTGTAAGCATGACAAATTGCAGGTTAGATAATTTCCTAATCAAAAGAAATGTCTGCGACATTTCGCGACATTGTTCTCAAGATTTAAATCTTGCTGACTCATCGCAATTATCCTTAACGACACACCATGAAGATTCTTCTCCTTCTACATCCCACGTCGGTGACCGATCCCGAAGCAGTTGCAGCCAAGAAAGCAGATCTCCATACTCTCCATCCTGGAGCCACGCTCGAGCAGCATGTGGTGGACCGTGTGGCGCGCGGCGACGTCGAGTTGGCGCCCGAATCGTACGACAAGATCGTGTACGTCAACGACAACGCCGATAAAAGCATGCCTTCGGTGTTGATGGGCGCTTTGCATGCCGCAGTGGTGTCTGGTGGCACGGTTGCCGGCGACTTGCCCACGGACCAGGACCTCGACGTGCTTATGGCGGGTTTTGTGGTGGAAGACGGCGTATGGAGCAAAGCGGTGGTTGAAGAGCCGGTGACGCTCTTGCCAAAGAAAAGAACAACCAAAGAAGTGCTGCTGGCGCTGCAGGAACAGAAACTTGCGTATTTTAGCGACGACAACAGCGACGACAACTGCGACGATGAGTTAGTGGACGAAAATACGCTTGTAAACGCGGTAGAACGGCGCCAGCTCGTGATTCCCCAGGCGTGTCAGTTGCCCAACGGTAAGCGGCGCCGGAAAGCGTGCAAGGACTGCACCTGTGGGCTTAAGGAGCTTGAAGAAGCCGAACTTTCGCAGCAACAACAGCAGCAGGCGCCGCTTTTAGCGAAAATGGCGCAGCTGGCGACGTTGGAGGCGATTCGGATAGAGGAGCGGACGGCAGTGAAGTTTAAAGCGAGCGAATTGGCGGAAATTGACTTTACGGTAGCCGGCAAAACTGGCGGCTGCTCCTCGTGTGCATTGGGCGATGCGTTCCGGTGTGACGGGTGTCCGTTTTTGGGTTTACCTCCATTCAAACCCGGTGAAGCCATCACGGTTGATGGCTGGGGTGAAGATATTTAAAGAAAATGTAACATTACGACGTAACAACAACTCAGAAAAAACAAACAGGTACATAAATAAGGAATTCTTTTTTGTTTTTTAAGGTAAGGGGGATGCGGTAAAAATTTTTGACGTTTTGCAGTAAGGCCCTCCAAATATTATATAGATAAACAAAGGACTAAAGAAAAAGATCTCAGATTACATACCTGGCGCGTGGTGGCTTCCGCTACAATAGCCGATAAATTCCTCGGTGTGACACATGCCAGCCGCTGTCATCAGCGGGGATGTGGGGGGCAGCAGCAACAGCAGCAGCAGCAGCAGCAGAAGGCGGTGGCGCTGGGGGGAAGGCGGGTATTATTTTTTCCGCACCCACTTGCACGTCTCCCAAAAAAATACTCCTTGGCAGGCACCGGGGGCCACACCTTGTTGAAAAATAAAAGCAAATCAAATTTGGTTAGCACAGGCTGCAGGCACAGGCCATGTTGGGATCCGGTTTAAAAATGGGACAGGAAGAAGAAGAAGGAAACAGGAAAAAGAAAAGTAAAATAAAATTTTCCTGTTTGTCATGATCGGGTTAAAATTGACATTTTTTGTTTCGTATTCAAGATTGCAATCCCAAAAATATCCGGCTCCCACGCTAATTCCGTCCTGATATTGTCACATGGCGACCATCGATCGCTATTTCGAACAATACAAGTCGGGTCGTCACAAAAACTTACCGTAACTAAAATATAGTATACAATTCCTCTGTGTTACTTCTATTTTTTTTGTATCGGCCGTCAAAACCCTCTTGTTACCCATTATGGATTTATTCTTGTGATATATATATAATGATGGGTTTTTCTTTTTTTACCTCCTTCACGTATTCCATTAAAGGGAGCGCATCTCACCTCATGGATCTCCCCCCCCTGTGTTCGTTAGAAATGGTTTCTGCGTCAAGTAGCATCAGAGCACCTACTGACAGCATCCATAAAATAACCGTGTGCTGGCGTAACAAAAAGTCAACAACACCCGTGCCCTCTCAAAAATAAATGTAAAAACCAAAAACAAATGAGTGAATTTTTTGAGGTTTCAGGATAAAATAAAACTGATGTAAATAAGTTACAGCAAGGAAAAAAATAATTGCAAGCATCATCCCAATCCAACATTAGCAACAATATTTCATGACGTGCATGCTACATAACAACAAACCCGGCGTACTTGGCGGCGGGACCTGAATTTTTATGCGCACCTTGATGCCACTTTATGGCCTAGCAACTTGAAATGTGAGTATGACCAACACCATTTACGTACTTTTTTTAAAATTTTTATTTATATATTTTTTCTTTATGGCTTACTCACCCTTTTCATCATGAACACTGTTCGGCCGAGACAAAATTTTGTTGTTGTTTTAGGGTTATTTTTATTTTTTTGACGCTTGACAGAGCCTAGTAATCAAGCATTAGCCTGTCCGACCCCAAGAACCGACCTAAACAGGTAGGAACATCCGCGCGCTAATGCCAGACATGCCACATCCGCTTAGATTCAGTGGAACGACGCCTTGGTTGGGATAAACTACTTTTTTTTCAACAAGATATAACAGAATTGTGCATTATTGTTTTAAAAAAAATACCAGGAGTTGAGAGAAGAAAAAAAAAATATTCTATTGCGGAGGCTGGGGCATGGAAAACGACGATGCATCAAAGCTGTATGCCGAACCTGGGACGGGATTGGGCAATGAATTGAACCGTTGCTGATGATGGAGATGACCGGCATTCTGTTGTTGATCGTACGGCATTACGAACTGAGCACTGGAGGCGGCAGTCTGCTCCAAGTACTCAGGGCTCGGACCTGAACCAGCAGGCTGAGAATACGGTTGGTTGGAAAGTGGCGACGATTTGTCGCTAGCATTGTAGTTATTGGACACCTCACCAAACGAAAACTGGAACGAGGGGGCCATGCCTTGGGGTGGCGGAGTAGGTTGGTATGGGTTTGAGGCAATGACAAACTGCTGGCCGCTTGCCATGTAGCTCTGTTGGGGAATTGCGTGCTGGGATTGTGCTTGTTCCTGTTGGACTTGTTGTTGGACTTGTTGCTGGACTTGGACTTGTTGCTGGACTTGTTGTTGGACTTGTTGTTGGACTTGTTGTTGGACTTGTTGCTGGACTTGTTGCTGGACTTGTTGCTGCGATTGTTGCTGTAACTGTTGCTGGAGTTGGAAGTACTGCTGATACTGTTCCTGCTGCACTTGCAACATCAGCTGCGTGTGCATCTGCTGTTGCTGCTGTCTCAATCCTTTCTGACGACAGGCGTTGCAGTTCTTGTTCTTTCCATTACGGCGGGGCGTGTAGCGGTAGCCAGGATACTTTTTGGCATGGTTCTTCTTCTCCTCTTCTGCCAAATTGTTCCAATGCTCCTTTTCCTCGGCAAATAAAGCTCTCCATCTCCGTCCCAACTCCCGTGACACCTCAGGATTAGTCCGTGCAACCGTACCTTCATCCAACACCGACTGGTGGTATTTCTGGCGAAACAAAATAAATGCATTTCTGGGTCTGGGAATCCGATTGGCACTCGATTTGCACGTACATTTCTCAGTCACCGGCTTTTCTTTCACCAGTGATTGTGTGTACATCTCAGAAGCGGACGTGAAAAGTGGCATCAGACTCACCATTGTGGGGGACATGACTCCGGTCAGTGGCAGTGTATGTTGCTGTACTAGCAGAGGATGATGCTGCTGTTGTTGTTGCATAACTCCAGCTGCCACTCCAGCATCATGCGTGTACTGTTGCTGTTGCGTGTACTGTTGCTGATGCTGTTGCTGGTGCTGGTGTTGATGAAGATGCTGAACCTGCGTCTGCACCTGTGTCTCCTGCAGTCCCATTGGCGGCATGATCTGTGCAAGCGAAGGCAATGTCTGTTTAGTGTGGTCTTCAACCGCCGTGGCATGATTTGCAGCGTAGTAAATGGCAGTGGACATAGTAGAAGTCATTCGTTTGTAAAAGCAGCAAAAATAATCTTGATTAAAATAAATTAAAAGGTATCACCAGCAACAAGGATTAATAACGGAAAGGTATGACTGTCCTGAAGAAAGGAGTACGGAGTGTGGTTACTGGTGTAAGAAGTATAATACAGATTTTCGAATCAACAAAAAATCCCCGACCTGTCCTCCTATATATATATATATATATTAATTTAATTATTTATGTATGAGGAAGTAGAACGGCCTTACATAGGATAAAAAAAATTTTATTAAAAATTATAGATTTTTTAACGGTTCCTTTTTTTTTTTTATTTGCATAAATTTTATTTTCCAGTAACCTTGATATTTTGTTTACTATTATTTTTTGCTTCTATCTATGTTGACTATCTCAATACTTGAAACTAGCAGCTGAATCCGGCAAAACTAAAAAAAAAACCTTCAAAATGGCCTCTTATTGTCTGCAGGTTAAGTTTTTGTGATTCCCAGGAGTAAGTTTAAAAATGATGGATACACAATCGTTCTGCCGTATCAATGAGGGAAGACAACTATTTAAAAAAACAATTCCAAAAGCAGTATTTTATTTTTTGGTTGGGAATAGAATTGAGTGCGCGACCCTCTAATATCAGGATAGAATCCCCCATCATATCCTCCAACCTTGGCGCCCTATTGTCTGACCAAGTTCGAATCTTATTGTCTGGACAAATATCTTTCCCCTGCACCCTCCTCCCCGTCATTATCATTACAGTTCTCATATGGACCACCAGCTTCTGATCGAGACGGGCCCTCTTTTTCCGTCGTTTCTAGATCAGATAGGAGAAAGTGACCACTTTTTCTTGTCATTAAATTACGTTAACATTTTGGATACCACCCAACGATTCATTGTCTTGACAAAAAGGATGTCACATTTCTGTCGTATGCGCAGAGGTTGTGATGTTTTGTAGATTTTAACTTTTTTTGTCCGTCATGCTGGAGCTTTATTGGTTATTTTTTAGGCGCAATTTTTCCTGAACTGGAGAGAACTGAGACCTGGAGCCGTTGTCAGTCTGGAACAACCAAGAATCACTCGTGAGTGGCGTGTTCTTAGGTTTGTCATGAAATTACGATTGGGTTGTGTGTCTGAACTTATACAGAAATAATAAAATAAAGAAAAACAATCCCCTATTTATAGTCAGCAGAATTAGACATTCCCTTTATCTCACTTGTTAAGAAGAAAGTGCTCGCTAATAAGTTCTTTTTCTTGTACCTAGAATCCCTTATTGATCGTAGTAGGAAAAACCTTTACCATTCACAAGCTGCGTACTCTATTTTTTTTTTATTAAACTCTCTGGAACAGTCGAGAGGGGATGTCCAATATTCAGGTCTCTACACCCTAAATTCACAATGATGATTTTGGCTCTGTATGGAAAGGACATTGTGCATAAAAAATGGCTCTATGTCAAAGTCACATTACCAGCTTCATAAAGTTAATCCGAAATATCCCCCCTCCAAAATGTAGCGCCACTTTCAGGATAAGGATCAAGGATAGATGCCTAAAACAGCCAGCTGGTATGGGTTCATAAGGCATAAACACGACAAAAAAAAAGAGTCTATCCTTCTTCGCTAATGCACCATGCTGCCTTGTCCAAAACTTTCTCTAAAAGCTTCTGGCCGGATGGAACCATAGAATTTTTACCACTAATAAAACGGGTTTCCCACCCCCTCTCTCCCCGCGATAACAACTAACTCTCTTTTTACACACGTTATAGATCTACCAAAATAAAACGTTAGACAATAAAATAAACTCGGTGGGTATGAGCTATTAATCTCTATCTAATATCAGAGTTTGTCTTGGGATTGTTAAATATCTCAACTCCAGGAAGTTCGATATTCACCAAACTATCAACACAATGTTGCTCTTGTAGTAACGATCTCTCTATATCTTCTATTTTATTTTCGCCACTACTGAGGTGCCAAATTTTTTTTTATTCTATGGAAGCTTCATCCACGTTACCAAAGAAGCAGATTACCCTTTTTTTGTTCGCTCTCGCTGGTGTCATCAGCCATTGTTTCTAATCACATGCATTTTACGCACCTTCTCTTGCAAGGTTAGCTGTAGCACCCGGGAGCCGTTGGTACCCAATGCCAATGTCCTAGTTCGGATCTGGGCAGAGGGTAGAGCCCACCGCCATGGCACATAACCTGATGCGACAAGGGAGTCTCAACACTAACAAAGTTTAGAAATTCCATATCCTGATTTTCAGTTTCGAGACCAAGCATTTACGTCAATAAAAAAAGTTTTGGAGTACGGACGACAGTGTGAAAGAAAAATTATTTTTAATAATATTTTGTAAAAAAAGACTACTTGAAGGAGAAAATTCAAAAGGCTATACCTGTTGTATCGGGATTTGTTTATTTTTGAGCATATTGTTTTATTCCGGCAAATCTTGCCCTGATCTGACAAAGGTACAAATTTGGACATATTTACTTTTGGCTCCTCAAGATTGTTTACGAATGCTTCGCCGATGATCTGTAAAGGACAACTTTCAGGGGAACGCATGCAGTAATCCCATACCAAATTAGACGCACTTATCGGTGGATACCGGAGTTGATTCTTTGTTCTCAGACAATCGAACAAACCTATTGATGTCCAGAATAAGGGTTGTCGTTGTTACTAGCCGCTTCCTTAATTAAATGCGGCAATCAATTAACCACTCTGGGTTAAATATCTGATTATATCGTTTAGAAACTATGATGATGACACTAACTGTGCATATCTTATGCCAATCCAGATGTAGAAGGTGAGTAAATTAAAGATTGCTATCACCAACCAGGGAATTATTTATCCAGGTTTGTGATCTGCGGTATTTTTTTCATTTATTAGATTTACTACTATTTTGGTTCTTGCATACCAGTTTGCCTCAGTCACCGATATCAGGGTGCAAGCGGTGTCGCTAACTAGTTCAGAAAAAAATTAATTTAGGTCAGATCTCATTAAATCACTACAAAATACGCGTACCGCAGTCAACAAAAATGTAGCTAACTTCTTCGTCTAATTTATTCGACAACATTGGATAATTGTAATTAATACATTCCCTTTGTACATAACAAAAAGGAATTATGCGTCCCCCCTCTTTGTCAAAGGGATTACGTCTAATTTTTTTTTAACAAAAACAAATTATTTTGTTGGTAACAATAAATTGTTTATGTTCACAGCATTAATAGTAGAAAAACCTCGGTAGATTATTTTCACTCAATCAGGAACAAGGAATTGTTCCCCTCGAATAGAGTCGGGTACGTCATAGAGAAGAAAAAAAAATCTATCAGTATTACTGAATATGAACCCTTGTCGTAGTCGTTACAAAATAAAATGGCTACAACCACGCTTTTTCTCTTTCTCTTGACACACACAAAAATTTTATGCTTATATATGTAAACCGTAATAACGATGTAACATCTTTCTCAATAACGGACAGCCTGACGGCAGGCGATAATTTAGGAGTACTTGGCGAGAATAATAGAATCTGCAACGAGGCTTATGCACTACCAATGGGGATATTTTTATCAAGTATAAAAAACATTTAAGAAAATATTGCCAAATAATAAAGGTGACAACAACAAAAAAAAGTTTACCTTACTTCGCCTCTTAAGGCAAGTATCATTCGTATTCCCTGTGATCGATCTCATATATGCAATGTGACGGATCCTCCAATTTCAGTGCAAATACACGATCACAACACTTTGCTTTTCTATCATTTTGCTGTATTTCTTGGACCCCTGCCCCCACTAAACATGCCGTTTTCCCGATTTATATATATATTTTTTTTTCTTTTGCTACATGTTGGGAATTTTGTAAATAGGTATGTGTAGGATAATGTCTATATACAGTACAATGATCCATCTTATTTCGCAGGACAAAACGAGAAATACATCAACAACTTAATCTCAAAAATACCAGGCACAATGGCCACAGATTTTGACATAAATGGGTCGGAAGAGTTTCCGTACCCCATATCTATCAGCAAAACGGATTTCAAGGATTTTAATGAGCAGGATATCGATGAGTTTCTCTTCAAACATCACCGCTACACATCGATTGACGTGTTAATCAAAGAATTGAGCGATCTTGCCCAGGAATTCAACCAGAGCCTTCTAGACTTGGTCAACCGTGACTACAACGACTTTATCAAGCTTGGAAAATCGATTAATGGACATTTGGAAATAATAGAGTCGATTTCCTCGGACTTGAAGAACTTTAAAGTCGACTTGGTCAACCAACACAAGAAACTAGACAATTCGCACACTACAGTCGAGATCGCTTTGAAGAAAAGACAGGAGCTTATCGAGATCAAGACTCATGCCAAACTTAACATCTTGTTGAACGACCAAATCAACTCATTTGAAAGAGCATTGACTGAAGATACCATCGACGAACTGGGGAAGTTGAAGAGTCTCACGGCATTGTACTTGTCGATATCAAAACTTCTCACGTATTTGAACCATGGAACAGACGAAGGGGGCGACTCCCAATTAGTACCGTTAAACCAATTCATAGTGACATATTTGGAACCAAAGGTTTCATCTCTCAAGTTTGAGTTCAAGACATATTTGAATGAAGTATTGATCGCCTTGATGGCAACCCCAAAAAACAAGAGAAATAACGATTCCGTGATGGAATTGCTTAATATCTACAAAATCATTGGTCTTGAATCGGAATTTCTTGCTGTTATTAGAAGTAAATAGAAAAAAATTTAATTGGTTAATATTATGGGAAGGATGAAGGGTTTACGATTGTACTTGCCAGATTCAGCAAGAAATTGTGACAAACGGCTGAAATAATAGGGATCCATGTTCGGGGTCTTATCCAATAGGCTTAAGATATTTCCGGTGTTAGACCCTTTGATTCTATTGTTTGGCGAAAATTTTCCATTATGTGAACCCAAAACGGTAATTGATAAAACCGGTGAGGAAGATCAAATCGGGACAGTCTTGGACTACTTTCGTGGGTATAAAAGAACGTCGATGCCACCATTGAATATGCACTGACTATTAACTCAAACAATCAATCAACAATGGCTGCTCAACAAACTTCTTCTTCTTCTGCTGCTTCTAACAAGACTCAATCTGCTACCAAAGACAATGGTGGTTTCAGAGTGTACGGCGGCTTTGTTCCCAACAAATGCGTTATTGTCTAATTCTCTTCTGACACCAAACTGATGCTGCTCATGTAGGGACTACTTTCTGATAATCTATGCATGTATGTATGTGTATGTTTATATAGATAATATGACATGAACAGTTAACATCACAACCGTTTTCAACATTGTAGAAAATGAAGGATTTTTGCACCCAAATCGAAAAATAAAGAAAATATCAAAAGTTTGTAAAAAATCGTTTTATAGAAATGAGAGGAAAATTAAACAGAGTAAATACAACACTGTAATCATCTCTAACGGCACGATTAACTAGTGATTTGAAAAGGAAAGTAGATAGGAAAACGGGGAATGGGGAAAAAAAAATCAGACTTAAATTTACGCTTAAATAGGAAGAGGATAGGGACACTCGGCGTATATTTCAGCACCAACCAAACGACGACAATTTGTACGCAAATTTTCAAAATCTAAAATACTCTACTAAACAGTTGTGTACCCATACTAATACCATATAATCGCATAATAAGAATGGCATTGGGAGACTTATTTATTAGTAAACAGCAGTGGGAAAATGTTGACAAGAACGAATTGCCAAAGGATATCCCGGAAGTCGATGAAGTAGGTGCCACCTCCGCACCATTGTTATCGGCGTCGTACTACATCGGAGCCAGATGTAAGCCATATAACGACGATTTCATGTTGTGTAAAGATGAACACAATGGTGGTACCTTAGACTGTTTGAAGGAAGGTAGAAGAGTCACCAGATGTGCGGTTTCCGTGTTGACAGATATAAATAAGCACTGTTTCGATGAGTTCAAGTTGCACTACGAATGTTTGGAACAAGAAAACCACAGATTGGGCCACTGCAGAAGCTCGGAAGGTGTATTGAGCAAGTGTATTTTCCAACACTTGGGCTTGGAAAAGAAGATTCCTGGCATTGAAAAGCAGATCCACTTGAACGAAAACCCAATCTACCAAGGTACTTCCAAGGACAAGGCCATTACCAAGGAATTCTTGAGAGCAAGAGAAGTTGCTAAGGAATCGAACTAAAAGTAACAAGAAAGATCTTATTTGAGCCATCCTTTTTTTTTTTACCAGCTTGGTATTCCGTCTTGGGAACTCGGTACCAAAGGTTCAGTTATCCCATCCCTGCATTTCATTTCATGATTGAAACCCAAGAGACCAGACTCGAATTTCTAGAGGTATGAACTTTCTTTTATTGCACTATATAGAATGCTGCGTCAAAAAAACCTCGTGGAAATTGGCGATGCGATGCTCTTTAACGTTTCATGATACATAAAACCTGTTACTTTATTTATGAAGAGTTTTAGATTTTTTTAGCGCGCACAGAAATTGATGCGGATTTGGCTTTTTTTTTCTTCTTCTGTCTCTATTGTAGATTGCCTGCAGTACATTTCTCTCACTAGAAAGTTTTTCTCAAAGTGAAAACATCAAAAACGGCTTAAAACAACGTCAATGTTTGGCAATTCGAGTGGAAGCGGCGGCTTATTTGGCTCCAATCAGGCTTCAGCAAACACATCCAACAACATGTTTGGAAGCAAACCTGTGGGATCGGCTTTTGGCGCTGCAAATGCTGCTCCAAGCACCAACACCGGTTTCTCTTTCGGATCCAACAATGCTTCCACCAACACGGGATTCGGTGCTGCTGCTCAGAACAGCAGAACAGCTTCAGGAGGTTTGTTTGGCAACAACAACTCCAACACCACAGGCGCTTTTGGCGCCACCAACAACGTTGCTCCAGCAAATAATACCGGCGGCGGCTTATTTGGCGCTGCCAATACCAACAACACGGCAGCATCAGGAGGTTTATTTGGCAGTAAACCTGCTGCTCCTGCCACTGGCGGAGGTTTATTTGGCAGCAACAACCAAGCAAGCACTACAGGAGGAGGATTGTTTGGCAACAACAACAACAACCAAACTAACACTACAGGAGGAGGATCGTTTGGCAACAACAACAACAACGCAACAAACAACGCTGTTTCTGGTGGTTTACTTGGTAACAACAATTCTGCATCCGGAGGATTACTCGGCAAAACCAACGCCACTTCTGGAGGATTGTTTGGAAGCAAACCTGCTGGACCTGCTACAGGAGGTGGTTTGTTTGGTGCAAACAGTCTGACTAACACAACTGGCGGATTGTTTGGTGGCAACAGTACTCAAACCAACACAACTGGCGGATTGTTTGGTAACAATAGCGCGCAGAACACTACAGGTGGAGGGTTGTTTGGTGCCAAGTCTGTTGCTACGACCGGAGGTGGATTGTTTGGCTCATCTAACCCTGTATCAACCACGTCCGGTGGCTTATTTGGAGCCAACAACAATACTGGAGGATTGCTAGGTGCAAACCAACAACAACAACAGCAACAGCAGCAGCAGCCTGGTGGATTATTTGGTAACAATACAACCAACAACTCACAACCGTCATTTGGCTGGAACTCGCTCCCCCAAAATACCACGAGCGTTGGAGCCAGCCAGACTGTCCAGAACACGATAAATAGCAATTTCAGCCAACCAACCAACACCACACAGAACAATACATACACGCCCGCCATCAATGACCAGTTGATCAAAATCAAAGAACAGTGGGACCCCAACTCGCCCAAGTGTGTGTTGAAGACGCATTTCTACAACAAGTTCAGCGAACAGGAGATACAGATACTTTTGAACCAGCAGAGGCCGACAAACGAGACCCCAGAAGACTGGGACACTGCCATGGCCAAGAGACCAAGTGCATTGCATTATCCAATCAAGATCACATCGTTTACGGAAGTGGCACAGAGAATTGAGACGCAGTTGGACCATGTGGCAAAGTCACGGAGTATACTCAACAGTTTTAACGACAAGAACGATGCCATATCGTCGAAACATGATTTGGACAACACTGCGAGGATATTGAAGGCGAAGGCGAGACACACGAAGTTGAGCCGCAGATTGCTTCGTCTTGCTACGGTGTTGGCGATTTTGAAATTGAAAGGATATCCGCTTCTTCCTGAAGAAGAGGAGATTTCGAAGCAGTTTGACTTGTTGAATTCGAAGTTGAACGATCCCAACAGTCCTGTGGGCAAGTTGAATGATGTATTTGCACGGTTGGCGATCTTGAAGGAGCGTGCGGACGACTTGAACAGCCAGTTTGACAGTTCGATCAGTGCGTTGAGTAAGGACGAAATCGACACTAAGGGTGGTGAGCAGCAGGAAGGCACCGATGAGATTGTCAGCAAGCTTTCGAAGGTGTTGTTGAAGCAGCAGATTGGATTGAATTACTTGAACGAGGTGTTGGAAAAGGATATGGAGAAGGTGAAGCTAGAATCTGTAGTCTAAAGACTATTTAAATATACAAATCTACCAGTAAAAGTAACCAAGAGAAGTTATCCAAAGGAGTTTACCAGCAGTATCCACTATTGCCGTAGTAGATGGGATTTCTTTTGTTATAAATCTACTCTACCAGTAGTAGATTGTCGTATGAACCATTCATCAAAGGTAATCGTTTATGGTTGAACAGGTTGATGGCACGGATTCCCTTGGAAACATTGACATGGTCGAACTTGTGGAATTTCTGGAAATTGCAACGCATGTCTGGCACGAGATTTGCTGCTGTGACGTTGCAGGAAACGAGCTGATGGAACGGTGACTTTGTAGTAGCAGCTGTGACGGTATACTTTCCATCGTACCGTAATGCTTGTTTCTGGAGCGTGTGTTTGAAGTGGATCTCGAGTTCGTGGCTGGCATACGCCGTATCGTTAGCAATAAAAGAGTAGCGAGGAACGGCCACAAGCAGACGAAGTTGTGTAATGATATGGTGCTGATTCGTCATGAGATCGGCATCATCTTCACGAATCGTAGTGTTAGTATTGGTGCGGGTCCAAACCGGTTTCGTGAGCAGTGGGTTCTGCGACGGATTGTACACTGCCATCAACCACGGTGAGAACTGGTTTCTGTCGTGATCCACTGCAAAGTATTCCATACTGGCAATTGTTCCAAAACACTGTTCGAGATGTCGCACTTCGTCCATATTGCGTGGAGGCGGTGACACTTTGATCCGTGCGACAACGTGGTGTCGAAAATACACCGATGCTCGCAGCAACAACGGATTTTCCATGGAAACTTTCTGGTTCGGGGGTTTCTGTTTTTTTTTTTCTATTTTACAAAACCAGTTTGGTGATCGCAGCCATCATCACCATTTGAGCTGTATACTTCATTTTATGGACGCCATTTCGTTGCTAACAGAGAAACTATCAACGTATCTCAATAAACCAGTCAATTCAAACCTTACCAGAACGGTGGTAACGCTCTATACGCGTGATAACCGTTATGATTCGTTCAGTGCCGCCGTCGATGTACTTGGAGTCCATGATCCCACCGCTGTCCACGAAATATACAACTATATCAACAACAACTTCAGTTCTCTAACAACTGAAAATACTGTCAAACAACTGGTGGTGGTGGTATCACGGAAAGAAAAGAAACCAAAACTCGCTCTTCTGTTTGAAGACGAACCGTTGCTCATCGCCCCAAAACCAAAACCAAAGACCGTATCATTCAAGAAGATTAAGAAAGAAGATGCTCTCAGAATCAAACAAGAATCCGATCCGAAACCAACTCCAAACGATGTGGAACAATCTCCTTTAAAAGAAGAAGCCGATTCCAGCTACCAAGAGCTCCAATTGCTCGATGAAAAACTCGATATCAACATCGAAAACGACCGTCAATGGTACATGACCGACGAATACGGCCATGGTTCCGAAACAACTGTGGAAATAGACGAAGCACCACGTCTCAGAACAAAAAAACGGCCTCTTCAACGCAAACTCGAGGGAAACGGCGGCGGATTTGACGAAATCACCGGAGAATACATTGACTACGATCACCAACAATCATACAACGATGTCTCACGTATCCCAATTGTATCGCATAGCTTTATTCCGCCCTTTTTGGAAGAATCCAAAGAATACTTGCTGTTCCAAATCGGCGGAGGAGGCAATATTCGAAGCATTGGCCCCACAGTTAATCCCGTTAAGGACTCAACTTCCGAGCTTGCAATGACAGCGAGAAACGGAAGTCCGGTGGTTAAAGAAATGAAGTCGAAGAAGGAACGTTCTAAGCATGCAAAAGAGCGTTCAGGCCTTGCAGGGACCGCTATGGGGAATGCTTTGGGCGTCGAACAAGCCGAAGAACAAGCTGGCGAAACAGAGGAGGAGAATTCCAAAGATTCGACCGATTTTGCCACCATCCAGCAACAAAGACGGTCATTACCGGCGTTCACAGTACGAGACCGGTTGGTAAGGACCATTTCCGAGAACCAGGTCACCATTGTTATTGGAGAAACTGGGTCTGGTAAAACAACGCAATTGGGACAATTTTTGATTGAGGAAGGATTTACTTCGAACTTAAGCACCAGCGGTGTGAAAAAGATGATTGCATGTACGCAACCACGTCGTGTGGCAGCGATGTCGGTAGCCAAAAGAGTCAGTGACGAAATGAACTGTAAACTTGGAGAAGAAGTTGGGTATTCGATCAGATTTGAAGATGTAACAGACGCCAAGAAGACCATGATAAAGTTTATGACGGAAGGTATTCTTTTAAGAGAAGTGTTGACCGATCCGTTACTTCTGGACTATTCGTGTATTATCATGGATGAAGCGCACGAGCGGTCAGTGAATACCGATATCCTTTTGGGGTTGTTTAAACAATTGCTAGCCAAACGGAAAGATCTCAAGCTCATTGTCACCAGTGCCACGATGAATGCAGAACGGTTTGGTCAGTTCTTTGGCGATGCTCCTCAGTTCACGATTCCAGGAAGAACGTTTCCGGTAGAAGTCTTTTTCAGCAAGAGCAGCTGTGTAGATTACGTGGAAACCGCGGTCAAGCAGGTATTGACCATACACTTACAGAATAGCCAAAAGGATTTCGAAAACGACGGAGATATCTTGGTATTTATGACTGGTCAAGAAGATATCGAAGTGACTTGCGAGGTCTTGAAGACAAAGTTGGAATTGTTGGAGAATCCTCCACCGTTGGATATTTATCCGATTTATTCGACCCTTCCAACCGATTTACAGAAGAAGATCTTCAACAAAAAGAACTCCAAGAGACGCAAAGTTGTCGTGGCAACGAATATTGCCGAAACCTCGTTGACGGTTGACGGTATCAAGTACGTTATTGATACTGGAATGGCAAAAGTCAAGGTCTACAACCCCAAACTCGGCATGGACACGTTACAAGTCGTGCCGATTTCCCTAGCAAATGCCCAACAGAGAAGTGGAAGAGCCGGGAGAACTGGACCTGGGATCGCATATCGTCTCTATACTGAAAGAGCCAGTGAAAGGGAACTGATGTACTTGCAGCCGATCCCCGAAATTCAGAGAACCAACTTGAGTAACTTCATGCTTTTACTCAAGTCTTTAAAGGTTGACAACATCAACGAGTTTCCGTTTTTGGATCCTCCTCCCAAAGATTTACTCAACTGTTCGTTATACGATTTGTGGGCCATCGGAGCCCTTGATAATATCGGTGATCTTACAGAGATAGGGAACCAAATGACCGAGTTTCCCATGGAACCTTCTTTATCAAAAGCGATTCTTTTATCGTGCCGACCTGAGTTTGGCTGTTCAGAAGAGATGATCACAATTGTAGCAATGTTATCGGTACCAAGTGTATATCACAGACCAAAGGAGAGAGCAGAGGATGCTGATATGGTACGGGAAAAGTTTCTTATTGGCGAATCCGATCACTTGACGTTGCTTAATATCTTTAAACAATGGGAGACTAATTTGCACAAGTTCAAGAACAATTTTGGAAAGATCAACAGCTGGTGCAACAAGAACTTCCTCCAGCTAAAGTCTCTTTTGAGGGCTAAAGACATCAGGAACCAGTTGCTCTTGATCTTGCAAAAGAACAAGCTTCCAATTGTTCGGTGTAAGAGTGATGATGATGTGCGCAAGTGTCTTGCAGCTTCGTTCTATCAGCAGCTGGCAAAGTTGGTAAAGATGAACGTTCATGGAAGTCCCGAGTTTATCAACCTCCGTCACAACTACATGAAGATGTATTTGCACCCAACAAGTGCTCTCAACAACAGTAATTTGTCTTCGAGTTATGTGATTTACCATGAGTTAGTTCTCACTACAAAAGAGTACATGAACTTTGTGACGTGTGTTGATCCCATATGGTTATTAGAATATGGCTACAAGTTCTTTGACATTTCTGACCACTCAAGAAACAAGATAAAAGACCGGTTGAATCCAACGTTGATGAACAAACACAAGTTCCAGGCCATTTTAGATGACGACAGAGCAAAGTACCAGGAAAGACAAGAGTCTCAGAAACTGAAGCTGGTGTCTACCAAGACTACATTCAACAAAAGCAAATTCAAGAAGCGATATGCGTTTTAAGGATGATATAGGTCTATAAAGGTGTCCGGGTTGCGTGGTTTTTGAAAGGTTAGTTTTAGTGAAGAATAAGGTTGTCAATGAGTCTTGCATGGCCTCCATTTTCCCTTGGGACTCTGACGGCTGTGGAGACGATGGCTCCCAAGCCTGGCTGGACGTCTTGTAAATCTTGTAGCGTTTGTGGATGGCTGATGGCGACGTATTCGATTTCAAAGTCTTTCTTTTCCGATAACTTGGCTACGATAATGTCGTAGATTTCCTTGCTGGGAACTGGATGGTGATTGTTTGACTGTTTATAGTGTGATTCTCCAGCCGTCAATGCCTGAAAGATAATAGATGCATCCAGTCGGGTTTGTTCCGATAAGTAAGCGTTTCTTGAAGACATGGCCAAGCCGTTTGCTTCTCTCAGAGTAGGCAAGACTCTCACTTCGGTATCAATTAATAAGTCTTTGACCAAATTCTTGAGCACAACACATTGTTGAGCATCTTTCTGGCCCACGTATAATCGATCAGGTCTCACGACATTCAACAATTTGGTGACAACAGTAGCTACACCTCGGAAAAACTGTGGTCTAGTGACACCCTCCAATTGTTCCGAGCAGCCCAACACCGAAACAAAAGCTCCTCTTTGACGGGAGATGTCCAAATCGATTCCAGAGGGGTACATTTCCGAGACCTTGGGAACGAACACGGCATCGACTTTTTTTGTAGTGAATTTGGAGTTCAAGATATTCAAGTCGCCGTCGAGAGTTCTTGGATACGCATCCAAGTCTTCGTGAGGAGCAAACTGAGACGGATTGACAAAGATCAGGACGATTGTCATGTCATTTTCGGCCAATGAACTGGAAACCAACGAGGTATGGCCCTGGTGAAGAGCGCCCATTGTGGGCACAAACCCGACTGTTTTGTTGTTAAGCAAGCATTGAAATCTCCACTGTCTCACCTGCTGGACCGTACGAAGGATTGGAATCGAAGAATTCATGCAAATATAAACGGATGGCTAAACAAAACGAAATAAAAAACCGGTAGATCGAACTAGTGGAAAAAAATATTAAATTAAAGTATGGGGGAAGAGTTCGTCTCGGAAAAAGGTTGGTTTTGTGTCACCTGTTACCCGATTTCCATTTTTCCCCTCCAAAAAATATCTGGGGTTCCAAAGCCTTGTATTTTATCGATAAACTCATATACGCGATGGAAAGCTGCAATTCTAGTGGGAGATAAGATGGAGGGTGGTATTCAGGAATGAGATCAAAGTTATCTTTGTTCTGCAACAGAGAAAAAAAAAGAACTGTATATGGTAATAATAAGAGACGATCCGAACCAAACCTCGGTATTTCTTCAATCACAATTATCAAACGCAGAACTCAACAAACTCAACACCCATTAACAGAACCTTCACCATCTCCACCTCTTGTCCCGCCTTTTTTATTTATTGCAGAAAGGTTGAATCGGCGGACCCGATAAGACGGCGGTTGAGCCCTGCATACAACCATAGCGGGGGAGGGGGTGAATTGAGGACTTTTGATTCCTCGGAACAGTTTGTACCTTTGCCGATGGGATGCACATGAACATTTGTATATAATAAAATCTTAGGAATCCATATTACAACCAGTAAACTAGTAAAAGTAACAAAAAAAAAGCCATGTTATATACCGTTGAAAAGAGAATTGCCGACGCCCATTCACCCAGATCTATTGGAAGCACGCTCCTTCGTGACCAGAAGCTCCAGATCGTGTACAACAAGTACAAAACATCGAAAAAGTACGACTCCACAATCCCACGTATTAACATGGTGTTTGCACATGGTACTGGGATGAATAAATCGGTGTGGAAGTACTACATTGACAAGTTGTACGAGTTGAGTGCCCGTTCCAACGGGAAATTTAATTTGGATGCAGTGGTAAGTATTGATGCCGTGGGACACGGAGATTCAGCTCTTCTCAACAAGAATAAGCTTGGCTGGGTCTGCAACTGGTACGAGAACGGCAAGGATATCAACCAGGTGATTGCCAACGAACGCAGATTTGGCGATTTGCAGAACGATTTCTACGCAAGAACTATCGGCGTAGGCCATTCTTATGGAGGTCACGGAATTGTGATGGCTGCTTTCTTTGAACCTCAGTTCTTTGATTCCATCATCCCCGTTGAGCCTGTGTTATATGGAACAGTAGAGCTGCTTCCTCGGTTCAATAAAATCTTTGCCAAAATTAGAATGATGTTGAAGGACGACTTTGCAAGCCGCGAAGAGTTCCAAGCCTACTTTGAAAAATACTCCTTCTACAGAAACTTCCATCCCAAAGTCTTGGAGGATCTCATCAACGATGAGTATTATATTGAAACCGACAGTAAAACGGGTAAAGTACGCCACAGGGCCAAATCGTCCAGAGAAGGACAGATGGCTACGTATGGCGGAGGTTCGTACTCACTTTCGTATGTAATGTCGATCTTGAAGCTTTTGACAATACCAGTGTGTCACGTAATTGGGACAGAAGCTACGTGGAATCCTCCTGAAAGTGTTCCATTTATTAGACAAAGTATTCCTAAAAAATTCTTGAGCGAAGCAATCGACTTAAAGGGAGAACATCTTATCAACGGTGAGAAACCGGACGAGATCTTGGAAGTGATCCATAACTTTGTGCTCAAGAGACTTTCGCAGTATGCCGATGAGAAAAAGGTGATTCCCGAAGTGAAATACGGTGCTGATGCCGAGAAAATCCACACCGACCAATGGGCACTTATCTCAAAAGGAAAGGAAACTGAGGCCTTTGGATTGACACCCATTCCTTTTGAGCAGAGTAAGTTATAAGTATTTTATCTTATTTATTTATGTAATTTTTTATTCTATATCAGATACTATGTGAAGCACGGTTTCTCTTGAACATTTCATACTCCGCATTTTAAGTCCAAGTTTTATAAAAATAAAAATGGGCCAGCGCCAAACTCTTTTTTGTTCCATTCCATGATTCCTTCTTCCTCTCCTTACTATACGTCCCAGACGGTTTTAATTGATGCATTCCATCCCCGTGCACACAAAACAGTGGCAGTGTCACCCGAAATCCCGTTGAAATTGGCGTACAGAAAGTACACCACGAAAGAACCACAGTTTCGTGGACCGGGTCCAGTGATAAACTTGGTATTTGTACATGGAACCGGAATGAATAAAGCAGTGTGGCATTACCATATCGACAAGTTGTATCAGTCACGGGACAGATTCCGGTTAAACTGTGTGTTTGCCATTGACGTGGTTAACCACGGAGATTCAGGCTACACCAACCGAGGCCGCTTTGGCGGGGTATTTGACTGGCGAGACTGTTCCCGCGACGTAATCAAGTTGGTTTCACAGGACGAAAAGACCGAATTCAATCGAAAGAATGCCATTAATATTCTTATTGGCCATTCGCTCGGAGGCTTCATTGTGACTCACGCCTGTTATTTGGGACCAAAGTATTTTGACTGCTGCATTGCTGTAAATCCTGTGATTCATGTATTTCCGGAACGTTTCGACGACAACACTGCCAAGTTCAACGAATGGAAGAACAAGGGATACATGAAAGACGAGTTTACTGTTGAACAACCTGACCAATGGAAGGAAGTCATCCAAACCCACTACGAAAAAAGATCGTTTTACATCAATTTCCACAAGCAGGTGCTCCAGAACATGATGGAGGATGATATCGTTCCACCTGCTGCCGCCGGCCAGACAATGGCACCAAACGGCCAGATTCGTTTGAAAACCACTGTGGCCAATCAAATGAACGTATATCTACACATGAACTCAATTGTACCTCTTGGAATGGAGGTTCTTCCCTCCATAACCACGCCGGTATATCTTATTGTAGGAGAAGAAGATTTCCCGTTTCGGGAAGCATGGAGAGAGGTGAAAAAGTTACTTGAAAAAGTGGTTAGGCCCATTGACGTGCCCAAGGGAAAGCATCTCATGCATGGAGAGGATCCAGACACTACAGTGGCGATCATTCTGACTATTTTGTACGAAAGAAGCGGGTTGGCTGCAAGTACGCTGCGTCTCTGAACCAAGCAATTTGGCCCAATTCGGTAATTTGCGACTGAGATAGGAAAAAACTGAAGACAGAAATAACGGCGATGTCGCGTGCGAAGGGTAAGTCGTGTATAGACTAAAATGCAAAGCTCATCGTAAATTTTTTACCACAACGCAAAAGTGGTGGCTGTAAACGTTAGCGATGAGTGCTTCTAGAGAAACAGTATTGGCTTACATCCAAGAGTACTTGGCCAAGGATGAATCTTTGGCAAAGGTTTCCAAGGCTTTGCTGAAGGAAGTGGAAAAACAGAATATCGAATTGAGTTCTGTCAATGGAAACTTGGAAGATTTGTTGAAGGAAAAGCAAGAATCTGGTTCAGATTCCGACTCTTCAGATTCCGATTCTTCCGATTCCGATTCTGATTCCAACTCTTCAGAGTCAAATTCATCGGACTCCTCTGATTCCGATTCAGACAGCGATTCTGATTCAGAAGAAGAAAAGGAAGAAAAGAAGGATTCCGAATCTAGTTCCAGTTCGAGTTCCAGTTCGGGTTCCAGCTCTGATTCCGATTCAAGTTCTGAATCGGAATCTGAATCTAGCTCCAGTTCCAATTCCAGCTCGGACTCAGATTCTTCTTCAGACTCCGACTCCGACTCAGATTCTTCTTCAGACTCCGACTCCGACTCAGATTCTTCTTCAGACTCCGACTCCGACTCAGATTCTTCTTCAGACTCCGACTCCGACTCAGATTCTTCTTCAGACTCCGACTCCGACTCTAACTCCAAGAAGAGAAAGGCCGAATCGCCAGACAAGTCACACAAGAAACAAAAGACGGAAACTCCATCGTCACAAACTGCATCCATCTCATCATCTTCTCCCGAACCAGAAGGTATTCCTGCTACTGTGGAAGAATTGTTGCCAGGCCAGAGAAAGCATTTTTCCAGAATAGATAGATCCAAGATCTCGTTTGAACACGGTGCTCTCCAGGACAACACCTACAAGGGTGCTGCTGGTACGTGGGGCGAGATGGCGAACGAGAAGTTGATGCAAGTGAGAGGAAAGGATTTCACTAAGAACAAGAACAAGATGAAGAAAGGTGCTTACAGAGGTGGTTCCATCACCATGGATTCTGGTTCGTACAAGTTTGCTGATTAAAGATTGTCATGGGAACTTGCTGCTACATAAATATTTCATTTCGCCATTAATAGTTACAGATAAGGATAAACTGTAAAAACAAGACAGTAGTAAGTTAGAAAAATATTTGCAGGTTGTGACTAGAGAAAAGACCATTTTCTAAACCCTGATTCAAAATTGCTTATTCATCTTGCAAGAATGTCAGCCAGAAGACCCGGAGAACGGAATTATGCGGACCTCGACCAAGGGAACTTTTCTGAGGATTCTTTCAGTGGTGATGACTACGAAAAACCAGGAAAAAACGACGATTACGCGTACGGATCGGCACCGAGAAAGCGTAGGGCGGTGAAACCACCAGCAGCAGCAGCAGCAGCACCACCACCACCACCAAAAGCAGCACAAAAGAAGAAGGCACAAGACTTTATGGAACGAGCCAAGACAGAACTTGAAGACACAAACTTTTCTGATGAGGAGTTGATTGAGTTGACGGCAAAGGCGCCATCCGATTACGTTCCAGATGCGGTGTCGAAGGCGTTTGGCAAGTCGGACTTTGCGTACTTGAAATTGAAACCAGACCACTTTGCCCGTCCGATCTGGATTTCTCCCAGCGATGGCCGGATTATTTTGGAATCGTTTTCGCCATTGGCTGAACAGGCACAGGATTTCTTGATCACAATTGCCGAGCCGATCTCGAGACCATCGCATATTCATGAATACAGAATCAACGTGCATTCGTTGTACGCTGCAGTGTCTGTAGGACTTGAAACCGATGATATTATCTCGGTATTGAACCGGTTATCAAAAGTACTTGTTCCTGACTCCATCATCAACTTTATCAAGGCTGCTACCGTATCGTACGGCAAAGTCAAGTTGGTGTTGAAACATAATCGTTACTTTGTTGAAAGTCCCCAGGCAGACATTTTACAGATGCTATTGAAAGATTCGGTGATTGGTCCGCTCCGGATCCAGTCTCTGGAAAACACCGTGGGCGGAAACGGACTTGTTCAGAGCTCGGCTCCAACCCAAGGAGATTTGACGATTCCCGGAACCAAAAAGACTCTGGAAGATTCCAAAAACGAAGCTGAAGATATCTTCGCATCGGTGGTGGGTAACAAGGAAGAGGATGACGACGATGACGACATGGACACGGTACATTCGTTTGAAATCGCCAACGACTCGGTTGAAATCGTGAAACGGCGATGTTTGGAGATCGAATATCCCATGTTAGAGGAGTACGATTTCCGGAACGATAGCCGCAATCCCGACTTGGAGATCGACTTGAAACCTCTGACCCAAATCAGACCGTACCAGGAAAAGTCGTTGTCGAAAATGTTTGGGAACGGAAGAGCACGTTCAGGGATTATTGTGTTGCCGTGTGGGGCGGGAAAGACGCTTGTTGGCATCACGGCAGCGTGTACAGTACGGAAATCGGTGATTGTATTGTGTACGTCGTCGGTGTCGGTGATGCAATGGCGACAGCAGTTCTTGCAGTGGTGTACGATCCAGCCGGAAAACGTGGCGATTTTCACGTCAGAAAACAAGGAAATGTTCACCAGCGAGTCTGGTTTGGTGGTCTCGACATACTCGATGGTTGCCAACACCAGAAACCGGTCTCATGACTCCCAGAAAGTGATGGATTTCTTACGGTCTCGTGAATGGGGTTTTATCATCTTGGATGAAGTGCACGTTGTTCCTGCGGCGATGTTTAGACGTGTGGTGACGACGATTGCAGCCCATGCGAAGTTGGGACTCACTGCAACGTTGGTTCGTGAAGATGATAAGATTGACGATTTGAATTTCTTGATTGGACCGAAATTGTACGAAGCCAACTGGATGGATTTGGCCCAGAAAGGACATATTGCCAACGTGCAGTGTGCCGAAGTGTGGTGTCCAATGACAGCGGAGTTTTACCAGGAATACTTGCGGGAATCGGCACGGAAACGGATGCTTTTGTATATCATGAATCCCACCAAGTTCCAGGCATGTCAGTTTTTGATCCATTACCATGAAAAACGGGGAGATAAAATCATTGTTTTCAGTGATAACGTTTATGCATTGCAAGAATATGCGTTGAAGTTGGGCAAGCCGTTTATTTATGGATCGACACCGCAACAAGAGAGAATGAAGATCTTACAGAATTTCCAGCACAATGACCAAATCAATACGATTTTCCTTTCGAAAGTTGGAGACACTTCGATTGACTTACCGGAAGCTACGTGTTTGATTCAGATCTCGTCGCATTACGGTTCGAGAAGACAGGAAGCACAACGTCTTGGGCGGATTTTGAGAGCAAAGAGACGTAATGACGAAGGCTTCAATGCGTTTTTCTATTCGTTGGTTTCTAAAGATACACAGGAAATGTTCTATTCAACAAAGAGACAGGCGTTCTTAGTTGATCAAGGGTATGCGTTCAAGGTGATCACGCATCTCAGCGGTATGGAGCAATTGCCTGATTTGGCATACGCTTCAGCACGAGAAAGAAGAGAGTTGTTACAGCAGGTATTGTTGAAGAATGAAAACGCTGCTGGCTTGGAGATCGGAGACGATGTCGATACGAACTTTATTTCGAAGGAGAAGCGGATGAAGTTGGAGAACTCGAATTCGAATTCGCTGGCAACAAGAACTGCTGGTTCACTTGCTGGTTTGGCAGGGGGAGAAGACATGGCGTACATCGAGTACAACAAAAACAAGAACAAGGAGTTGAAGGAACACCATCCGTTGATCCAAAAGATGTACTACAAGCACAAGAAGTGAATCTAGGAAGCAGAGACAAAGTCGTCAAATTCATCATCATCATCATCATCATCATCATTTTCATCATTTTCATTATCTTCCAAAGAAAGACTATTTATCGGGCTTTGTTCCAAGAGAAAGTTATCGTCAGGAGACTTGATGCGTGAGAGCTCATGGAGCTTGAGTTCATGAAGGTACTGTTCCTGGAAGTTACGAAACCGTCTTCTGTATATGCTGAGACTGTCGCTGAAGGATATAGCCTGGAATGTATCGTTGAACTTGACGCCTAGTGCGATCTGGACCACCGGTTCGGCCGGCGGAGCGGTTATTTCGAACGGATGGTAACCAGAACCAGGCAACTGACCAATGAGCTTGTAGTATTTGGGAGACTCACGGGTCATCTGCACCGTTTCCTCGCCATCGTTAGCAATACTGAAGCCATGGCCGGTGCTGGGATTGTACCATACTTCGGCCCACACCGTATCTCTTGTGATGGTGGTGAGGCTGCCGACGGTGGGAGGAATGATTTCTTCTTTGTAGAGTTCCAACTTTGACCGTAATCCGAGGTACGGTTTCGTGGGCAGATAACTGGAACTATCGTTGGGACTGGGACTGTCGTTGTCTTCAATCAATTCCTGTTCGATAAGCCGTAAGCTTCCATGCCACACAGTCGTGTTGGAACCGGGATTCCACACCGAAAGTCGCGATTCTCCTGGTGGGATCTTAAACACCGATACATTCGACAGCCGGAAAAGCACCGTCGACACGATATTGGGACTATAAGCCATGGAGTTTTTAGGGGGATGGGGTGGGGGAAAACAGTGGGTTGTAATAGAAGGTAAATTGCGACATTGGAATTTTTCGTGTGGTGCGATTGTGCGACATTCTATGTCTCCCCAAACAAAAAACTTGAAATGAAGAAAAAAATCAAAATCATAAACCTTCAAGAAATACTAACTCTCTTCGTAATGCTTAGATTGTTTGGTGGTAACATCATAAAGCCGGCCATAAGGATTCCTAGCATAGGAGTCCGTTACAACTCGAGCTTTGACCAACTCAACAGTGCCATCAAGTCTCGCGACGGCGACAAGACCAAGAACCTAAACACCGTCAATGACATCAACGATTTGTTGAACAGCTCGTTGGAACTCCCTGAAAACTCATACTTGAACAACAAGTCTAGCGAATACAGTCTTGGAAACTTGACTCCAAACCCACGCGATGTGGCCAAGTCCATACCGATGTTCGGCCCTATTGCTGGACGTACAGTCGACGTCCATTATGGCGGATTGGATAAAGCAGTGAAAAATGTCGGCCGCGTGGTTCTGAGCAACAGAATTGCGTACTACAAGAAGGTGCAGAAGAGATTCATTGCTCCAGCCAAGCATGCCAAACAGAAGAAACGTGATTGGTGGAGAAGAAAGTTCTCGGAGGGTTTCAAGGATTTGATGTCCCAGGTTGAAGATGCTAGAAGAAGAGGTTATTAAATGTAAATAGACAAACTGCAAATCAATAAAAGTGCAAATCAATTTTTTTGCATGTTATAACACCCAAATCAGAACGTGTTAAACTGTAAAGTGATCGCTGTACTGTCAAAAGGACCCCAACAAATTCATTCTATGTGCATGACTCAAGATGACTACCTAAAAAAATTGTACTATATGCACAACTTAGGTATCTACCTTATCTTGACACCAATTTAGATCTTGATTTGGCACGATTACACTCAAGAAACATGAGTATCGTCAAATCCGAACGAGGTATTCCTGCAATCACAGGTGGAATCGACCATGTGAACGCTTTCTATATTTTTCCCGAGATTCTTCAGCCGGTTCGAGGCACCATTCTCTCTTACACAGTTCTGTTAGGGTCCACGTTGATTGGGTTCCCATTGGATACCATAAAAACACGAATGCAAACTCACAAAGACTTTACTGGATACGTTGATTGTATCAGAAAGACATTTTCTCATGAAGGGATTCGTGGATTTTACCGAGGCATCTGGGCCCCGTTGCTTACCACGGCGTTTTCTCGTTCCTTTAATGTCTCGATGTTCACTTACGTGAAACCATATACCTATTCCCTTTTGTACAGCGAGAATGATACTGATCTAGCACATCCATTCATTTGTAACCTTCCGGTAAGTTTTATTTCTGGAGCGGTTGCTGGTGGGTTAACGTCGCTGTTTGCCAGTCCGATTGAGTTCACCAAAGTCTATGCCCAAGTTGAACGACTTATTCATGTCACTCCCACTGCCCCCACTGAAATCAAAAGTTCCAATATCTATATTGCCAGACAGATTGTAAAGTATGAAGGTGTTCTGGGTCTTTATTCAGGTTACAAGTATCACTTCACACGCGATGCACTCTCTTCAGCCGTATACTACTCCATTTATGAATCGATGAAATGGGCCATGAACAGTCTTATTAATTCTGATCCCACTGAATCGTCACTGATATCGATTCTTTTGGCAGGAGGACTCTCAGGGATCTTTAGTTGGGCATCAATCTTCCCCGTCGACACCACCAAGTCGTTAATCCAAAGAGACGTGGTATCAAACATTCTACGCAAGCAACAAGGATTGGAACCATTGCCTACACCAAAGAGGAAAATACAGTTTATAGATCGCAAGCTTTACCGTGGACTTGGAATCAGCATGACACGCTCGTTTGTCGTCAACATGTTCTTCTTCAGTGTCTACGAAGCCGCCATGAAGTATATAGCCTAGAGACTATTATTTATAGATTTAATGATACAACGTTACATCATCTCCGTCTCGATCTACCGCGTCTTGATTCCTCCTCGGTTTCTTCACCCTTCTTGGCTCGTCTTCTGGGCCTTTTTCTTGGAATCTCTTCCTCCAAGTCGGTAGATAATTCAATCATACTTCTTTTCAACGGTGATTTCGATCTCGTCCGCAACGCTGGATGATCTGTCAGCTCATCAAGTCTCCAACCAGCCTTTCCAGCCAGGATTTTCCGCGGACTCGATTCGGTTGGAGTTAAGATTTCTGGTTCGTTCTCAAGAGCCAATCGACCACGTGTCCGGGGAACATCCAAAGTTATAGGTTTCTTCTTCTGGGGAGACCCGGCTTCTGGGTTTCCAAATCTATGCCCACTGCGTAACAATTTGACGGGCTCTAATGGTTCCTCAGTAATCTCAAGACCCAAAACCCTTTTGATTTTAGGCTTCTGTTCTTCTGATTCATAATCGGAATTTATATCTTCTGGTGGAGGGTTAACAGAGTCTTGCTCTAACTCCACCAGTTGGTCGGAATCCTTATAATTTACTTGTATTTGTTCTCTTTCTCCATCATTATTTTCAAGACCGATTTGTTCATCTTCATTTTGCGTTTCTTCAACGGTTTCAGCCTTCTCTTCGGCTTCTTCCACCTCATCATCTTGCAGGTTATTCTCTTCGTCACTGACTTCTTCCTCGGATTCAGCTTCCTCTTCAATTTCGACATCATCGACATCGATAACTTCCTCACGTTGCTGTTCTGGGTCTTTTGAAGATCCCACTTGTTGGTCGTCAACACCTTCCTGTTCAGATACTTCTACTTCTTCGTTCAATTCTACCGATTCCTCGTTTTCAAGTATCGAATTGTCAGTCACTTCAATGGTTGGAACAGTCACAGGAGCAGTCTCCTTTCCGAACGAAAACCAATTAATCGGATTCAAAGCACTCACAAGACGCCTAACTCTCTTGAATGGTACTCCAGATCCCCCTTCGTCTCTTGCCCGCTTTCTTGAGTTGTTTTCACTGCCATCAACAGTGTTGTCAGCAATTATTGACGGGTCGCTTGCAGAAACCACGAGTTGTGAGGAATTATCTTCAATACTCGTATTTTCTACGTCATCGACTTCTTCACGAGTTTCTTCAGGTTCGATTTCAACAATTTCCTCCTCACCTTCTTCCTCAACTTGCTCTTCATCAGTCAAGTTATCAGGTTCTTGGGATTCTTCTTCAACTTCAAATGCTTCTACAACTTCAACTTCATTATCTTGGATCTCAGCTGTTACTTCATTTTCTTCCTCGACTTTTCCATATTCAGATGAATTATTTTGAAGATCAATTTCTTCAGGTTGCTGCTCATCGTCAGCAAGCTCGTTACCATCCTGACCTTCATCATCAGATACGTCATCTTTTCCTTCGTTGACAACCTCAAGGCCTTCACCAACCTCTTGGCTTTCAGCATACTCTTCAACGTCAACTTCATCTTGTTCCTCAACCAGTTCCTCTTGAACAGAAGGTATCTTTTCGACTTCAGACACTTTATTGAGAACAATCTCTCCTTGACCTTCATTTTCAGATTCATTTTCACTCACTGATGAATCGTCCTCAGCATCAAGTGCTTCTTCTACTGCGTGTGCAACTTCATGAAGTAAATCTTGAACCATATCGAAAAGATTAGTAGAAGCTTCTTCATGGTCATCGGTAGTCTCTTGAATTCCTACTTGCCGATCATTCAGGTCCGATTCTTCCTCCATTAAGTGCACTGGCTTTTTCTCTTCTTCCACCAGTAATACATCAGTTGTAGCAATTGTCTCTTCCTGATCATCTGACTCTATCAAAACCTGACCATGTTCGTTCAGTACTAAAAGAATATCTTCGTACTGTTTATCAGACACCACCACCTCATTTTCTGATTCATGTGAGTCTAAATGAACTTGTTCATCGTCAATAATATCAAGAAGATCAACTTCTTCTTCAGAATCAGCTGGATCCCGCTCTTCTTGTTCCTTTTCAAGCTCCAAATCATCCGTCAATATCTCAGGACTCAGTTCATCGTCGCCAGAAAGAACAACAGACGTTGGTCTGATTCCAGTTTCGTCAGTCTCAACTTCAACCACATTAAAAGATACTTCATTATACTCAATTACTTCTGTAGCATCAACCTCTATCACGGCCGATGGCTCGAGATGTTCGATACGAATCATATCACCAATGTCAACACTCAATTCTTGAACGAGTGGAGGAGAAACGCTTCTTGAAGGTGCCATTTCTTCGTCGTAATGCCCTTCTCGTAATTCCTCTGGAATTTCTTCGAGGACAGGTACTTCAATCTTTTCAAGTTCAGGCCTTATTGAAACAGTTTCTTCTTCCAACTCTTGTTCCAAGCTAACAGGTTCAGCATTGTTAACAATATCATTTTCATTCGATATTTCTGGATCTGTTTGTACCCCTTCGGAAACATTCTCTTCCAAAATTTCCTGAATTACTACTTCTTCTTCAGCAATTGGTTCTTCAATAGAAATTTGAACATTCTGAACTTCGAGATCGCTTTCTACTGGCGAGGTTTTTTGATTGGGTTGAAGTGCAAGGTCTTCCTCAGGTACAATAACCATTTTGTCGTCATCTTCAGAATCGTGATCCTGATTCTCAGAATCTTCATTAGATAATTGGTCTTTATCGTCTTCGATAACAGATACGATATCTTGTTCGAAGATATCCCGTGGATGGTCCTGCACCACCTCCAATCCAACCTCTTGTTCCTCAACAGGATCTAGTATTGGATGTGCAATTGGTTCTTCAAGATTTTCGTGATGTATTTCCAAAGATCCCAGAATATAATCATTGGGTTCTGCGGATTCAGTAATACCAGTAGATTCCTGTTCAAGTTCTTCAATTTTTTCGGCTTCTGACAGTGGAATCTCATCAAGAACAACTTCCAATACCTCTATACTGTCATCATCAACTGTGTCATCAATTATGGTATCTAAATGCGGAACTTCAATGTGGCTTAACTCAATTTGTTTGGGGATATTATCGTCCAACTCCTGAGACGGGAGGAATGGGGAAGACTTCAATTTCAATTCATTTTCCAAGTCTGTAACAGAGTTTAGCTTGACCTGGAACTTTCTTTCGGTTTCACGTAACTTTTCCAATGTAGTTTGAGGATCTTCTTCCTCTACGGTTTTGAAAATGGGAGGTGGAATCGATGCTTTTTGTTCTTTTGCTTTTTGTTCTTTTGCTTTTTGTTCTTTTTCTTCGTGTTCTCTTATTTCTTTCAAAGTTGCATGATCAGTTTCTTCATCAGCAAGGGACCCCTCAGATAAGACTTCATCTTCAACAATCAATTCAATTTCTTTGGGTGAATCTTCCTCATAAAATACATCTGGAACAGAAGCGATAGGTTCGACCTCAACAGGTACTTCTTTTTCTTCTTCGGATACCATTGCAGATTGTGATGCAGCAGTTGGCTCGCTATCAGCCAAGTAATCGCTTCGTGCTATATCTGGTGTTTTTTCCTGGACACTATCTTTTAGCACAGCTTCAGCCAACTGAAGCAATTGATTGTTATCAAAGAAGTTCGTACTAGCATCATAATCAGGAAATTTGGTATCATATGTGTGTGGGTCTGCTTGTGTATATTGTTGTCCGCTATCGCCCGACACCTCACTGTACTGATCTGCCTCTTCTTCTTCTTCTTCTTCTTCTTCTTCTTCTTCTTCAACCACTTCGTCTTGATTATGTTCATCCATTTCCTCCTGTTCTTCACCTGTATCATCTTCATTATCTTCGTCATCTATCAACTCTTCTCTATCTTCAATGAGATCATTCAAATTATTAGGTATATGATTCATAAGATTTTGCTGATTAAATGGTGCTTGGAATCCAAATCCTTCAAGGTCATCTGCATTTTGTTCAAGTTGATACTCCATTTCCTCTTCAAGGTCATCCTCCAGGTCCTCCTCAAGTTCTTCGTCCATATCCTGTTCGAGATCTTCTCGAAGCTCCCCTAGTTCTTCCTCAGGTTCTCCATTATTGCTCACCTCCTCTTCTGAGTCGAGAACTATGATGGAATCTTCTTTCTCTGATTGTGATTGGAGGTCTTCTTGCATATTTTCTTCTTCTTCTTCTTCTTCTTCTTCTTCTTCTTCTTGTTCTTGTGATTCTCCTTCCAGGTACTCGTAGTCTTCATTATCTTGAGGGAACTGATGGTCTTGATTAATACTTTGTTCATCATGTCTGTAGTTGCTATAGGATGGATTTAAGAGTCGGGGCCTGCCATTCTGAACACTATAAGATACTTGAGGAGTCTGTTGTAAATACTGTTGATAATATCCATCATATTTAGCATCGTCTTCTACCTCTTCTTCTTCTACTTCCTCCTCCTCTTCTTCTTCTTGCTCGTCATCATCAACATGTTCAAAATCTTCATCCAATTCTTCTTCTTCTTCTTCTTCTTCTTCTTCTTCTTCTTCTTCTTCTTCCTCTTCTTCTTCTTCTTCTTCTTCCTCTTCTTCTTCTTCCTCTTCAAATTCATCCTGCTCTTCTTCGGATCCTATCACAATCAAGTCATCGCTTTCATTCTCTTCTACAGCCTCATTTTCTTCTGGTGGAACGTTCTTTTTATGAGACACTTGTTCAAGTTGCTGAAGTTGTTGAAGCCTTGCAAGCTTGCTAAACTCATCATCAATGATCTTTTCTTGGTACTTTTGTCTCAATTCAACCTCTCTGCTTTGTTCACTCAATTGTCTGGCTTCATTGGCTTGATCTTCTAGCAATTTTCTGACTCGTAAGTCTATGTTGTCTATCCAATTGACAATATCGTCTGGATTCTCTTTTGTGGTGAAAGTTTGCGTAAACGTTGAATTAGCAGTTATCAATGCATTTTCAATGGTATTTTCCTTCTTGTCATCCTTTTTTATAAACCGCTTGGTATTAAATGGGGACGGAAACGATGACATCTTCGTTGGTAGTCAGGGCAATATTGGTAGTATATGTTTCTTAAAGGTATCTGCAGGTATTGTGATTAGATGCAGGTATCATCAAATCATTCTTGTGTACACTCCCGCATTATATGCCGTCCATTTTGACTTGTGTAGGGTGAGTCAGGTAAGTCATTCGGAGATGATGGAATTTAGCTACTTGCAGCCAAGCTATAATTAGACTGTCAACAACTAAAGCCGGGCTGTGACAAAAACATGAAGTATCTGCACGAGACGGGATTAATTTAGCATTGCGTGAGATTTTTTTTCACAAGTCCGCTATATGGATATATTCTCGGAAAATTTAGAGAAGATTCGTACCACATTTTTAGCTAATAATTATATAAACGGTATTGTACTGGTGGGTCGAATGATTTAATTTTTCAACTACTTTGTGGAAATGCGAGAATTTTGAAACTACTTAGGCGGCATGAAACAGTTTCATCTTCCATTCCAGGTTAAAATCGGTGAACAGAAGGCCCGCGCTCATTTGAAACTTATCGAAATATGTGAGCCAGCATAATGCAAAACAAAGTGCAACTGGCATATACAATAGACCTGTACTGCTAAATATGGCAAGTATACCATCATGTGCATTTCACAAGTGCTGCCATTTCAGTAATAACTGTTAAAGAAGGCTGAATTGTTCTTTGCGGCACATACCCAAATAAGAACAATTCAAAATACAGGGTTTTTCTGTAGACTGACCGTTCATGCTTTGCGATGACTGGAGGGGAAAGTATTAGGAAGGAAATAAAATTAGGTCATTGAACCAAGGAAATAAAATTAGGTCATTGAACCAAGCAAAACAATAAAACACAAAGATATCCATTATCACTCTCTGAAAACTCCAGGTTGACCACTACACCGTTCAAAAGGTATAGATGACAAAGTGGTGGGGCATATCGGTTACTATTGTACATTCCCTATTTGTTTACGCACCACGGTTTTCTGGTGAGATATTCAACCGCCTTGTGAATTATATTTTATTGTATAGTGAAATTCTCTTTAAAATAAGGTCCTGCAATCCACCTCTGGAAGGAATGAGATATTTTTCCTCCGAAGAAAACTACATCTGCATAAAGGGAGAAAAATCCGTGCATCGACGCCGCCATTCGGTGACATACAGAAAAAGCCCCCTTCAGAAGAACCTGCTGACAGTTTTATTGTAACATTTTTTTTTGTCGTTTCCCGGTGAATCGTGGGTAATATTTCTCTCCAGATTGACTTTTTCCATTCACACATCTTGATTTCTGGCTGGTTACAAGCCCTAATTACATTATTTCTTAGAACTCAACTTTCAGTGGGATGTGTCTCACTGGTTAAGGAAATAAAAATTCTTCTTTCCAAAAAAAATATTTTATAAGGAAGTTTAATTTACAAGCATGAAATAAGTTGAATAAAAAGAAATTTCAATTTCTAATGTAAATCCTCCTGTTCAAAATGTATATAAAAAGGATGCCTCCTGTGGTATGTAGAAACTCTCCTCCTTGCATTGTAAGTCAATCGTTTTTCGTTATTGTCACCTCAATATCTTTTTAAAAAAAATTTGAATAATGACTGTTGAAGAAACTCCGGTTGTTCCAGACGTTGAAGCTCAAGTTGAACAAGAAACCTATGTCAAGAGAACTAGCAAATTGATGGGTTCCCCAGCCAAGAACCACTTAATTGCTTTCTTGGGTGAATTCTTTGGTACTTTTATCTTTTTGTGGACTGCTTTCATGATTGCTCAAATCGCTAACCAGGATCCTAACATTGACAAGGTTGGTACTGGTTCTGACCCACAACAATTGATTATGATATCCTTTGGTTTTGGTTTTGGTGTCATGATGGCTGTCTTTATGTTCTTCAGAGTTTCTGGTGGTAACTTGAACCCAGCTGTCACTTTGACTTTGGTTCTTGCCCAAGCCGTTCCTCCAGTGAGAGGCCTTATCATGATGGTTGCTCAAATTATTGCTGGTATGGCTGCTGCTGGTGCCGCTTCTGCCATGACTCCAGGCCCAGTTGCTTTCGCCAACGCATTGGGTGGGGGATGCTCCAAGTCCAGAGGTCTTTTCATTGAAGCTTTCGGTACTACCATTTTGTGTTTGACTGTCTTGTTGATGGCCGTTGAAAAGCACAAGGCTACCTTCATGGCTCCATTTGCTATTGGTGTCTCCCTTTTCTTAGGTCACTTGATTTGTGTCTACTACACCGGTGCTGGTCTTAACCCAGCTAGATCTCTTGGTCCAGCCGTTGCTGCTCGTCACTTCCCAGTCTACCACTGGATCTACTGGATTGGTCCAATTTTGGGTGCTGCCATTGCTTTCGGTATCTGGAAGATCTTCAAGCTCTTGGACTACGAAACCTGTAACCCAGGTCAAGATGCTGACCACTAAACAAAAAGCTTTATCGTTTTAGACGAAGCTTAAAGGGGAATCTTGTGTTGGCAGCTATTCATCATCAACTCACCCCCAAAATATTTTAAATAAATCCCTACAATACAGTATATTTGCGAGGGCTCTTTCAAAAAGATTGATCATCCCTCATTTAATCTTTCATAATAATTAATACAGTTCATATTGTCCTATCAATAAAAATCTTCGAAAAATAATTCTCTTTAGATTGCTGACTCTAGACCTTTGCGAATTGGCTAGTCATGCCTAGTTTGCAGATTCACAATTCCTACAAGTCATAAAATAAATACATGAGGAAAAAAAAAACCTTTTTTTGTGGGTGTCTAGAGAACTATTTTTGGATTATTTTTATATTCTCTCAAACGGTCAATCTTTCTTCTTAAATTGGCTTTTGTGACAGAATTTACCTGTTACACAAACCAGCCTTCAATTTCGCAACAACGATTAGTCCTTGCTAGTACTTGCCAAGGTTCATATCACTCATAGTAAATAATAAATCATCGTCGTCGTAGTCATCTCCACCAACGTTATGAGATGATACATTGTGTGATGTAGGATACGAATGATGCCCGGAAACAATTCTCCTGGCTGACTGGCTCTGTCCGTTCGTACTATGGCTGCGAAGCTGTTTAGACCGAGTCTCAGCAACATCGTCATCATCGTCATCAAAAACATCAGCATAATGGATAATCTTGTGGCTATACGCTGAAGGAGTAGTTGCAAGACCGCTCACACTACGCCCGTTACTGTGACCATCGGTGACAGCAGCAGCCATGGGAGTCAGAGCTTTACTGCCCGACTTCAAGAATGAAGCATTTCCATGGCTCGTAAAACTATCCTTGCGTACATTCTTCTCTTGTAGAGTGTCCCCAGCAACGCTGGGTGACCGATTCAAACGGGAACTAATCGATGGTAAATGTGAATTATCATATGAACCCGAGGGTATCGAGGCCGGTGGGGAATATGCAGAATGTGAAGACTTCCGGCTGGACGGCCGCGAAGTAATGATACCGGTACCACTACTTCCAACCGGAGACTGGTGCAAGATCATACTTGCATTCACACTATCACCTAACTGCTGGTGCTGGCTCTTTAATAAATGAAACCGATTCAATGAGTCAGGAACTGCATGCTTCGAATCAACCGAATTGGACGAAAATCGAAGGTCCGTCTTACTATCTATCATACGGACAAAATCACTAATATCGTCATCGATATAGAGTCCACTTAACGGTGCACCAGAAGAATATGTCAGACCAGCACTTGTTCCAAGGATGGATCCATCGTTGGCTGAACTAATTCCAGGACTTGGACGGTTGCTGGTGTTGGAAAACCTTCTTGCCCGTGAGCCAAACGATGATGAAAACCGTGGAGTATTCGTGGTACTATCTGTAGTGAATAAATTATCATCTGCTGGGATGTTAGATCCATGTGAAGAAGAAAAGGACCGAGGAAACGAACCTCCCCCACTCACAACTGTAGTAGCACTGCCAATCGGAATGTTTGACGTAGTGTGAGAAGATGAGTTGCTGCTTCTCGGATTTCTGAGTAATGCGGCCAAAGACGCGTTGGAAGTAGATTTGTTGCTGGTTATGCTGATACGTCTCTCCAAGGAGTTTGGAGTATGAGATTGGCCTGGTGGAGAAGTGCTGATCGATCCGACCCTAAATGGTTGAATCGCCGTCTTGATGGGAGGGGTTGCCTTTTTAGGTGAGGCTTCACGTAAATGATTAAGGGACGAACATGGAGATACTGACATCGAGGCAATGCTGGTAATTGATTTTCTCTTCGTGTGCAAATGGGTCTGGCTATCAGTTGGCAAAAGTGATTTGGTAGACACCTGAAGCGAGGATGATGTGCCCATAATGGAAGTCTCCAGGACTTCCATGGTTTCCTGCTTGTGTTTAGATGAAACATTCTCGGTAGGAACTGGTTCATCCATGCTAATAAATTGATTTGACAAGACTTCTTCATTGTCATGAATGCAGAAATCATGATGATTTCTGTAAGAAATAGATACCTTCAAGGTTCCCAATGTCGTCTGAATGGGCTGAAATTGCTTCAGATTAAGATGAGATTCTGAAGTCAACATATTTGATGGAATAATTGATTTAGATAAGCCGATCCTTCCCTTGGAGCTGATGGGTTGTTTGCCATTTAAGATCTTGTTCCTGATTGCAAACTTACTATTGGTTGAATTCAATTTCTTTTTGAGCTTGAAAGCGGGCATTAAACGGGCATAACCATAGAGACTTCTGAAAAGTATGATTGCCTGCTTGTATATCAATGGTAACTCGTCAACAATGGATCCGGAGACATCGTTCAAATCAAACTCAACAAGCCATCTTTCCAAGACGATTTCTTTCTTATTTCTGGTATTTGTTACCGGCCACGATTCCCCATTATCGTCACGAAGAATGACTTGTTGGTTCGAGGTGAGTTGTCTTAAATCCAAGTACGTTTCTATTATCAATGGCGGTATGGAGGATAAATCGGCTGATTTCCAGAGTTTCAAGTCGGCTCTTGGGAGTTCGTTGTAGGTGTGAATGTTAAACCATTTGTTGATTTTGTTTATTGTTTCCGGTTTGGTATTTGATGGCGAAAGTACGGTGTCTGACGGAGACTCGGGTGCTGATCTCGCTTGCAACACGACCTGAGCTGCCTTCGAATGGAAGTTCTGGATGACTTGAGTGAGTTTGGCATTCTGTTTCTTGATGTATGGATCAAGCTGGACCAGATGAGCACCCATTTTAAGGGCTTGGTCCAGTTGTGAATGCATGGTGTGGATGAATTCGGAGATCGGTGACGGTGGATGACTATGGCTTTTTATCTAGTGTGACTACGCGAAACTCGCAGTGACTCAAACGCACCTAAAAAAAGCGAAAATACAGCCGCAACCACGCAAATAAAACAGAAAGACACGAAATGAAATTGCGTGCCAGTTCAATACAAACACGGGAGCACTCGCTTGTAAGAACAGGTGAGATGAGCCGAGATCGAGTAGGCGATTGTAGTCTTTAAGTGGTTGTTTGTTATATTGTGGATTATTGTTTGTGTCTGAGGGGTGTAAGGAATATGTCTGGGGCGTGGTGACTTATACTGTCGCTTAAATATACATGTATTGTTTGTATCGATTTTGTTTGCTGACACACGAAAATGGGAGTTTTTAGGAGTAATAGCCTTGGTTGTCCCAGAAACGATGATACAGACTGTGCCTCTTCTAGTAATCCTCCTCTTTTATTTTTATTTTGTGTGTGTGGAGTAACTAATGCTCGATATTTTGCCTCCTTGACTTGATATAGCCACTAGTGTCTAGAATTTATTCTGTTTTGTACTGCTTTTTTTGCCGCCAAAAGATTAGTTAGACGGCGGGACCTTCTTTCTGCGAGAGCAAAAGGTCGAATACAATAGGGTCTTTTTTTTAACCAGACGTCCGGAAGTATCCAAGCTGCTGATTACTGCTCTAAAAAAATGTGTGTGTTGTTCACAACTTAATCTACTCGACAAAAAAAGGAGATACTTATCCGTCGTAATGCCTACCTGTGTTGTTAAGGAGACCGTTCCACCCAATATAGGAGTCCAATCCTTTTTTTTTTCTTGTATATCCCCTTATCTGGTATATGCAGGCTATAGAGTGACAGCGCGCGTATTTGCAATAACGATTAGATTAAAAAGATGTTCTTTTTTTACTATGTAGTGTGGGCAAGCAGCGCCATAATTTTGGTGTTACCAGGCAGCAATAACAAAGCCCGCTTCAACGCTCGAAGATCTGCCATGGCAGCATACGCCTCACTTAGCTGCGGTGCTGTAAGCTTTGTAGACCCAAGTCCCGCCACACTCAACGCCATCTCAGTATTAATATTCTTCCACACATTGTAATCGGAAGGAAACAATAATGCGTTCAATTTCCAGATCCGGTCACCGTCAGATTTGTCAAGACGCTGGTTAATCTCAGCAAGAAGTCTGGGTACCGTACGGAAAGTATCATGCATCAACTCATTGAGCGGAAGTCCTTCCAATTCTTCCTTAATGGCTGCAAAATACTCCTCCAAATTATCCACAATTGACATCGCTCCCAATGTGAGCACCACAATGAGTGACGATCCATGAGCTTCTATAAATGCAAATAATTGATCTAGGGCTGCTTGCTTCGTTTGCTCTGTGCCGTATGCATACAAAATTTGGGCAATAAGTGTCACTAACCGTTTCGAATCACTGAATTCTCCCAAAATAACCTTGAGCTGCTCCAACGCTCCATTAATATCTTTTCCAAAGAACAAACCTAACCCAATAACCACCCGAGAGGAAAGTGATATCAACGACGAATTCTCACTATCTTCCGCCAAACTAAGAGCAAACTCTGCACACTCAATTGCTTGATCATATTGGGATAAGCCCAAATAAATTCTTGCCAATTGAGTCTTGGCCTTAGCAAAATTACTCAAAACAACTTCACTCTCAGTCTGCTCATACTTGGCTTCATAAAGAGCACATAGCTTTTCACCGATCTCTGCAGCTTGTTTGAATTGCTTACACCGTTCACTGATCGTCAAGGCAATCTGTAAACCTGTATCGTCGTTTGGCGCATACCGGCGGTACTTCTCCATGGCAAAGTTGGCCACACTGAATTCTTGTGCTGCTTCGATTTCTCTCGGATCAATTCCCTTTCCAACTCTCTTTTGGATAATATTCCAACCATACAAGTACTGTGCTAATGGAGACCGTCCATTGGACAACACAAATGCATGTATGAAAAGTCTTGATGCTTCTTCATTGTCACCAGCCGCTTCCGCAGCCAAGGCATTACCTAACCATGACCGCGAAACTTGTGGAGCCATTGACTGTGCTCTGGCAAAGGTCTCCTTTGCAAGCTCGATATCTCCATATCTCAAGTACAAACTACCCAAGTTGGCCCAAACTGTAATATCCTTTGAATCCAAAGAAATGGCTTTGATGAAACAATGCTGAGAGATTTGAGGATGGCTCGAAACATACGCGTTACCCAACGCAACCCAAAACGCTGCATTATTACCTTCGAGCTGAATAGCCTTTTTCAAGTAAACGATGGTCAGAGTCTTGTACTTCACACTTTCAGTGACATTCATTCCGTTCAAGTATGCAAGTCCAAGGTTGAAGTACAGAACGGACCGCATGTACTTGCTCAGTTTGGCAGGAAGATATATGATGCTTGCCTTATACGTGAGAATAATCAACACAGCCAATGCTTCTGCCCATTTTTCGTTTTGGAATAATTGAATTGCAGTTTCGAACGTTTCATCCTCTTCTTCAAACAAGCTTAAATCGACAGACTCAAAAATCCCTTTCAATATATCGACAGGTACGGCATCAATCTTTTCTTGAATTACCAAAAAGATACTAAGAGATTCACCCAAAGATTTCCATAAACTTTGAGACGTATGGCTCACTTGTTTGCAAGCAAAAATATACTTTAGTGCCAGATCGTTGGATGCCAAAGCCCGACCAAAGAACCCACCATCCATCAAGTGGTTGGCATATTCAATGTAAGATTCGTATAATGCACTCAAAATACATTCCTCATTTGGTTGTTGATCAAGTGCTTCGTGCAAGTACTTAAGACCTTCATCAAACTCTCCCATTTGGCAGGAAACCAGTCCCAACAAGTGCTTAACAATCCAGTTATCATTTTTCAATTCTAAACTGTGCTTGAATACCTTTGCTGCAGCATCCAAACGGCCACAGTTCAAGTATGCCTCACCCAAACCGACCCAACAATTAGGGTCCATAGATGCCATACGCAATGCTGTTTGGAACCATTCAATGGCTTTGGCATCGTCTTGTTTGTTTAATGCAGAACATCCCAACACTCTATAGGGCCATGACTTATCGGAATCCTTATAAGTCTTGCTCATCAACGTTCTTCTCGAACTTTCCGACGAGACAATCCTGTTACACAAGACTTCAGCAACTTCCCATTCGTCTTTAGCTGTCAAGTCCTCAACAAGATATTTGGCTGCAGTGATTTCTGTAGTATCCAACTCAAACGCTTTATAAAAACATTTCTGAGCCCTGGGCTTGTCACCAAAGTGGTCCTGAAATATAACCCCAAGTAAGGTATACGATGGAGCATTATTATTGGATTCTTTCAACGAAGTAATCAAATGTCCGTATGCTTCGTTGACAAAGGTCTCGTCAAGATCTTTTTCTAAAAGATAACTCTTGGCTATTCTCCAGTTTGTCACTGCTCTGGTATCAGCACTGTGCAAGTCTACTCCCTTTGTTTTGGACAATAACCTTAACAAGTTTTCTCTTCCAGTTGCAGTCTCTCCTGACAAAATTAAACACCAACTGTATTCCTGGAGAGCAAAATCGTTATTAGGATGTAGATTGACTGCTTCTTGGAAAAGCTTCTGTGCTGCTTCCAAGTCATCTTTTTCAACCAAAATCAATCCTTTACCAACCTTGGCTCTGACATTGTTGGAGTCTCCTTCCAACACACGATCATATAACTGCAAGGCACGTGGAAAGTTCTTGGGAGCTTCGAAGTATGTGTAAATGATGGCCAACGAGCATAAGAAGCTTTCTTTCGTGTGAACCAAATCAATACTGAAAGTTCTATGAAAGTATGCCAATAACTTGATTGATTGTCGACACTTATCTGAAGCCTCGTTGTATTCTCTCAAATGGATATAGTATTCACAGACAATCCGGTTGGCCAAGATAGATTCAGAGGTCTTTCCATATCCATTCAACATGAGAGACATCACTTCCCCTGGTAAAAGGATATCTGAAATTGAAGCTTCGTCTTCAAGTAACTTTGCCTGTTCTCTTTCTACATCATTATCCAATTCATCCAAATTTGAATCTTTGGTAGTTTCTTTGCTTTTCAAATTGAGAGCTTTAATGATTGTTTGTTTGTCAAAGGGTGATATTTCACTCATAACAAAGGCATAAAGAATTATTGCCAATCCTTCGCTAGGGTAAGTTTTCAAGTAGTAAATAATCTTCTCAATATCCAACTCGTCTAATGAACTGACATCGGTCCAGTCAAAGTACAAGTTCCAGCAGAACAAGCTTTTAGTATTAAGATAAATCATGTCATCGATCATCTCTTTGATTTCCTGGAAAAGTGTGCCCTTTTCAGGAGTTGATTTCAACACTTCGTACTTGTATCTTAAATATTCGTCTTCGTACTTAGCTCTGAGCTCATCATCTTGGGTAATATTCAAGAATTCCTGGTAAAGTGTATCGAGGTCACAGGTGCTGTAGCTCTGCCATGCTGTTTGGTTCAATTGGACCTTGTCTTCAATAGACAAAATACGAGGAAAATTCATTCTTCTCTTGGATTTACGTTCTGCGATGCTGGAATCCACCTTCTTTTTCACCAAATCAATCAACGTTTTCAAGTTTGTTTCGGGGTTTCCAAGCTCAGAACCAACTAACGAGGCCAATTCAGCGCCCGGTATAAGTTGGCGTAAGTATAATTCGTATAGTTCGTGATTGGACTTGTATTTCTGGAAGTCGAGCCAGTTTCGAAGGTCTTTCAAGGTTTCTGCAATTGGTGCTTGTTGGTCTAACTGGATGCGTATGACTTGGGTCAATACTTGAAAGTATAATGAAAAGTCCGAACCACATTTGGCAACTTGTAAGTAGCCTTTCCATCCCAAGATATTGTTTGGTTCCAACTTCGTTGCCTTCACAAATGCCTTTATTGCCTGCAGTTGGTTGTCGAGGATCTGGTACGCTTTGCCCCGGAAAATGTAAGCAAAGTAATTGTTTTTGTCGTATTCAAGGGCATTTTCAACATATTCGAGCACTGCCTCGGCATCGTTGGACTCAATGGCCAACTTTGCAGCCTTCAAGTTGCTCTTTAACGACATATAATTTGAAAGAATATCTGATAAAGTACTTGGATAATCTGTCGTGCGCGCTGGAACTTTTTCGCTAGATTTTCGAGCTTTTTTCTCCTGCACACACTCACTAGTCATAGCCAAAATTTTCGATTGCATCGCCAGTGGTTTTTAAATCCATCTCTATTCGTGGCCACAAACATGGAAGAGGTGATGCAAGAGTCTTCCAAGACTCAATCTCCAAAGTCGTATCTTTACACTTCGCTTGTGAAGAGCCATTTGGGAACCACGGCAGCACGAATTGTTTCGTGCTTGATCTCGTATGGTCGACTCACAACACGAGACATCGCAGCCAGAACCAAACTTCCAATAAAAATAGTAAAGAGTACGTTGGTATCATTAATTCAAATGAACTGTATCTTTTACTGGAAGGATGAACGTGATGTTTTCTACTCATTTGACGAGTCAGGAGTCTTGGTATTTTTGCACGCAGGCGAGATCATCAACCATATCGAATCGTGCTACGGCGAAGAGTCGGCAGAAATCATCCAGAACATCTTGGTTAATGGCCATATCAAGATCGACGATTACTTGGGCAATATTTCTGATGCTCAGGCCATTTTGGATAAACAAAACTTACTTTTCAAGTTATTCTCTGAAAAATGGATCACCAGAATCCAGCCCTTCAACTACAACCCAGTCGACGATATCTGGAAAAAGCTTTATGAAGAGACTTTAAAGAACACACCAAGAACTTCTACTACCTCGGAAATCAAACGGGTGGCTGAAGCCAAAGAGAGAACCAAGATCAAATTTATGGACTTGATGGACTCGGGAATGAGCCCCAAAGATTTATATTCAACACAAGATGGTATTAAAAGACTAAACGGAAACTTGGTGGTGAAGTTCAACTTACCACGGTTCCAGAAACACCTTCGTACTAATGCATTTGTGAGTTTGGCCAAGTCACGGATCGGAGTACTAACATCACATATTTATGAGGCAGCGTTACGTCTCATTGAACAGGGAAGTCCCGAGTTGAGAAACCGTTTCTTGGAAATCTCGGGCTTGATAAACGATCCAGAGGAAGAAAGACTCTTTCTCAACTCCATTGAAAACAAGTTAGTTGATGATAAAAAGATAGTGTTCACTGTACGTGACTTGATAAGAGTATTGCCACAAGAACTCGACTTACGGAATTCTATTCTATCTCATACTTTCAACACCAAGAAAAGAGTGGTGAATGAAGATGATTCGGTTTCCAAGAGAATAAAGACAGAAGCTGCTGACGACGACTTGATGGCCGAATTTAAACGGGCCAACAGCTTTGATATTGCCGAAGATATCAGTCAGAACGATTCAGATCCGCATTCATCACAGTTGGTCCAACAACACCTAAAACTCTTGTCATCCGGCACCACCAGCCAATTCCTTATTGAAATCACTCCTGGAACATACACTGTTCCATTCACATCGGTGATTAAACAATTGAAACAGTATAATTTTGAGACACTTGTAAAAACCACATTGGGCCACAACTCGTTCAGGGTATTGAGATGTCTTAAAGCCTTAAAACTCGGAGATGAAAAATCAATTAGCAACGCTGTTTTGCTCAAAGAAAAAACCGTGAGAAATGAGCTCTACAAGTTGGTTAAATTGAATGTGATTGAGATCCAGGAAGTCCCCAGAAGTGCGGACCGTGCTGCTTCCAAGACATTCTACCTTTTCCGCCACCGAGAAATCGTTAGCTACAACTTTCTCAACAATTCGTTGATCTACAGCATGGGTCAGATCCTTACCAACATTGAAAACTTCAAGGACGACCACAAGATTTTGTTGGAAAAGTGTGAAAGAGAAGACGTCAAGGGACACGAAGAAGAGTTGTTGCTTGAATCAGAACTCAAGACCCTCAAAGCATTGCAGGCCCGTGAAATCAATAACTTGGGCCGCTTAAACCGATTGAAATCGTTGTCGGGCATCTACTCATTGTAATAAATGGGAAAACATCGTTTTCTTGTCTATAGTGTACAGTATGTGGATTAGTTTATTCTATTTAATAATCCTAATTTATAGATCGCAGATCTCTTTACAACGTGTTGGTGAAATCACCAAAGTCAAACTGGTTCTCTACACTCTCTCCTCCCAAGACATACTTGGCCTTGACTCTCAACTTAATTTTAGCTCCAGCCTTTCCGCTAACTCGTAACACTTGCTTGATAGTGGTCTGGTTCTGAATTAACGAATCGCCACTGGTTGATGTGATGGACAACTTCTGTGTCTTAGGAACGGCAATGAGCAACTGGAATTGTTGGATGGTCGTACCAGTGTTGGATTCTACCTTGGCTTCGGCAATCGCCAGTCCATTTTGTGGGAACGATTTAGGAATAAATGTGATTTTGATATTCTCGTTGGAAAAGGCAACTATTTCCGGTTCAGAAGCAGGAACTGGAGCTGTTGCTGATGCTGCAGCTGGTGATGTTTGTGGTGCATCAAACAAATTCAATATATCAGCACTCTTGTTGGCCGCCGGTTTGGAAGTGTCTGGCTTAAAGATATCCGACAACAAGTCGTTGTTGTTGCCGCTTATAGTGGTGCTCGAGTTGTTTTCGTCCATTAAATCCAACAACAAATCGTCTGTGGTGGAAGCACGTCCAATGGAACTTGAACTGCTGGCCACTGGAGCTGCTTTTCTGTTGTTCAATGAAATGGATTCTCTCTGCTTAATTGGAGGTGCTGGCATGTGCGCCAACAACCCTTTCTTTAACACTGCGTCTTGAGCAAAGATCTCCTGGTACTCCACCGCTCTGATCTGGATCTCCAAGTTGGTATCATAAGTTCTGGTATGTAAAATCAATCTCAATTTCTCGATGGCCAGTGGATCCTCAAACTTGATTGATAATTTGATCACCGTGGTCAATATATACGAAACAATCTGAACATTTTCGGTTTCGGAAAAGGTGGAGTTATTGGTCAAGTCGTCGATCCATTTAAGGATTAACTTATCAGTAATAAGTTGCTCCTTACCGTTGATAGTAATGTTGGTACCCAATACAAGATCGGCATATTCACCAACACCCCATATAGCAATCAACGCCAAACCATACTGGGTAATATCCTCGATGCTCGATCCCAACAATTTGGAAATGGTATGCTTTTTTAACTCGGTGTCGGTGCATTGCAACAACAAAGCCAAGATACTGGACACGATGTCGGGAGTGACAAAGTTGCCAGCCACACGCAACATTCTTATCAAGGTGTCAAAATGCCATTTTTCGTTGGGTGAATACTTGCTGGCCGCAATAGTTAACTGTGACGTTGTGAACTGCTTCAAATCATTATCGTTGCTGGTTTCCAAGAATTGCAAGATCTCCCGAAGCAACACCCGAATGTTCTGCTCATTGACAATGGCAAACGATAATTCCAACGCTCTTCTTCTGATTGAGATATCACCATCGGACAAACAACTGACAATGGTGGCACGGTGTCTCTGGACAGCCACTGGCTCTATATTGACCACCGTCAACAATGTATCAAGAGCAACGTATCTCGTGTTGTTGTCCTTTGTCGACAAGAACTTACCCAATAAATTAACTCCCAAAATCTTCAATGATTGGTCTGATTGTATGGCAAAGATCGTCTTGACACACTCGTACAATATGGCGTGGGCTGCGTTTTTGCCACTTTCCAAGTTGGAGGCAACTTGTGTCAAGATATCGTTGATCTGTTCCAAGTATTGAGGCGGACATTGCGGGTCCGTTGCAAGAATTCTAAGTGTTTCCAAGAGTGACACTTGAAGGAACGGATCGGTAGTTCCGCTAACATCATAGTCGGGCATGTAACCGCTGGTGGCCACTCTTTTCAAGTGGGCCACGATTTTGGGGACATTCTTTATCAATTCCGGGCGGTATTCGTCGGTAGCACGGTAAATGGCCTGGATCAAACGGCAAGTACCCAACAATGGCGACGGAGCCTTATCAGAGATCAATTGAGGGATCTTTCCCACAAAGTATTCGGCGAGATCACCGTCTTTTTCAACCAATTTTGCTGCAACTATGCAAGCTTTCTTGCGTAAGTAGACGTTATTTGAAGTGATAATCTTTTCGACGTTGGCGTGTAAATCTCTGGCCAATTCAGGAGAAGCGATGTTTCCCAAGCAACAAAGAGCTAAACCCACAATGAATGTGTTGGGATGTTGCATGTCGTTGTCCAACGAGTTTGTTAACAACGTCAACACTTCCTGGTTTTCGTCTAAAAACAACATCGTGGCCAAATAACCAAGTCTCTTGTCAGCAAATCGAGGCGATGCCAACAACTTGATACATTCGACCTGTCCAAAATGCGTCTTTTCTCCCATGATGTACAAGTACATCAATTTGGAGATATTGATTCTTCTGGTTGTCTGATCCAAAGAAACGTCTCTGAACGACGTTCTAATCGCAGCCGATTCTTTCCGAACAACATTGCGTTCATCGGCAATGGTCTTTGCCTTACGGACAGCTTTAATGAACGATTTCAACGAACCCATTTTTTTATTTGTGTGTGTTGTTGTAACTCTTTCGTGATAAATAAATCGATGAAATGGTTGATTTTTGGCAAAGGTGTTTATTTCATTTCTGGCGTGCGCGCATCAACAAACCTTAGGAAAGCCCTTTTTAAGCTTCGATTCTACTGAATGGCGGAGCCGAAAACCACCGCAAATGTTCGTGTGGAGACCACAAAAGGTTCTTTAGATTTGGAACTTTGGGCCAAAGAAGTTCCTGTTGTTTCAAGGGCGTTTCTTCAGAAATGTATCGACAACGAGTACGTTGGCAAATGTTTCACCATCGTAGCAAAGGAATACGTCCAGTTGGAGGTGCAAGACGCCAGTTACAGTCTTCGGGATGAGTTCCATAGTCGAATCCGGTTTGGTAAAAAAGGATTGCTTGCTTGTGTACGAGAGAATACAATGTACAAGAATAATCATAGCATTGATTCGTTTATGGTCACCATGACCGAAACTCCCCTGTTTGACAATAAGTATATCGTGTTTGGTAGGATTGTTGGCGATACTTTTTACAATATGGTAAAGATCCACGGTTCAGAGGTTGATCTGGAAGGGAAAGTGCTATATCCCGCAAAGATAACTGGAACGACGGTTTCAACAAAGTACTTTGATGATTTGACACCAACGAAGGTTGAAACGGTGGTGAAGCAGGAAAAGAAACAAAAAAAGAAGATCCAACTTAGCTACGACATGGAAGAGGAAGACACAGGCGATTTCCGAATGAAATCTGCTCATGAATTACTTGATGATAAGAAGTTGAAACGAAAGGAAAGGAAAGAAAATGATGCAACTGAGGTGAAAGAACTGAAAGAAGCACTAGAGGCGGAAGAACTGAAAGAAGAAGTCAAACAAGCAGAAGAGGTACCAGAAGAACTGAAAGATCTCAAAGAAGTAAAGAAAGAGATTGCAGAACCAGCATATTTGCCAAAGAAACGAGAACGAGATTCTTCAATCGATTCCGAATATGACTCCGACCTCGACTTATCTTCCGATGAAGAAACTTTCAATGCATCAAAACTACAATCACATATTTTTAAACCTATTCATTCATGATTGAATTAAAAACCTTCCTTCCCAAATAATCACTATATATAAAAACAATACCCAAAGAAGCGAAATAATGTTGTTGTAGTTGTTGTAGTTGTTGTCGTCGTTGTTGGTTTTTTTTGTCGTACAATTAAATAGAATCTTCCTCCGTTTCTCCCCATGTCGAGGTGTAGCCCGGAGCATCGTTTGGTTGGCGTTGTAAGCTTTCCAAGTCACGAGTCATCTGTTCCTTGGTGTAGTTGTCAAAGTTCAGTACCTTCAACCATGGATGGTTCAACAACGAGTTGCAGTCCCAACGCTCTTCCAAGTTGAAGCTCAAACACTTGAGAATCAAGTCACTGATAAGCTTGACCTGGATATCGTCGGCATCGAACTTGTACTTCTCAATCAACACCTGTTCCAAGCCCCAGAACTTCAAGTTGTTGATGTTCTTCAACACTACCTTGCTTGTCGACGACTCGAGCCTAAAAAACTTGGAGGTCAGCTTACAGTCGATAAGATATTGGTCTGAGGGGAACTCACCAAGCAACTCAATGATTTGGGCCAAGTGATCCTCGTCCTTGTCAAAAAACTGTCCATCAAACGGATCAAACAAGTAATCTCCAGTGATCAACTCAAAAATAATACACCCCATCGACCATAAATCGGTGGAAGCGCCCCATTGCTTGTACTTCAAGATGATTTCGGGCGATCTGTACTGGCGAGTTTGAATCTGGTTGGTGAAATGCGTGTGAGAAAACGTGGCATTGCCCAAGTCCGCGATTTTAATAGACATTGCATGCGGAGAGTTGGGTGTCGGTGTGGTAGGGGTGGTGGAAAACCATTTCTTCTTCTTCCCCTCATCATAAGAAATATCTTTAAAGAGTACTTCTTGTGAAATTGATGAGCCCAATGGTTTCGATGTTCTGACTGGACAGTCACCCAGACTGCTATTTCTCGATTTCCGGTATGATCCCGACGTAATTGACGTGCTGGAACCTTTACGGTACGATATGCTCTTGGTTCTGTTGCTGTAGCCACCGTTACTTCCTGGACGCGAGGATCTGTCGATTTCTAAGCCACGGATAAGGCTGTTGATGTCCTTGATGTCAACCAAGATGTTCTCGGGCTTCAAATCAGTATGGATCACCCCGCAATGATGAACATAGTCCATGGCTAAGAACATTTGCTTGACAATCTGTCGCACCAAGTTGAGGGGAATTCCTCCACAGCACTTGGAAGTCTGGATAATCTTGAGCAATGATTCGGAGTTCATGCTCAGAAGCTTTTTGCCGATATTTTGGTCTGAAGGCTCTGATTCTTCGATGTACACTGATGGAGTAACTTTCGCCGGTTTTTTGATTCCAAGACTTAATTTGGACTTGGTATTCTTCTTAAAAAGTTTGGTGTCCCATTTACTGAACTTGATTGCATCCACTGATGGTTCTGAAGACGAAGCCGTGGAAACTGAACCGCTCAGTGGGGCTTTTTTAGTGATTTCTTTGTTAATGTTGGCGTAAAACTCTTTGTATTTACCAATAAGGTTCAATACGTTTTCTCCCAACACCTCAAATACCATGCAAATATGCTTTCCGTGTGGGCCCACCACCTCAAAGTCGTCCATCAACTTCATGACATGGTCGTAGCCCGCATGCGTCTTCGATTCAAAGTACGCCCGGTGTTCTGGAGAAAGGTACTCGGCATTTTTCACGGGGTCTTGCAAGGCATTGAGAATTCGGATTTCGTCTCTGGCGGCTTCTATGTAGTTCTTATTGGACTTGACAAACTTGAGAGCCACGTAATATTCGTCGGTGTTGTTGTGGCGTGCTTTGGAGGACGGAGACATTTCATTTTCATCGTACTCGTAGTTCAAGTTGGGATTATGTCTCGACTTAGCCAACCATACGGTCGAAAAGTGACCCCAGCCCAATTTGCGCAAAATCACATACTCTCTATGTAACAATTTCTGCGAGTAGTAGATCTCACCTTTGGTGACAGGATGGTAACCTCCGACTTTGTAGTCAACCTCGCTTTCTTCGAGTTTTGGGTCGAAGTTGAGGTCGGATTCGGAGTCAGAAACGTCTAATTCATCGTCTTCCTCCTCAAGATCGTTGCTTGGTTCAGGATGGTTATTGTGAGGGTTGTGGCTGAACGTCGTGGTGTGGTTCGACGAAGCACGACGAAGCAAGCCACGGAGCTTGTTTTTTGTAGTGGTGGTGTTATTATTGTTGTTAGTTTCGTTGGTCAACGAAGAAGTTGAGGATTCAGTGACATTTGAGGCCGAGAGTGGGGTTGCCAGGAATGATGAGGGATGCTGGTGATCGAAATCAAAGTCTTCGAGATGTGACGTCATTTCGCTGTTCTGGAGCGAGATACATTCTGCCGTGAACGAGGTATAGCGTTCCTGGTAGCTATGGACATAGTTTCTGCCCTGTTTGGCCTCGTAGCTCTCTAAGATGGTGATGTGGTTGACATCCTCAAGGATTGAGGAAGGAGAAATGTGATTCGAGATATCTTCGGGAATGACGCCCGACTCGGGATTTGTCAATGTCGGGGATCTCTTAAAGAAACCTGAGATGTTGAGCATACTCCTTTTCTTGTTGCTTGGGTCCGGAGTTTCTCTCTCCGCCACCAACGGTTTGGATTGTTTTCTATTAACTAACAACATTAGTAAATCACGAGATATTTCTAAGGTTGTCAAAGGTAGTTAGACTAAAACAGGAGTTAACGTAAGCAAAACAGTTTAAATATGTTAATAAAAAGGTCTAGGGATTAATATTTGATATAAGGGCGGTTGCAAATCCAAAAAAGCCATGGCTCTATCTACTAATACATCCTTTTTTTGATCGGTACTTTAATTAATAATCTTACTGATTAATGTATATCACGTGCCTGAGCTTCCCCCCTTCCCTCGCTCAAAAAAAAATTACCGCTTAATTATGCTCAACCCACCACCACTATTGCGGGATGTGGCTTTCCCGTATGTGGCAAGGCACATAACACACTCAAAAAAATCTTCCTGCATTCAAGCTGATGAAAAACAATTTCATTGGGCAGAATTAGGTTGTGTGTGCGACTTCTCCGGGTTTGGTGACGTCCCCTCCCCAATTCCCGTGCGGCATTTGGCCGTTCACAGTGAACAGCACGGGGCGAGGCGACATAGTGCGTGCCACACACCATGCCGTTCACTCAATCTTTGTCGTATAGGATTTGTCATATTATCCGCAACTCTCAAACTACACTAACGAAATGCCTACATGAGGTATATGAAACCCCCTGTTACTTTAAGATGGCCAATAATTGACAAGATAGACATTGTAATATCATGAGTAAAGCAGAACAATAAAATAAAAAGAAAAAAAAGGGGAAGTATTGTTACCAAAAATGTGTCCGAAAAGTTTCAGGTTGCATCCCAAGAAAACCATGGCGGCGGCTAATAATATCCGATTTCGGGTCAGGCACGTACTCTAGTTCTGGTTGGGGCATGCGGAGTAGTCAGCAGCCGTCTGTTCTCTATTGTCACCTCCACTTTATTGGAGCAACATTGCTACCTCTCGTCGATTGGATGCTGGACTTGACATTGGAACCAGTCTTCTGATGCGCTTTACATATTAGCCAAACAAAATACGAAATAAAATTATATTGGTTGCTGGTGTTAAGAACAATCACTTTTTTTATTACTTGTAAAAATGTAGCACCTGTTCCCGTAATTTTCCGTAATCTAAGTTTACCCGTAACGGTCCTGGCTAAGCTTTCAAGGGCCCTTTCCTAACTCTGTTTTGGTACTAATTTTTTACTCGCAATTCAGAGAACACTATTAAGCACAAACCAAAAAATAGTCTGGGGTCAGTCGCCCATTTATGTGTAGGATTCGTTATTTTTCGAAGGGAATTTTTCGAAGGGAATTTTCCCCACGTTCTCCTTCACCAATGATAACACTCTAATTTAGTTGTCGGACTTAATGATGACCTACCATTGACATATGATACTGTAAAAATCAAGGTGGATAAATGTTTGGACACAACTATTCACCTCCTGTCAAATTTATTACTCCGAACATATCTACAGCAAATGAGTCTACACGTGGACCCACGTTTATCGCTGAATCGGGATATTTTAAGCGCAAAGATAACCCTACGGATCCCGTCTTCTGGTGTATCGCGCTACTTGCGACACACGGGTGACATATTAGACATGTTTAGTTACAGAAATATTTTTTTACATCAACTACACCAATACAATTGGACAAAATTAGTTTCGTTTATATGTTACAGGTATAAATATGTACCTGTGGACACCAAATACATACTTCTCTAAACAGAAACTTTAAGTTTTAGTTAATTGAACATTTTTCATGAGCAGATACGAGATCTCAGACGATAAGGGACCGTCTGCTGTTACCGACCAAGAAGTCGTAGCTTACTCTTCAGATGACGAACCTAACCAAAATGTTTTCAAGTACGATGCTGAAGCCAGAAAGCAAAGATTGGCTGGTGGCGCCAAATTCAAAGATGTCATGATGATCTTGTGTGCTGGGTTCGCGCTTATCTCTGACGGTTACCAGAACAACGTCATGTCCATGCTTAATACTGTCTTCACTGTTTTGTACCCCAAGGAATATAATGCTACAATGAAGACCAACGTTTCCAACGCTTCTCTTATTGGAACAATCTTTGGCCAGGTTATTATTGGTGTGTGTGCTGACTATATTGGAAGAAAATGGTCCATTGTCACCGGTTCGCTCTTCCTCATCGGTGGTACAATTTTGTGTGCCGCATCTCATGGTAAAACCGTTGAAGGCATGTTATGGATGTTGATTATTTCCAGAGGTGTTACAGGGTTTGGTATCGGGGCTGAATACCCTTCTTCTTCCGTTTCTGCATCAGAAGCTGCAAACGAATCAGTCAAGAGAAGAGGCGGTGCCTTTATTTTGTGTACCAACTTGCCATTGTCCTTTGGTGGTCCATTTGCCCTTATCATTTTCTTGATTGTAAACCGTATTTGCGGCCACCACTTGACTGCCTTGTGGAGAACTATGTTTGCCATTGGTGTTGTTTGGCCACTCTCAATCTTCTATTTCAGATTGAAATTGGCTACCTCTGAGTTGTACAAGAAGTCTGCCATCAAGCAACGTGTTCCTTATTGGTTAGCATTGAAGTACTACTGGCCAAGATTACTCGGTACGTGCTTGGCTTGGTTCTTGTACGATTTCGTCACTTTCCCTAACGGTATCTTCTCTGGTGGTATTATCTCCAACATTATTAAGAAAAGTGAAGCACAGAACTTCGAAAAGATTGCTGAATGGAACTTGTTATTGGGTGTTCTCTCGTTGCCAGGTGTGTTTGTCGGTGCCTACTTGAATGACAAAATTGGCAGAAAGTATACCATGATGCTTGGTTTCTCGGGTTACATTATCTTTGGATTGGCTGTTGGTTTAGCTTACGACAAAGTCAGACACAAGACCGCTGAATTCATTGTTTTGTACGGTCTTATGATGTCCTTTGGTAACATGGGTCCAGGTGATGGTTTGGGGTTGGTTTCGTCCGAATCGTTTGCTACTCCAATCAGAGGTACTTGTTACGGTCTCTCTGCTGCCATTGGCAAGGTTGGTGCTGTTGTTGGTACCAAGACATTTACTCCAATCCAAAAGAACTTGGGTAACAAATGGACTTTTATCATTGCAGCCATATGTGGTCTTGCTGGTATTCTTGTCACCTTCTTCTTCATTCCTCACTTGAGAGACGATGATTTGTTAGAGGAAGATGTGAAGTTCAAGAACTACTTAGTTAACAACGGATGGAAGGGTCACTTCGGTACCCCTGACCAGGTAGAAGAAGAAAGTGAGATCTCTGTTGACGATAAGGCGTAGGCTACTTTTTGTCAATATTATTTTTTACCTTAATAATTAATGTATATTTCCAATCAAATTTTGCAGCCAAAAAATCATTTTTAAGCTTTTAAAATTTATTCGCGAAGCAAGATATATCGATCATCTCATACAAAATCCTATTCAACCATAAAAAAACCTATTCTAATATGCAATTAACCCTGCATAGCCAATTGTCTCTCTCGAGTGAAGTAAAAAATAAAAATATTTCCTCTTTATATTTCCGGTAATAAAAGTGTCTAGTGGTTCTATCCTTTAGTGGTTTATCGAGTCAACCAAACTCTGTAAAACATACTCTTCATCATTGTTTCCCGTGGGGCCAAGATCTGTCTCGTAAATATTTCCCATGAACACATCACCGTCCTCGTACGATGAACGAGACGTTGCACTACTTCTTCTGGAATCAACGAAATCTGCATATTGCTTCTGTTGTTGTTGCTGCTGCTGATGATGAAGATTGTGGTGAAGCGGTGGCCCAAACACATTGGTGGAAAAATGGATAGGTTCGTCCATCGTATGGTAACTCATAAACTGATTATTCTGTCTGGGCAATTCATCAGAAATCAGGTACGATAAACGTCTTGGGTATCCAGTTGTGAGCAATCCAACGGAAGGTTGTTGCTGCTTCTGCTGATAGTATTGTGGTTGTTGCTGCTGGGTCTGATGTTGCTGGGGCTGATGCTGTAGTTGGAGCTGGTACTGTTGCTGTTGTTGTGGTGGTGCTTGTGGGTTTGAAGAGGAAGTATACGTTGTTGGAGCGCTGGACTTTCTCTGACGTAAATGCCCTACTTCAGTTCCGGGGACGTACGGTAAGCCGCTGACAGCACACATCCAGATGCGTGTCTTGTAGATTCTAAAAAGTTCACGAACCAACTCTCTAAAGTCAATTCTCTTGTTGGTTGAGTAGTAAAAGATCAATTTCTTGCGGTCAAACTGATACTCTGCATCAATCAATTTCATCTGCAACAAATCGCTGTGTACAGACGAGGTCGTGGGCAGAGAAGATGGAGACGCGTTCAGCAGTCCAATAGTTTTAGAAATCTTGGTTAAACATAAACGGCACGCCTTCTCTTCGTCCTGTTTTTTATTGAGAATCTGCAAGATTTCGTTGGGTTGAGCCATTGCCAAAATGGATTTAGGAAGTGATAAAGTTGTGGGAGAATTGGTGGATTCATTGATATTTTCCACTGATAATTCGGCACAGCCATCGATATTTTCACTCAAGGCTAACTGTTGTTCTTGGAATTGTAAAAGTTTCAAAAGTCTCGCCTCGTCAATACTGATATTAAGTTTAACTATACGTCCCAAATCGCGGCCCCTGTCCGCTTCTACAATAACCAAGTCACCTGGTTTCATATGGGTGATCATTGAAGTGTTTGGTAGGTAAAACACGTCAATTCTTCCGGCTTTGAATGCCACTAATACCAATTGGTTGTTGCGAAGAGCATTGTCATCTTCCTGGGGGAATCTGGGGAGTTGGTAGGCGTCACTGAGAAACTTTTCTTCATCGAAAAAGCGTTTGTTCAAGAACTGGAGTGTTACTTTAACCCGTTCGTGTGGATCAGCCTCAAAATAGTTTCTTACAAGCAATACAGTGGAATCTTCATCGTTGGATTGTGGGGTTTGTCTAGTACCATACCCCTCGGAAAAAGACATGCTACGTGGTTCAATCTTGGGCTGGTGGGGGTTGAAGGATGGGGCTCTCTGGTGGTTAAATTCTGCGGAGCGAGGAATGGGTCCCGTATGGAATTGGGAGGAATTTGGAGAGGTGGAAGGCATGAAAGAGGTTGGGTAATTTATGGAACTGGAAATTGTGATTGGGTTCAAGTTGGGGTTGGAGGTGCGTCTGGCGCTAAAGAGGGGTGTTTGTGGGTAAGTGTGACCCCAAATGTTTCTTGGTGGTTCGGAATATGTTGAATCAAAATGGAATGAGGACATTTCAATAATGAAATAAATGAAGTAAAGTAAAGAGAGGTTATCTGCCACAGACTCCGTTTTATAGAAATTAAGTTGTTGATAAATAGGCTCACACACCTAGGGAGAAAAAGGTGACCTGCTAAAAAATAATGTGTCTGATTTTGTTATGTGCATGCAAGACATCTTTCGTTGTTGTTGAGGGATGTGTAGGTTCTTCTAAGAAAAAAATCCCCACAGGGTGGGAAAAGAAAAAAAAAATAAAAAGAAAAAGCAAGAGGGCAAGGAAACAAAAAGTTATGCGAGGCCGATGATAATTCCTCAAGAAAAAAAAATATTCCCAACGGAGTTTCTGTTATCTGGGTGGTTTTGTCAGGGCGCCGACACGGCAGGGCTAACACTCTAGTTTTTTTTTCGTGATACTATTGTTATGTGAGAAATAGACGTATTTGATATCTATAACTTAAAAGAAAAAAAAAGGGGTACAACAAATGAATATGACAAAGAACGTTAAGACAAAAAAAAACAAAAGGAAGGAAAGAAGGACAGAAATTTAACGTTTGACTAGTGCTCCACCTCCTCTTCTTTCTCCCTATTTTGTTCGCTTCTCCACTTTATGATCATGTCCATGCTTTTTAGTTCAATGTAGTGGTCTCGGGGTAAGGTAAAAAGTGACGTACGAGATTGGCACATGGCTTCTGGAAACCTGTTTTGAGTGGTTCCTGCCTTTAGTGCTTGGTGGTGCGGCCCTGATAAATACTGTGCAGGGATTTATGCAGGTTGGTATTTTTTGCCGCCCAACGGTATCTAAATCATGAGTAGGCGAGGCCAGGTTTAATTTTGTAGTCAAAAACCTTCGAATTAATTTTTTGACTTTGTCCTTCTTTTTTCTTTTTCTTCTTGCTGATAGTTTTACTTTGACCTTGTGCATTCCGTGCATATAGAGAACCAGGTAGTCCATTTAATTAACACGGTCCAACATAATCAATACTTATAATACATAAAAGAAAGGAAACAACCATGTGATTGTTAATTAGAGCCAGAGGAATTTTCATGGAGAGCCAGTAATTAATGAATAAATAAACCAGTTCTTGTCCCGTTTCGTTTCCACTGTTTGCAAAGAGAAAAATAAAAGAAACACACACAAACACACACGCACATGCACAAATACGCACAAACACACACACACACACACACACACAGACACACACACAGACACAGACACAGACACAGACACAGACACAGACACAGACACAAACATAGTAAAATACACGTCTGCTAACAGACATAGACTCGTAGGGAGCGCACAGTAAACGTCAGACGACCGACCGACCGACCGACCGACCAACCCTCTACTGGTATTGTTGTTGGTTGGGGATGTTGCCGTTTTGCATGTTAGAGAAGTACTGCTGGTAAACTTGCGACGAGTCTCCGTATGCGTTGGGTGGAATAGGAATACCCGGTTGTGGATGGCCTGTGTTGGGGTAAGGAATTCCGTGGGGTATATGGGCACCAGGAGGCAACTGCTGAGCCTGAGCTTGTACATGTTGTTGGGCAGCCACCTGGGCGTGTTGTTGGTGTTGGACTTGTTGTGGCTGTTGTTGCTGCTGGGCGGGGCCAGGACTTTGGTCGGGCAGTTCACCCGAGTTTCCATCCAGCTGGTCGCCGTGATCGTCGCCCAAACCTTCTTCAGGAGCATTCAAGCATGCCTGGATCAAGTTTTTACCCTCAGACTTGGTTACCAAAGGTTGCAACTTTGGTGTGGTGAAAGTGTAGACCAACCCGGTCTCACTAACCACCAACAACAATACTTGAGTGCCGGTCAACACCGACAATTCGTAGGCCTTCTTCATAATCCCAGCCTTTCTCTTTGAGAAAGTAATGTGACGTCTGGATTTGTCTTGAATAAACTTGATTTCAATCTTTCTTCTTTCCTTCTGGGTCTTACCACCCGTTGGTTCGTCGTCATCGTCGTCGTCGCCTCCAACGGGAGGCTGGACTCCCTGGCCGGCAGTGGCGCCAGGTCTGGCGTCGAACGTCTGTTCTTGGCTTTCCAACTTGGGTTCAGAAACTTCCGACATCTGCACGTTAGTAATGTTGTGTTATAGCTGGTCATCAAAGCCGTTTGGCCCCGGTGACCTAATTTGGTAACCCTCTCACCTAAAAAAAAAAATTGAAATTGGCAATTTCATTGATTATGCTTGGACACACTGTGATCAGGGGGCCAGCGGCAAGACAGCTGAATTCAATTGTCTGCGCATGGCGGCATGGAGCCACGTTCCAAGGGTGTCCAGTGGCTAATTCAGACGGTTGTGGTATCAAATACATACATTAATGGGCTGAATATCTTTAGGTAGGTGCTGGGTACTTGCTGTCAGATATCAAAAAGGGGATGGTTGTTTGTTTTTTTTGGGTGGAAATTTAATTTTTTTGTGGTTTATTGTGGATTGGTCAATTTTTGCTGGATTGGGAGACGCCCCAAATTCGGTGATTTTTGATGTATCCGGAAGGGTAATTCTGGGTCCGTGCAGAAAATTACCCGTAATCCAAACAACCCGAATTTCCGAGGCAACCTAACAAAATCATGCACCAGTAACACCTTGTCTAATGATACTAATGATACTAATTCATGTTGCAGAATATTCTACCTAAACTTCTTTACTATTTTACATTGTCTAAATGACTACTAATTATTCTTTTACTTCTTCTTTTTCTTCTTCTTCTTCTTCTTCTTTCACTCCTTTACTCTTATTTTCTGTTTCTTCTGTTCCTGTTTCTCCTTCTTGTTCTTCTGGTTCTGTTTCCTCCTTCTCTTCTGGATTCTCTTTTATATCCAAACCGAGTTTCTGTTTCAAGAACTTTTGCACCGTGGTCTTGATTTTTGTGTAAGGATACTTGTCATACGGAACCCGCGCCGTGACTATCATTGCCCGTAACAATTTGCTCCGTGTCAATAGCGTCAACGGAAATGTCTCGCCCACAAGTTTGTCCAACTGCTTCAATTGTGCCACAACCTCCGATTCCTTGATATCGTTCCCCATCACCAACGTCACCAATAACGAATGGCTTATCTTATCGAACTTGGATTGTACCTCTGCCAAATACTTGAGCGATTGTGGCACTTTCACCTCAAATACTCGTTTCTGCTCGGCAGCACTATCAAAAATGTAGTTTCCTGATTTGGTATCGTAAGCCTTGAACTCATCAAGTCCCCAATCATCATCGTACTGTGCCAAAAGCTTCCGCTCGGCTTCCTTCTGTTGCTCCAACTCCTGTTTGCGCAACTCACGCTGGTTCACTTTCACTTTAACTTTCTTTTTGTCTTTCTCTTTCTTTTCCTCCACAACTTCCTTTTTCGACTTCTTATTCTTGGGAGTATCGATATGATCTTCAAAAATATCCTCATCTTCGGTTGGTGGCGCCGCTCGCGATCCATACTTGACAAAGAGTTCCATCTCCGGTGGTTCTCTCGCCAACTCATACGCATATTCAAGTAAATTATCTTTTCTTCTCTTGGCCCGTGAAACTTCAAAGTATGCCAGAATCCCCTCCCTGGTCAATTCACTGAGATCAGTAGGGTTGATCCAGATATACGTATCGTCACTAAAGAACCGGACCGGCAAAACTCGCTTGCTGCCCTCCTTTACCAGTGCCAGTTTGGGTTTGCGGTTGAGGATATTTGCCGGCAATATCGCTTCATCGAGAATCATCGCAGGCCACGCGGGATACCCCTTTACTTTGGCCAAAACCACCGATTTTGGCCCAAATTTTACGTTTCCTGTGGTCTCATCAACTGCATATTCTTTTACAGACACCTTTTCCAGGTTGTGATTATCTGACATTGTCAATTTTTTCTTTTTTTCAAACCGTGGGGAAGAGAAGATATTTTGACTTGGGTCTACAAATTTTGTAGGAAAATTCGCGTCGCATTTTTCAAATTGGTAACTTGGGTTTTTACATGGCCGCGTCCCAGACATGGAGTGCGCCCGATGCACTGCTGGAAATGACGCGGTTGGTTTGTTTGTCGCAAACAGTGCAGTTAAGAAGTGCACTTAGCTTGTTTGCGTCGGTTTTGGCCTTGAATTTGCGGTTATATCCCGATATCGTGTCCCAAACCAGCACGTAACCCTGTTCGGTGCCGGCTATAATTGACTGGTTATGGTAGAGAGCATTGATCTTGTAGTTGACCGGTGAAACAGATGTCTCAAACGTCTTGGTTCTCGTTTCAAAGTTGTAGAGCGCAATGTTTTCTCGGGTCAATATTAAGGTCTGGGTACCGGCCGTAGTCACGTCGATAACTGGCAGGCCAATCAAGTCCCCCATCACACATTTCTTACGGAGATCAAGAATATAAACCCAGCCATTGGAACTTCCTGCAGTGATCTGGTTGTTGTCGGAACTGAAGCAAAGCGAATTGAGGTTATCGTCACCCATGGAAACGGAGAATATCGGACGTTTCGTCGTTGTTTTGAGATCAAACACATTGAGGTAATGATTGACACCGCAGGTAACAACCAACGAGTCATTCATGAGTTTACAGTCCAACACATGGTCTCGAGAAAGCGTCTGGGATGGCTCGGCGTTTCCAGGGGTGTTGATTAAACGCCGGAGCACGTCTTGCTTCACGAGATTATGGACACAAATGTGGTTGCCAGATGCAGCCACAAGGTAATCGGATGTTGAGGCCACATCTATGGCATTGATGGCACTGTTGTGTTCTTTAGGGAAAGTCACAGACTCTTGGCGGTCCAAGTGATGGAGCTTGAGATCGAAGTCGTTGCCGCCACCAGTGACGACAAATGGCAGCAGTGTCATGCAGAGAGCGTTTATCGACGATTTCTCATGTGCCTGGAACCACCGGTACTCCATTCGGGAAGATGGGGGAGTCGGGGGGAATAATGGAGTGGTGCAATAAATCGGAGACAATTTGATTCCGAATTTCTGCGATGGAGTAGCCATTTAGATCCGAAACGGGTAACTCGCAGCAAAAATGTCTCGACTCGACTCTCGTCTATTCGAAGCCCGCGGAGTAGCAGGGGGGGACAGAGGAAACGTTGCAGTAGAATACGGATTTTGGGGTGTTCCTTGGTTTCCATGCATTGCAGCGTCACGGAAATACCATGGCCGAATTAAAAACAACGCAATGTATGGAATGTTACCTTTTTAGTGGCCGAGAAACGCGACGGGGGAAGGGAGGAGGGGAAGATCAGACATCAATCGATAGCCCAGGTAGTTTTGCAGGTTAATCCGGTCAAGTATGTTCGAAACTGTAAATGAATACAAACTTGGGTTTTTTTTTTTGCTCCCTACGCGTACAGCAACTTATTCTAGAAGTTATCCTAATTTAATGGCTGGTTTGTCAGATCTTACGGAGTTGGCCACACCGGGTTGAGACCGGGGTGGCGGTAGCAACCCATAATTCAATTCTCCAAAAATAATATAATATATTATATTATATTATATAAAATAGACACTGGGGAGTGCAGTGGGAAGCTTGCTTGCAGTCCGAGGGTGGGGAAGGTTTCCTTGTATCATCAGACGGAAGCTTTTGAGTCGAGGTATAGGAACCCTCTTTGAAACACATCACCTGCCGTCCACAATGGCACCTCAAAAAAATAATAATAATAATAATAATAAAAATAATAAAAATTGTAGCAGCGCTGTCGGACCACGAACCTCCAGCGGCAGCGGCGCTTTGTAGTGGGGAGGGCCCACCCATTTCTGTCCCCGGCCGGAAAATCATTCGATAAGTGGAGTGCAGGTAGCGGCAAACTATTTTTTTTTGCATGTATCTCTCCGACAATTCCCACAGACGCTGCGGGCGCTCACCCCTAAAAAACCACACCAGACTTTTTTGCAGCTGTATAAAAGGCCCCGTAAATTCCTGGCCCCCACCTCCCCCCAACATAAAAAGGTCATCCTTTGACATCCCCAGTTTTCCCTTTTAGCACCCGTTTCCAATGAGTGACTATTTAACTCCGTCTCAATTGCCTCAACCAAAGTTAAAGAGGACTAACACTGGGTTCACCCCTAACCAGATTATTGCGCTCGACGCAGCCATCCCCGAATCCGCCAAACACACATGGTACAAATTCTCTCAATTGAATTTGGATGGTAAAAAAGACCTGAAGGACGCCGAACCCTCGGTGGTCCATGACAAGAGCAAGTTTGAAGAATCCTTTGTCAGACACGTCGAAACCACGTTGGCCAGAAACTTGTACAACTGCGACGACTTGGCGGCTTACCAGGCGGCTTCCAACACCGTTAGAGACAGTTTGTTGGTTGATTGGGCCAACACCCAACAAAAGCAAACCATCCACAACGGTAAGAGAGTCTACTACTTATCGTTGGAATTCTTGATGGGCCGTGCCATGGACAATGCCTTGATTAACTTGAAGGCTAGAGACAATGCCGAACACTCATTGAGCGATTTAGGTTTCAACTTGGAAGATGTATTGGAAAAAGAACCCGATGCAGCTTTGGGTAACGGTGGTTTGGGAAGATTGGCCGCCTGTTTTGTCGACTCGTTATCCTCCAAGAACTATTCGGGCTGGGGCTACGGTTTAAACTACCAATACGGTATTTTTAAGCAAAAGATTGTCGATGGGTACCAGATTGAAACCCCAGATTACTGGCTCAAGTACTCAAATCCTTGGATTATTGAAAGAAACGAAATCCAGATTCCAGTTGACTTTTACGGTTACGTCTACGAAGACACCGACCAAAATACCGGTAAGACTAAGAAGGTCTGGAGCGGGGGTGAAAGAGTCTTGGCTGTCGCTGCTGATTTCCCAATTCCTGGTTACAATACGAGCAACACCAACAACTTGAGATTGTGGAAGGCCAAACCTACCACCGAATTCGACTTCAACAAGTTCAACAGTGGTGACTACCAACAATCTGTAGTTGACCAACAAAAAGCTGAGGGTATCACGGCTGTTTTATACCCTAATGACAACTTTGAAAGTGGTAAGTTGTTAAGATTGAAGCAACAATACTTCTGGGTCGCTGCCTCCTTGCACGATATCATTCGTAGATTCAAGAAGTCTCATGGTAGTCGTTGGGACAAACTTCCAGAACAGATGGCCATCCAATTGAATGATACTCACCCAACGTTGGCCATTGTTGAATTACAGAGAATCTTGGTTGATTTGGAAGGGTTGACTTGGGACGAAGCCTGGAGCATTGTTACTAGGGTCTTTGCCTACACAAATCACACTGTCATGACCGAAGCTTTGGAAAAATGGCCAGTTGATTTGGTTGGATACTTGTTACCACGTCATTTGGAAATCATTTACGACATCAACTTCTTCTTCTTGAAGGAGATTGAACACAGATTCCCAGACGACCGTGACATCTTGAGCAGAGTTTCCATTATTGAAGAAAACCATGTCAAATCTGTTAGAATGGCCTACTTGGCCATTGTCGGTTCCCACAAGGTCAACGGGGTGGCTGAATTACACTCTGAATTGATCAAGACCACCATTTTTAAAGACTTTGTCAAGGTTTTCGGTGCTGACAAGTTCACTAATGTCACTAATGGTATCACTCCAAGAAGATGGTTAAGACAAGCCAACCCTAAGTTGGCTAAGTTGATTAGTGCAAAGTTGAATGACCCAGACTACAACTACTTGACCAACTTGGGTGCTTTGAAGAAGTTGGAAGCCTTTGTTGATGATGTTGAGTTCTTGAAGCAATGGGATGCCATCAAGTTTGACAACAAGCGGAGATTGGCTGCTCTTGCCAAGGAAGAAACTGGTGTTGAATTGGACCCAACTGTCTTGTTTGATGTCCAGGTCAAGAGAATCCACGAATACAAGAGACAGCAATTGAATATTTTCGCTGTCATTTACCGTTACTTGCACATCAAGGAATTGTTGGGACAAGGTGTGTCGATTGAGGAAATCAAGGCCAAGCATTACATTTCCAAGGCTTCTATCTTTGGTGGTAAGGCCGCTCCAGGTTACTACATGGCCAAGATTATTGTTCACTTGATCAACAAGGTTGGTGATGTTGTTAACAATGATCCTGAAATTGACAACTTATTGAAGGTGGTGTTTATTCCTGACTACAACGTTTCCAAGGCAGAAATCATCTGTCCTGGTTCTGATTTGTCAAACCATATCTCTACTGCTGGTACTGAAGCTTCTGGTACTTCTAACATGAAGTTTGCCATGAACGGTGGTTTGATCATCGGAACTGTTGATGGTGCTAACGTTGAAATCACCCGTGAAATCGGTGAAGATAACATCTTTTTGTTTGGTAACTTGGCTGAAAGTGTCGAGGACATCAGACACAAACACATCTACGAAGGTGTGCAAGTGCCTGAGAAGTTGAACAAGGTGTTCAGTGCCATTGAATCGGGTCAATTTGGTAACCCTGACGAATACAAGGCCTTGATTGAAGGTATCAAGTACCACGGCGATCACTACTTGGTCAGTGACGACTTTGACTTGTTCTTGGATGCTCATGTCAAGTTAGAAAAAGTGTTTGGACATGACGGTGGAGATGCTCTGGACAAGGATCACTTGAACAGATGGGTTAAGAAGTCTGTTTTGAGTGTAGCCAACATGGGCTTCTTCTCGAGTGACAGATGTATTGATGAATATGCTGAAAACATCTGGGACGTTGAGCCATTGAGTCAATAGACTACAGAATAGAGTTTTAATGGTTTTAAAATAGATTGATTTTTTTTTATATATTTGATTACCAAAAGGAACAAAGAACCTTGGTGTTATTGTAAAATATGGCGTTTTCTCGGTAACACTATATTGACAATAGTTAATTTGCCAGACCCAAAAAGTAGGTTTGGAAAATCGGAACATTGACGGAGATTTTATCCAATTTACAAACTTTAAGAGAGTAAAGTCATTATTAGATTATAGATCATAGTAAATCCGAAGTATATACATATATATATACATAAAAGGCGATCATCTTGCCCAAGAAAAGAAGAGCACTAAAATTGTTCCATTTTATAATGGTGTTAGTTTGATGTAAAACATGGGGGTTGCTCGGGGGTCGGGACACGTAAACTCAGGCTGAGCCGACATTTCCTGCACATAACCTGTTTTCCGTGGAGCCAACCGGCAAAAAACCCAAGGTTGTATCCACTAACCAAGCTGATCAGGCCGCCATGCTGCTTATATTGTACTTAGCTACTGTACTTCTTGCCGGATTACAGGTATTGGCTGCTCCATCCAAGTTGGATGATGATCCGCGGACTCCATATTTGGTAACAACCCTTCCAGGACTCTTTGATAATGTACCTGCGAAAGAGATTCCGTTGCAATTTGCTGGACAACTTGAGCTTTACCCTGAAACCGAAACCAACTACTTCTTTTGGAGATATTCTGATACAAACAGATTACCTGAAAATCACAACAGAACCACTTTCTGGCTTAACGGTGGCCCAGGATGTTCCTCCATGGACGGCGCCTTGCTAGAATCTGGCCCCTTCCGTGTCGACAAAGACAAGAAGGTCACCTACAACACTGGTTCCTGGCACAAGCTTTCCGATATGGTCTATGTTGACCAGCCAGCAGGAACTGGTTTTAGTTATACCAATGTTTATGACCATGACTTGGACCAAATTGGAGAACATTTCTTGCGGTTCATGGAAAAATACTACGAACTCTTTCCTGAAGACAGATTCAACGAGATATACTTGGCTGGCGAAAGTTATGCTGGTCAATACATTCCGTACATTGCTGATGCTATCTTGAAACACAACAAGGGAGAAAAAGATTCGTACAATTTGAAGGGTTTGTTGATTGGAAACGGTTGGATTTCGCCTAACGAACAGAGTTTGTCTTACGTGCCTTACTCCCTTCAGGCCGGCATAATTGACACCAACAATCCAAGGTGGCCCAATATTATTGCTCAACACGAAAAGTGTCAAAAGATCGTCAGCCGTATTGACAACAACAATGATGGCGAGGTCCATGGCTACGAAGTCTCTTCAACCACTTGTGAACAAGTGATGCTGTTGATTTTACAAGCCTCACTTGATTTTACTGCTCCAGAAAATGAGCGATGTTACAACATGTACGATGTTTCAATCAAGGACTCTTATCCTGCTTGTGGCTCCAACTGGCCAGCTGAATTAAGCTTTGTGACGCCCTTTTTGAGAGAACAGAATGTGATTCTGCTGTTGAACCTTAAACATGCTGTGGAATGGCTGGAATGTTCCGGTAAGGTTGGTAAACATTTCAAGGCCAGGAACTCGCTTCCAGCCATCCATCTTTTGCCAAAACTTCTAGAAGAGGTACCAATTATCTTGTTCAATGGTAATCGTGATCTAATCTGTAACTACATTGGTACGGAGAACATGATCAAAAAGATGACGTGGAACGGTCAACAAGGGTTCTCTGATGATTTGAAGGAACTGGACTGGATCTACGACAACAAAACTGCCGGTTACATCAAGTCTGAAAGAAATTTGACCTTTGTCAATGTATTTGATTCATCTCATATGGTTCCATACGATGTCCCCGAAGTATCTAGAGCCTTGATTGATTTGATTACTGGGAACTTTGACGAAAAGGAGTTAGAAACCCCTGGAGACCAAAAGAAACATGCCATCATCACGTATCCTATTGGCAAAAGAACCAAAACTTTGGAAGAAAAGCCTGATTCTAGTACAAATGAGACTGAACCAGAGTCATCCTCCACGGAAACCAGCCCAACTATTTCTGAGACCGCTTCGCTGGCAAGTGAGGTTCCTTCAAGTACCAGCAGCGGTGCCAGCACCGCTAGCTCGAGCACCACTAGTTCAATTACCCGCGTGATCCAACTTGTTGTGATTTTGGTATTGATCTGGGGTGGTTATATCCTCTATTCTTCATACCGTTCACGTCCAATGTCTATTATCAAAACGGGCCCTTCAGGAAGAAAAAAGAACGTGCAGTGGGCAGATCAGCTCAGACGGTTCCAGTCCGAGGAAGATATTTCTCGTGGTGACGAAGGCTTCCTCAGTAAAACCTTCAGTAAGTTGACTGGTGGTAATGGAGATGGCCGTGGTAACTATACTCCAACTCTGAAGAGCGACGATATTGAATTGCAGGGCGGGGTCTCGGATAATTTACCAGATTTCGTGATAGGAAGTGATGACGAGGAACAGGGAGATGATCAAGTACCACCTCCTCCACCACCCAAGGACTTATAATAGTTGACTTATATGTGAATATATATTCAAAGCGATTATTTTGCACCCAAAATAAATAAGATTGAAAAAAAAGAATTACATTGATGCGTGCACGAATCAATTCGACATAGTGAAAAAAAATCATCACTTTCGAACCATTGAGAACCACCGATTCAAAGACCGTGCAAGATGTTGAGACAGTCCATACGTAAGTTGGCAACGGAAGCTTCGGCATTCAACATTGCACAGCCACCAAAATATACTTTGGCATCGTTACGATCATTTCCTTCTTTAGAACCAAAGGAGTTTATCCCATTACCAGCCAAGTTTCTTGACGCGCCATTAAGAAGAGATTTTTTGTGGAGTGCCGTTGTTTACGAAGCCGATAAGGCCAGAGTCGGTTCTGGTAATGTTCCTACCAAGGGAGATAAATTGTTTTCCAACAGAAAATTGCATCCTCAAAAGGGTACTGGTAGAGCAAGAGTTGGTGATGCCAATTCTCCAATAAGAGACAACGGAATAAAGGCTCACGGTATCAAGGCAGGCCACGATTGGTCCACCGATTTGCCAGCCAAGATATACAGCCGTGCTGTGCAAACTGCATTGGCTGATCACTACAGAAACGGTAGATTATACATAGTTGGAGGAAACCAGATAAATGACAACGATTTGGAGGTGTTAGACTTCAATTATGACTCGCCAGAGATTGCCAAGCAGTTTGTTGACCAACACAACTTGGACAGATTAAGCTTGTTGTTCATTACCGACGCTCAAAGAAGCAATTTGATCACATCAACGGAGCATATAGGCAAGAAGGCCGATGTCTTGGTAAAGGACGCAGTCGAAGTCAGAGATATCTTGAAGGCAAACCGTATTTACATCGAATTGCCTGCCTTGCAATGGTTTATCAGTAAGTACTCCACTTAATACTTGTATATAGAGGGCATACACTTAAGTTTTAATGCTCAATAAAAGTAACATCATAATGAGAATCACAGACTTAAGATTTTGACTAATATTTCACGCCTAGTCCTCTAATTGATTCTAGTAACTGGATCTTATAGAACATATATATTTATTTTAGCAGGATATATATATATATAGCAGTTACCATATGGGGTAGTTTGCATTGATGTATCACGTGTCTATTGTTAGGGCTCAGACCTAGTGTGATGCCTGTACACAGTCAAATTGTTTAGTTCCGGTGCACGAAAAAATTGCACCGAAAAAATGAAAAATTGTACCCACTACCGAAAAAATTCTAAGTGAAAAGCATACATACATTTTGGTCTTTCTTCGTAATCCCATAAACCATAGTTCAAGATGCCTTTAGTTGTTCAAGAAGAAGGTTCGTTCCAACACATTTTGCGTTTGTTAAACACCAACATCGATGGTAGAATCAAGATCATGTACGCCTTGACCAAGATCAGAGGTGTCGGTCGTCGTTACTCCAACTTGGTCTGTAAGAAGGCTGATGTTGACTTGAACAAGAGAGCTGGTGAATTGACTCAAGAAGAATTAGAAAGAATTGTCACCATCATGCAAAACCCAACTCACTATAAGATCCCAGCTTGGTTCTTGAACAGACAAAAGGACCACGTTGACGGTAAGGACTACCATGTCTTGGCTAACAACTTGGAATCTAAGTTGAGAGATGACTTGGAAAGATTGAAGAAGATCAGAGCTCACCGTGGTATCAGACACTTCTGGGGTCTTAAGGTCAGAGGTCAACACACCAAGACTACTTCCCGTGGTCGTTAATTTTAATTACTTTGGTTTTAATCTTTAGTAATAATACATAAAATGCAATATACTTGTGACTATACATTCAGAGTAGAACATCCAATGAGAAGTTTAGATTAAAGAAAGTACCGTAGAATTGATTGAGGCACATGTGGTTGCTGGAGGTCATCGAGAAACGAAAACAAAAAAAATGAAACAAGAGTAAATGAACTTCTAAACTATCAAACTTTGGAACGACTACAAGAAGCAATCATTAGCAATATTTTAAAACAATGTGTCCAACTGTCTAACGTAATCGCATTTATTACAATTTGTAATGTAGAATTCAAAAAAAAAGTGCTTATCTTGTAATATTCTCATTCAAGGAATACTGGGACTATATAATTCTGAAAATTGTCAAATTATTGCGAAAAATGAAAACTTTATCAAGAAATAATGTTATTCTAAAGTTACAAAGTACATAGAAAGAGAAAATGGCTAAGGTTTCCTTCGGAAAACCAGTTTAATACTAAAACGACGAGTCTTAAATTCCTTTAAGGTTTTACCTTACGCTTATTTGCTTGTAAAGTGTTGAGCTTTTCCACTTATGGTACGATGGTCTCGTACAGTATGTAGTGTTGATAATTAAACCGTTTACTGCAAAAGTTGTTTCCTAATTGGAATAAAAGCCAAGCCGGACCACATTATAATGGACGGTTTAGAAATCGCGCCCCAAACTCTAAAAATACCATAAGGCACCTCCTGGTGCCTCTTCGTCTAAAGTACGTGTAGAATAAGGAAAGTCGCGTTTTGTCCGAATTGGGAAAGGCTGCGAAATCGAAGTTGCTTGGGCAACAGCATCTAAAATATAGTCGTGATTACATTACATTATATTCATTACTTGATTCAAAGAAAGGTTCGTCAATTCGTTTCTATAATATATAGTACAATTTCTAGTTCCAGTTTCCGGAGCGTAAAGAAAGTAAGTTCTCAACACACTCGTTCTTTTCGTTATTAGTAGAGTTGGTGTCGATGGTGGCCAAAGGTTTCCGGTCCTGCTCGGAGGTCTTTGGCATGGAAGCATCGGTGTTCTCCTTTTCGTCTTCTACAGCGGCACTGTTAAGTTTCTGCGTGATCTTGGAATTGCGGGTCAATTTGAACGTCATAGTGGAAGACGCGGCCGAGTTAAGAAACACTGGCTGTTTCTTTTGGGTTTCATTAAGTACAAGTGTAGAATCTTCTTCCATCGACATCGAGTCATCGGAAATGTGGAAATGCTGAGGCTTGGTAAAGAGCGGAATTGAGGAGGATCTCTCCTTGATTGGCGACGATGTCTGGCGTACTGATGGACTGTCGATGAATGAATGCGATTTGTTGATGATAGGTTTAGTTGGAGTCGACGAGATTAATGGTGGCATCAACTGTTGGTGTGTAGGAGGCATCACAGAGTATATTGGGGGAGTTGGAGGCAACTCAGTGACTTCCTTTTCTTGGTTCAGTTGCTTTCTGATTGATTGACGTTTGTTTTGGAACCAGATCTGAACCGCCTTTTCAGTCATGTTGACCTTGGCTGCGATCTCGATACGTCTCAACTTGTTTGGAGTGGAACCAGCTTCGAATTCAGAGTTAAGGATGGACAATTCATTTGGGGAAGTTCTTCTTCTCTTTCTTCTTGCCAACGGAGCGTTATCAATAGAAGGCTCTTGTGATGGGAAGGTTGCTGGTGAATGAGAGATGAATGCAAACGACGTCTTGGTAGGGACTGGGGTTGGAGTGTGAACTGGTTTCAGTTTTCTTTCGGTGATGCTAGTGTCAGCTTCCAAGGATACATTGGCGGCAGGAATCTTGGAAGGAGTGGTAGCTGGAATATACTTGGGCAAAGACTTTGGTAAGTACTTGGATGAAGTAGGCGTGGCAAGTACCGATGGAAACTTAGGGTAACCTGTAAATGGGGTTTGTGTGATGTCCGATCTGGCTAAGATTGAAGACAAAGGAGGCAAAGAAGTTTTGTAGCTCGATGGGGTTGGAGGCAAGCTGGGTCTCTTTGGTGTTTGTAAGTACATCATAATTTGGATATTAGTTTGTCGGTGAAGAAGCCGAGAAGTCTAGCAGACAAAGGTAAGTGTTCCTCAAGGAAGTGGATAGGGCAGTAAATATATAGGGTGTGACAAATGCCAGGTTTAATTTGACACGAAATTCTTTTGTTTACATTCGTAAATTAATTACATCCATTAACCACCCAAATCGAGCGATATTACAGGGGACTGACGCCAATAACGATACCCAATTACGTGCATATATGAAGAAATCTTTGTTTATGTTTACCTTTTTAGCGCGTTTTTGTGCGCATTTCTGCGCCCTGTGGATTCTGAGACTAAATTTTCCCAAGTAGTTTTATTGCAATTTTTTTGTTGAACCTTGATTCTTCACTGGTGCAACACGCGATTATTATTCTGATTTGGGAAGGTGACATTCCCAATCCCATTCTCTTGCCGAAAACGGTAAGGTAATTTCGCGATGCTACTTTATCACAGGGGACTCTAGTTGACTACCACAGGTAGGTCTTCTACTCGGATCCGTCAACAATTATACCAACTAGGAAAACATGGTCTGAAACACCACCCATTGTATACTCCTCTCTCCTCCCCCACATAAATAATAATAATCATATAGAAAATTACTACCCTAAAACCCTCCACCTATCACTCGTGCTAGATCTTACTATAATCTGGTTGCAGCCACTGTCCTCACTTTGGAACCTGCACCCTTATTTGGGTCCAAGTTAACCAGTACATTTTTTTCTTCTTCTGCCCTCTCGGTATTCTGAGTAATATAATTTCCTGCACGTGGTATCACTCTATTAGTGTCATATTGACGGTTCATCATCTCCCCAGAGTTTGTACCATCGTAGCCAGTAACCGTTGAATATGAACGAAAAAGGAACAAGGTCGCCCAAATTAAGGCTAGACTACCTTTTGCCCATCATCGGCCTGCTAGTGGGACTATTCTTGGTCTTCAGAAACCTTGGATATGGACGTCAGCTCGCCAGCACCGCCGAACTGCCTTCAATTTTATCAGTTGATACCATCGAATTATCCAACCCTGAAATTGAAAGCATAAAGAAATTGGGACTTACACCCAAGAATACTGTTAAGTTGGTTACCCTGGAAAATGGTAAGCAAATTATCCGTGGCCGGTTCCTCCACATTACCGACTTCCACCCCGACCCTTACTATAAGGAAGGCTCAGACCCGGAAGAACAATGCCATGCCGGAAAGGGAAACGCTGGGAAGTATGGTGATGCGATCTTAGGTTGTGATTCACCCCCAGCATTATTCAATGGAACCATAAAATGGATAGAAGAAAACCTCAAGGACAAAATTGACTTTGTTGTATGGACAGGAGACAATGTCAGACACGATAACGACCGTAGGTACCCAAGAACGGAAATGAATATCTTTGAAATGAACCAGTACGTTTCCAATGGACTTTACGAAACTTTCAAGAACGATAATAGCGAGCCAGACGATTTCCGAAACATGAAAGTCGACCTTATTCCGTCTGTCGGGAACAACGACGTATTTCCCCATAATTTGTTTTCACCTGGTCCAACATTGCAGACCAGAGAAATGTTCAAGATCTGGCAGAACTATATCCCAGCCTCGCAGCTCCATACCTTTAACCGGGGTGCCTACTTCTTCCAAGAAGTTATCCCCAACCAATTGGCAGTGCTTTCCATCAATACCTTGTATTTATTTCAATCAAATCCTTTGGTGGACAATTGTGATTCAAGGAAGCAACCGGGCTATCAATTGTTTGAATGGCTCGGCTATGTCCTCAAGGAAATGAGAGCAAGAAACATGAAGGTGTGGTTATCGGGACATGTCCCTCCAAATGAAAAGAACTATGATATTTCATGTCTTAGAAAGTACATTGTGTGGTCATATGAGTTCAGGGATGTTATTATTGGCGGCTTATACGGTCACATGAACTTGGACCATTTTATTCCCTTGGACTCTGTTGCAGCATACAAGAGTATTAAGAAGTCCAAGAAGAACAGCGTGAGATCTTTACAGAGTGAGGATAAATTGCTTAAAGATATGGGCTTGCTTGTATCAGATAAGGAATATGAATCAGACGAAGACGAAGAGTTCACTTCTCTGTTGGGCGAGTCGAATCTTTATCGTGTCTTTGATGAAACTTTTGATGAAGATGACCACTTGATTAAGATCCAGGGAGGTGTTCCGCTGAATAAGGTACGGTACATGGAAGGATTGAGAGATAGCTACTATTCACGTATTAAAGGAAGAGCCAAGTCTGGTAGTAATGGTGAACGGTACTCCATTGCCCATGTATCAGCCAGTATTGTACCTACTTTCAACCCTGGTATGCGTGTATGGGAGTATAATATCACTGACTTGAAGCTGAACCTTGAATTACAGGCCAAGTACCAGTTTGAAAGCTGGGATGGCTTTTTCTTGGGCTTAAATACTTGGTTTGCTAAGCTTGACGAGTACCAAGATGACGATGAACATGAAACAGAGACAGAAAGTTGGGTAAATATTTTAAAGAAAGACAAGACATTACCTTCAAAGATGCCTGCAAATCTTCCGTTAGGTCCAGCATATGTTCCACAAACCTTTACCCCCGAAAGGTATGTTCAATACTATGCTGACTTGGAAGGCATAAATAAGGGTGAAAAGGACTTCGGCTACGAAATCCAATATGCTACAGATGACAAGCTTTACGGATTGGAGGATCTTACGGTTAATGAATGGATAAAGTACGGCAGAAAGTTGGGAAAGCCTGTTAAGGACGAACGTAAGGCCGAAAAGAAAAAGAAAAAGAAAAAGGGTAAAAAGCCCACCAAGAAACAGCTTAAAAAAGCTGCTGAATTAGAAAAAGTCTGGAGAGAATACTTGAAGAATGTATTTGTGAGTTCAGATTACGAAAACAAGAATTACGGTTAGTTAGAATAGACATTTATTTTTTGAAATGGGTGCAAAAAAAGAAGGGGTGAAGTAGCAAAGTGTCTGCTTCTTCATGCACGCATACAAAGAAAAGCCTTAGGGTTGGTGCCCTAGCTTCCGGTATACAAATTTAATGAAGAAATTTTTTTTCGCTTTCGCAATGGTGTCCCACCGCTCTGGCGATTTTTCACTGCGGTATTGGCAAAAGGTTTCTTCTTTTCTTCATCATACTTTGGGTCCATTAAATAACCTATCGTCAAATAGTACAAGTCGAAATGGGTGGTGCTCGTGAAAAGAAAGTTGAATACTTCGCTAAGTTAAGAGAATTGTTGGAAGAATACAAGTCCATCTTCGTTGTTGGTGTTGACAATGTTTCTTCCCAACAAATGCACGAAGTCAGAAAGGCTTTGAGAGGTGACGCCGTCGTCTTGATGGGTAAGAACACCATGGTCAGAAGAGCCTTGAGAGGTTTCTTGGCTGACTTGCCAGAATTTGAAAAGTTGTTGCCATTCGTCAGAGGTAACGTCGGTTTCATCTTCACCAACGCTGACTTGAAGACCATCAGAGAAGTTATTGTCTCTAACGTCGTCGCTGCTCCAGCCAGAGCCGGTGCTATTGCTCCAAAGGATGTCTGGATTCCAGCCGGTAACACTGGTATGGAACCAGGTAAGACCTCTTTCTTCCAAGCTTTGGGTGTCCCAACCAAGATTGCCAGAGGTTTTATTGAAATTGTCTCTGACGTCAAGGTCGTTGAAGCTGACAGCAAGGTTGGTCCTTCCGAAGCTACCTTGTTGAACATGTTGAACATCTCTCCATTCACCTATGGTTTGACTGTTGTTCAAGTTTACGACAATGGCCAAGTCTTCCCACCATCCATCTTGGACATCACCGATGATGAATTGGTTGGTCACTTCGTCTCTGCCATTAACACCATTGCTTCCATCTCCTTGGCTGTTGGTTACCCAACCTTGCCATCTGTTGGTCACTCTGTTGTTAACCACTACAAGAACGTCTTGGCTTTGTCTATTGCCACTGACTACACCTTCGAAGGCTCTGAAGCCATCAAGGACAGATTGGCTAACCCAGAAGCTTACGCTGCTGCTGCTCCAGTTGCTGCTGCTTCCTCTGAAGCTGCTCCAGCTGAAGAAGAAGCTGCCGGTGAAGAATCTGAAGAAGATGACGACATGGGTTTCGGTTTATTCGATTAAACTGATTAATTACGTTTATAATACTTCAATGCAATTCTTCCAATAATTCAATTACATTTTCCTTTTTTTTTGTAGTGAGTTTTTTATCTATTTTATTTGTGTTTTGTTTTTTTGCACCCAAATAGCTTTATGATACCCAGCAGCAGCAGCAGCAGCAGCAGCAACAGCAGCAGCACGGTCTATGGATCGAATGTTTCTGATTTGAGTAGACAGTTTAACACGATTGAAGTTGCTAGTGAAGATAAGCCGTCAATTAATCTTGCCATAGTCTCGTTTATTGTTTCTGAAGGCCCATACGATGCATTTAATTGTCCTGAATATTTGACCTATTTGGAAAGGATAGTTGAATTCTTTGAATTCGCTTCAACGCAAGAACACCAGGACTGGATTGTTGCGGAACGAGTACGGAGGATAATGGATGTCATGGTTACAAAATCATTGATTGAAAAGACAAACCGCACAAATAACTTGGCTCTCATATCTGATTCAACATTAACTACGTTAAGTCGACTTTATCATTGCTTACAAGAAATGAACCTAGACATTCTGGACCACCATGAAAGAGTCTTAAGCTCTTTAAACCATACAATACGCATTTTAGAATTTACAAACACTCGTTCCTTACGGTTGCACAATGCCAACCGGGTCTTAGAGATCATATTATCCACTTGTACTCCTTCCCTTGAGATATTTCAATCTTTTCTCTCGAGTACAAAGAAATCACGAAATCCTTTTATTGACAACATGATAAGCAATTTTGCTACATTGACTTCCAATGCTGTTTGGTACTACGGGAGGGAAAAGGCCCCTAAAAATAAGAACTTAATGAAACAATTGCAACAATGTTACCAGGAAATTGTCTCGAAATTAGTTTCGATAGCTGGCAACAAAAAAGATACAAGAAAATATAGGGAGACCATGTCCCGTATAATGGCTAATCTTGACACGTTATTTGCATCTTCACTGACGCGATTCTTACCACGGACCCCGATGCCAAGTTGGGCTTGCCAGGTGTTTGGTGTCGACGTTTCATCCACGGAATCAGTGCACCAAATAACTGAAACAGCACCGCCATTACCTGCTCGACAACCGCTAAGAATCAGCATGCGAAACTGGATTAGAAGCAAGTTACAGTTGGTTATCACGCCCAAATTTCATTACCAATGGCGTAAGTAATAAAAATATGACATTTGCATTATATACAGGCGGTAGTTTATTTAGAAGATGATTATCTGCGTCTGTACAACTCTCTTGGTTCCTCGTAAACCACACTGAGGTCCTTGACGACGGGCTTCTCGACTTTCTGGGTCAATTTGGATGGCTTTGGCCAAACATCAGGCAACAAACCGGCCTTTTTGAACAAGAATGTGACACGGTCGGAAACATCAGCACCGACACCAATCCAGTACTTAGATCTATTAAAGTCCAACTTGATATCCTTGAAAACCTTGACACCTGTAGCCTTTTCTTCTGGAGTTAAAGGAACTGGGTTAGGATTGTAGGTACCCAAGACTTCGATGGGCAAACTGTCACGAGCAGATCCCTTTTTGGCCACAACAATGTTGTATAAAGGAGTGTGCTTTCTACCAAAACGTGCTAGTCTTATTCTGATGGGGCTCTTCAAGCTTTGTAATGACATGGCGGCTTGTGACTCTCTTCATCAGTGTGGATAGAATAGAAAAGTGAAAAATTTAAAACCTCGAAAGGATTGTCGTGCGAAACATAAAAAATTCTCTATGCGTCTCTCTCTCTCTTTTAACAGCAGTATATTTAATGTACAATCTATTCTAAAGCTTCTTCTTTGCCTTAAACTTCTGTTTAGGCTTTTGAATCTTACTTCTTCCTAAGGGTCTAGCCTTAGGTTTGAAAGCAGACTTTTGGGTGTCTTCATCATCAGACCACACTTCTTCCTCAGTGTTCTTCTTAAACTTCAACTTGTTCTTCTGTCCTCTAACTGGAGCCTGCTTAACGGCATCCAAGTAAGCATCAACACCTGAACCCTTCCCAGCCAAAGGATCTTCATCATCCTTTTCACTGAACACAAACTTTCCGTTTTTAGTCTTGAACTCAGCTTTCTTTTCAGCCAAGTCCTTCTTGCTGAATTTCTTTGGCTTGGAAGACGAAATTTGAGCCATGGCTTGACGGTCCAATAAGTTCAATGGTTCATCACCAGTATCCAAGATAAATTGGTTGGTCTTCTTGTTCTTGGAAGGCTTCTCATCAACCTCATCAGCTTCATCATCAGAAACATCTGAATCGTACAAAGCTTCTTCGTAAGCAGATACAAACTTCTTTTCTGGGTTTGCAGAGTTACCACCGGCAGCACCCTCTTCAGCTTCTCTTCTCTTGGCTCTGTTTCTGGTCTTCTTGATGTTGCTAACCAACTTTCTATCTTCTTCAGGAATAGCCTGTTCAATCTCCTCTATGCCAAACTTTCTGATTAATCTTTCCAAAATATGCTTGACCTTGGACTTGAAGTGGCCCTTGTGTTCATGAGACCATTTCATAAGTTTAGCCAACAATTCCTTCAAGTTGGCCCTAACCATTTCCTCTGGCAAGGACAAGACTTCGACCTTGACAAATCCAATGGCAGACTTGGCAATTTCTCTCGAGTTGTGAGTTAAAAACAATTCCACAGTGGAAGCAATTTCAACAAGAACTTCAGTAGGCAACTGGTCCTTGAATTCAAACACCAAACACGAAACGGCAGTGATGGTAGCAGAAATCATGTGTGGAGTCTGAGCAGCCAAACCAGCACTAACCATGGTGAAATATTCAACCAACGAAGCTTCAGAGTTTGGAGTGTCGTCAGCAAAACCAGGAACCTTGCCATTTTCGACAATACCTCCGTTAGCCATAATGTTACCCATCTTTATCAAGATTTGGTACGACAATTCTCTGGATCTTTCGTTGACATCCTTGGTAGACATGATGATTTCTTGAAGAATACTTGGCACAAAGTACAAGTGATTTTGTGGCAAGCAATCCAACACCAACAAAATGGCAGTTAATCTGGATGCTCTGGCTGAGTTATGAGTAATTTCGGTGGTTTGAACCAAAACACCTTCAATTTCGGTAATAAACTTACCAATGGATTGCTTACCCTCTTCGGTTTCAGCCAACTTGGAAATAATTCTGTATGATCTCTTCTGCATCAAACCGTTGTTTTTCAACGAAACAGTACTGGAGAAAATGGTAAATAATGCATTGTGAGACGTTTCTGGGACGTACTTGGCCATAGCGACGACCAAATCCATCATGGTTGCACTCAATTTAGGAACAGCATCCTTCTTGGAGTCTGGTTGCTCGGCTTCTTCAGTCATGGCTTGGTTTAACAATCCACAGACCTTGTTGAAAGTGGATTCCAAGTCATCCTTTGGAATAACTTGTAAGTAAGTGTCAATGGTTTCCAAGACAAAACCTCTTGCGTCTGGCAACGTAGAAGAAAAGACGTTGAACAAGACAGATAAGATATTGGAAGCCTTTGAAGCCAAATATTCGAGGTTCTTCTTTGCAGTTTCAATTGGAAGTTCTTCTTGAATCAACAAATCGTCAAGCAATGCACCCTCACTGTAAGCAATATTAGACTCAACCAATAATCTTAAAGCGTGACAGATTGGAACACGCAATTCAACCTTGGAGTACATCAAGTCCGATAAGGATGCGGCAAACGAATCATCAAAGGCACGAATCAAATCCTTTGGCAAGTCACAGAAGTGCGGTATCAAGGACCAGATTTGGTCAATAATGGTTTGAAAAATCTTATTGTTCAAGGATTCCTTGTTAGCAGAAACTTGGATCTTTTGTTCAAAGAACTCTGAGGCTGGAAGAATTTCAGTTTTGTAGAATTGCAATTCAGCAAATCTAACGTTGTCTCTCAACAAGGGTAACATCCATGCTCTACCTGGCTGGTTACCACCGGTCAAATTCAATGGCAAAACACCGAGGACAACCTGTGGTCCTAAAGTAGATAAAGAGGCAGCAATAACGTCTTCAGCTTCCTTGTTAAATGGGAAGGAATCAGTTTCATTTGTTCTCCACTCACCAACAGTTTCAAGAATGTTCAAGAAGTCTGGGTTTGCTCTGGTTCTCAACTTCAAGATGGCAGCAGCAATGAAATCCAAGATTTCTTTGGTCGAGTGCTGGTATCTGATATTGAACAATTCCTTTTCAATGTGTTCTGCAATGAAAGCGACCACATCATCCATGAGTTCATAAATCTCACCAGTGATACCGTTTGTGGCCGTTGGTTGCAACAAAAAGTTATCTGGAATAGTCTGAGTGACAATGGCAATCATGCACTGAGATGCAGAAGTGGTGATATCTTTGGAGTCCGAGGCCAAGAAGCTTGAGACAATTATCAAGATAGTAGAAAGCTTCTTCAAAGAGGTTTCTGGTGAAAGAACGGAATAGCTTTCCAAAGCTTTGGCAATGACTGCCAACCAAGATGCAGCCAAGTGTGTGTCATTGATGGAGGGCTTCAAGTCAAAGATGATGTCTAACACGTTACCAAACTTTTCAACGTCGATAATGTTAGACATAGACAGGAACAAGCCCTCGAATGCAGAGAAAGCGGACGAAACCAAGTATTGGTCGGAGGTTTTCGAGATCTCCAACAAAACGTCACATAAGGCTTCGATCTTGGCCGAGGGCCAAGCGTTGGCCGAAGTGATGGAAGAGATTAATTGTAAGCAATGGATGATCTGGGTATTGAGTTCCTTGTTGGTGTTTTTGGTATGTTTCTTGGAATCTTCTAACAAAGAAGCAAGCTTGTTCAAGGATATTTCGCCTGCCAAAGGAGCAGCCACATGTGTAGGAGAAGGAGAGGCTGGTGGATTACTCAAGACTTTATTGACAGCTTCTTGGGCTCTTCTTCTAACCTTTGGTCTGGCATCGAACGATAATTCTAAGAGACCAAGCAAGGCTCTCTTTGGCGAAATGTTGCCGGAAGCGGTCCATTGTTGGTGATCTTGAGCCAACAATAAGCTTTCCAAAGCACCAATGGTAGATCTTACTAAAGGAGCTTCTGCCTGAGGAAGAGTGAGTGGTGATGCCAATTTGGTCAAGATTTCAGCAAACTTAGCCTTTAATAATGGCTTTGGTGTGAATGGAAAAACCAAATCCAAAAAGTATGTGGTGGTGGTAGCCAAGGTGTTGTCAACAATGGTATCATCTCTGATGGACTGGTCCAACAAGGACAAAAAGGAGACAAAGTATGCTACTGGAGAACGATCATTCTTTTGTTCTTCGATGTTCTCTTCGACAGCCGATAAAATGATGGCCAAATGTTTCTGGTTTTCTAATTTGGAATTGATTTGACTTCTGATTTTGGACAACTTATCGTCCAATACAAACAGGTCTGCAGACAATCCGCCTTCTGGATTATTTTCAGACATGCCTTTGATTCCTTCTTGATGCGATGATGAAAGAATTTTAGAGATGAGAAGACCTTACCAATTTTATTATTTTGTTTCCTGCATATAGAATCACGTGATGATACTTCAAAATTTTGCAACAAATCAAGCTTCCAACGCCAATGAGTCCAATAAGTTATCGATTAAGTCGATATCGTGGTTAAATTTGGCCCGTGAATCTTCCACAATCTTGATGTTTTGCAGCTCGCGCGTTCCAGGTTGACCCCACGTGGCCAAAATCCCGTCAAATTCCTCTGCTTTGTCGGCAATCGCATACTTTTTATGACTGAGATAGTATCTGATATCATCAATCAGCTCAATGGTATCGGTATCCTGTCTTTCTTGAATTCTCAGAGCACTTTCTTTAATTAAATCAAGCAACTTATTTTTTTCAAATTCATCAGAACAGATTTCGTTAAGATGATGTGCCACAAGATTCGTCATATGTTGCTCCAACTTATCACAACGCGTTTGCCACGAAATACGTATCAACTCAAATACATCATAGCCCACTGAACTGGAAACTGACTTAAATTCTTCATAAGTAAACTTACTAAAGTTCTGGGTGATTCTCACTGCACACATGGTTTTGAGTCTGTCCAAAAACAATTCATCCGCTGCAAATAACAATTCAACAGAATAGGCAAGCCGAATATCGTCCACATTGTCATGATACAAGAATGATAAGACCATTTCGGCCACAGAAACCTTGGTGATGATATTTGAAATTCTAATTATCGAGAGATCTGCCGGCTCAAACGAGGCACGGTCGACAATGGAGCCAATAACAGGCACATCTTCTTCTGACGCAACATAAATATCTGATCTGAACATGGTATCAAAGTATTCTGACCTGGCAATTATTGCTTTGTGCACTGGATAATAAACCACAGAATCAGTGTCTGTGTCTATAGTGGCTAGAATGATGTCGGGAATAGCAGTAGAATCTAGAAGTTTCAAATGGTTTTTTGGAGTAAGATAATTACTAGCGCGAACATCTTCAAAGTCTATCTCTGTCTCTATGGGGGAGACTATTCTTTCGTTTATGATGCTAATTTTCAAGAAGTCACTGAGATCTTGTTGGGCCTTTTTGGTAAATTGCATTCTGAAGTCGTTCAAGATTTTCGATTTCTGAATCGTATCGGTGACTTCTTTGATTTTGGTGATACTTTCTACCAAATCATGCAATTGCAATTCTTGTGCCAATGCGAGAAGTCTGTCCTGAATCTCTTTCTTGTCTATAGCAACCAGCCCGGTTCTAAGGTATATATAATCCACAATAGATTTAAACACCGTGGGATCGACATCTGTAAGCTTTATATGATGCTTATTGGACCATTCGTTGGCCAACTTCTCTCTATAGTAAGGGCTTCTTGCTGCCAACAAGAACCGGTTCAATTTGAATGATTGGTAGTCGGAAACAAGAATACCATTGGCCTGAGGGAAAAAAAATTCAATATCTCTTGTGGGAAGACTGTGTGGTGCAAGCATGATGGAGATATGGCTGGCAAATGGCTGGGAAGTATCGACGGCCTTGGAAATGTCGTAACTCAACAATAACTTTCTGATTTCTTCCGTCAACGCCCCATAGATGCACCGGGCACCTTCAAATGTATCTCTATCACACACAGCACCTTTTGAAAGTAGCAATTCCACAATTTTATAGTGGCCACATAACGACAGAAGAATGAGTGGCGAATAGTCCCATTCGTCCAACTGATTGATGTCGAGATTCGGCGTGAGCAATAACGATTCCACAAAGTCAATGTCTCCAACCCGACAGGCATGGCAGAGCTGCTCAAACACCTTATCTTGAATCGAGGCGTGGTTCAATGTGTGTACTTCCTGGAGATAATTCATCGTTATCGGGTGTCCGTTGATTAAGCGCGACGAATTCGCTGTATGGGTGCAAAATGAGAGAAAGTTTGATTTGACAGCATTCTCCACAAAACTCACACTAATCAAATGACAATTACCAGCGAGCATTTTCTGTGGAGTTTATCCTTACGTTCCACTGCTTCTTCCAGGAACCCGTTAAAACTTTCAAATTTCATCTCTCTCTTTCAACCAGTTCAACCCAAAAATCACCTGCCAGTGACTCCACTAACCGCTCTGTTTCGGGCCCAACAAAAACCATACTTTCATATCCTCGCAGCTCAGCCACCATCTACTTTTGTAGCACGAACAAACGTGTTGGAAAAGATCCGCCGTGATAGAGAAACCACAACTACAATTAGAGAAAGAATATGTCGCTTCAAGGAGAGCTTTTCTCCATAATATTAATAAAAAAGGGGGAAACCTATACAATTACATAGAACTGAATAATTAAATAAATAGCCAACCACATCTCATATCTACTGATAGCCGTTTATAAAAAGCTTGAGTACCTTTTTTTTGAACTTGCTAGGCTCTTTCCGGGCCTTCTTCTTTGGTGCTACTTCTTCCAATTTGGTTACAACCACCGCAGGTTCAGGTACTGTGGCCTCAGTCGAGCTTGTTGGATGGTCAGAACTATTGCTCTGTTTGGAAAAGACAGTCGCCTTATCTTCCCTTGGCGAAATCGATACAAAGTCTTCCTTGTCACCCAGCAATTCTCCAGTCTCGGTCAAATTCTCATCAGGTACATAAACCAGCTTGTCCAAGGAAGACGTAGGTGCAAAGATCTTAGACTCCCGTTTACCACGATGATTACTTGATTCAGGTTCCACAAGCCAAGAATTCTCAGCTCCAGATTGAAATTGATTGGAGTTTTGGGATTCTGGGCTGATAGGAGAAACATGTTCTTGTGGTGTGGGACGCAGAACCAGAACACTGTTAGTTTCGGCTGACAATTGCTTCTCCAGCACCTTGAGCAAATGTGATTCAGATTCTGGTGTCTGATATTCTTCCACAGTCGCTTCTTCAGGAATATCTGCATTGGTACCATGTTCAACGGGCTCCATTCCCGAGAGCTGGAGCTCACTTGTTCTGGTACTGCCAACATTTGTACGCGAACCTTGGTAAACACTACTGTTATATTCGTCATCAAATGTTGCAGAATCAACGTCATATAATATAGGAACTGGAATGTTTTCAGAAACCTCTTCTTCTTCAACATCATTCGCACTCCATTCTGCACGCCTCTTTGGATCAGCAACACGTCTCAATGCAGAAGCAAAGAAAGATTCGCCGGCATCTTCATCTGCTGGCTCCCCAGACTTTGAATCAGCTACTTCAGGATGGACGGGAATTGGAGTCATGTCGACAGGAGGAGGCAATTCGGGTTTAAACCCAGGCTCAATGATAGGTGATTCAGCTATCTCGTTAATGTCAACAGGAACCACATCCTGAGCAATTGGCTGTTCCACCTCATATATAGACAGTCTGACAGGCTTTGCAACAGATGATTGGATATGCACAGAGGATTGACGAGGTAATTCGTCGGACTCGGTAGAAACAGAGTGTGAATGATCAAATGCTGGCATGAGATCAGTACCACTTTGTTCCGAACGGACCTGAATTTTAGGAATACGAACTGAAGGGACCTGGATTTCAGGAATGGGTTCTGAAGGGACCTGGATTTTAGGAATGGGTTCTGAAGGGACCTGGATTTTAGGAATGGGTTCTGAAGGGACCTGAATCTCAGGAATAGGTTCCTCCCTGGAGATATCACGAGACATCGACTTGCCACTATCAGAAGCCTGTATGACATGGGCATCAAAACTTTCTCCTCTAAATCCAGAATTGTCATCAAATGAAGCCATACGTCTCTTCGAATCGATACTTTGGTTCCGCAAATTTCCAGATATCAAAGAAGAACTTGTGTCAAAACCACTATCAATCGAGTTCTTTCTTTTGCCGAAAATACCAAATAATCTTCTGGATTTTCTATCCTCTTTCTTTGCATTCTTCTGTAACAATTGAGCTTCCTTCTTGGAATCCTTTTCAGCAGATTCTGCTTGCTTTTTTGCAAGTTTCTCGGCTGCCTGCTCTTCCTTGATAGTGCTCTTGTGCCTTACTTCTGCTTCTTTGAGAGCCTTCTTTTCTTCCTTGGCCCTTTCTTTTCTGCTGCTGGATTTAGGCAAACCATCCCTCAAAGAATGTTTGACAAAATCTTTATGATGATTTTCATATCTAAAGTTCTTTTCAACACCTCCCTGTGCAACAACGGCTGCTTTCTCGTCTCTTTTAACCCCTCTTTCAACAATAGAAGAAATATTAGAGTTAATAGAGTCCAGTCTTCCAACCGGATTGGCAGCTGAATTGGGAATACTTGATGGTTGAGGCAAACGCTGAGCCTCGGGCTCGACTTGTCTATCGCCATACACCTTTTTATAGGCAGCAGCCATGGCAGCAGCATAAAACTCAGGACTTTTGGCGTCAACCTTTTTCTCCTGGTATAAATCGTTACCAGGAATGGTTTCAACTTTATCATTAAACTTAATTGAATGTTGGGAAGCTGTTGAATGCATGTCATCAAAGTTGGTTACTGGAGTAGAGAATTTTGGCGAGCGATGTCTTCTTAAATCTTCTTTTTTCTGAGGAGATGCTGGTTGAGCAGAAAGATACTTGTAAGGATGTGCAGCATCTTCGCTTTCTTCAGGCGTGTCTTCGAATACTGGTCGCTGCGTGTTCTTCAAAATAGACCTTAAAGGCTTTTGAGAAGACAAGTCACTGTTTGTGTTTTGGCTGGTAATGGAGTTTATGCGAGGTTCTAATTCAGGCTTCTTGGTTTCTCCGAGTAATTTCTTGTTGGCGCTGTTATCATGAGCATTCAACTTCAATTTGTTTTGGTGGGTGTTGGCCATATGATCGTTGTCCAACTCATAATTATAGTCAAAGTCCTGTAAATCTTCTTCAATTTTGTCAAGATTTATATTGTTACCAGATAACAATGATCCTAGTCTTTGAGCAGAGGAAAAGGAATTAGATCTTGAAGTGGGTCTGGAGCTGGTTCGGGATATGTTCTTGGTTGTGGTTTCAATGATATTTGAGCCATCAGGGAGTGTTTTAATGGTTTTGGTTGTTACAGATTGCGTTCTTCCTTGTGAGTCAACCACTTTAGTAGTTTTGGTGGTAATGATCACATCTTCTTCCTCGACATCAGAGTCTTCGGCTTCAACAACCTTGTTGATAGGTGTACGCTGTAAGGATCTTATTGAGTTGGTGTGATTGGGCTCTGCACTTGATCTCCGATTGTAGGGATTGTAGCTGGCAGTTAAACTGCTGTGTCTGCGGTTTGGCGGGTTGTTGATATTGGCTTGGCCTGGGGTGTACGAGGGCTTAGGATTGTATGTGTATGTTTTGAGAGAGTTCAGGCGGTTCGAGTAAGTGAGGGAGTTTGATCTGTTGGGAGTGGTGTGTGGTTTGCGAGACGGAGGACGGTGATGATGTTGGGGTTGAGGTTGGGGTTCTAGCGGGTTGCTATGGCGTTTAAGAGCAGCAACAGCGGCTGCACCTGCTCCGTTCGAAAGAGATTGAGTTCGATTGATGGCGGATGCCGGGAGTCCTACGGAAAGGGGCAGAGACTGTTCATAGCGGCTTATTTCCTCATGGTACTTGCTGAATCCCTGGTAGGAGTCTTGTCTCCTCTAAAAAAAAGACTGTTAGTATTAAAAACTTAAACAAATGAATAATAATGGTAGTGCTGTAACATACTCTACGAGAGAAGAGATTGACCATGGTTTGCGTGGGTAAAGAAGTGGTGATGAGTGTTTGCTAGACGTTGGGATACGTGAAATTGCTCCAGAGTTAGTGACGTCCTAATTTCCGGCACACAAGCCAAGTCATTTACAGCAAACGAAACCCGCCGCCAGTGCAAAAATAGACTTTGCCAAACCATACAAAAATAAAAAGAAAATTGTGCTTTTAGTGAGAAAGAACAGACGAAAAATTTACGAGTTTACTACTTTGGGACAATTTCGGTGATGCGCGACCTATCAACCTCAATCTGCCCAGTGACAAAGTAAACTCATCGACTGGAATTTCCTGTTTGGGACCCAACCAACACAAACTGCTTTCCGTGTATACATTCCACGCCTACACCAGTATCTAAAAAAAAGTAACCCATGACCTTGTTACGCCCAGATTAGTTACCCACCCTTGCAATTTTCTAGGTACACCTTTTTTCCCACTCAAAAAAAAATACCTTGGTTAGGTTTGTTTCCTGGCAGATATGAACACAAAAAAGTATTACGATAGTTTTTTCTGTGGCATGGAACCTTATTATCAAAATATGTCAAAAACTGGAGGCTGATGGAAGAGTGTCACCTGCATAGAAACATCCATTACTAATGCCTTAGTCTGACTGCTTACTTGATGTCATATATCCCAGGAATTGGTTAGATATAACCCTATAGGTTTGTTTCACGTTGTTCAATTTAGTCTTTTTAATACTTGCGATCTGGTTTGCAGTTTGGTACCGCAGCGACATCGAATCCACCACCATTATGACAAATCCATCTAATTGGGAAAAGAACCCCACTCCGTTTCCTGCCTACTTCTTTAGCCACGGTGGCCCCAGCTTCCTTTACGAAAGTGATCTGAAGCCATGGAAAGTTATCCGTAAAATCGGAGACACCATCAAAAATACTTATAAACCCGACTATATCGTGGTTGTTTCGGCTCATTGGCAATCCCGTGCCCGCAACACGGTTGAGATCGCAGTTCCACCTCATCCGGAAGATGAGAATGAGTTGATCTACGACTTTTACGGATTTCCGCAGTACATGTACCATGAACAGTTCCACAGCAAGAACTCGTATCCAATAGCTGCAAAAATCAAGCAACACTTGGAACAAAATGGATTTGAAAGCAAGTTAACCAATCGTGGTCTCGACCATGGCGTTTGGGTTCCGTTCAAGGCAGCGTTCTCCGACTACAACCAAAAAATTGGCAACCTGCCTGCCCCAGGCGTCTTGGATTTACCCGACACTGCTGTGATCCAGATCTCATTGACTCATGACGATTCTGATTTTTCAGCTCATTACAAGTTGGGACAGCTCTTGAATCAGTTCAGGGAAAACAATGTCTGGGACGAATCGCAGCAGCGCCATGCCAGAGGTCTCTTGATCTTTTCTGGAATGTCAGTACACAATTTACGTGAATTTGGATATGCCATGTCTCTTCCAGGACCCATGCCATACGTTGTGCCATTCAGTGAGTTGTTAACCAACATATTGACGTCCAAGACACCTGAGTTGGCTGATTTTGAGGACTTGAAGACGTCACATCGCAACCTTTTGTACAAGGCCCATCCGACTCTTGAACACTTTGTGCCTGTAGTTGCCGGTTCTGGGGTTGTTTCTAAAAGCAAAGAGCCCATCACCGAACTCTACAACGAGGCATCAGGAAGCATGGCATGGGGAATCTACCAGTTTGGTAACTACAAGTAAATATGGATGCTTGACAGTTCTTTTCTCATTTTTTTGTTCTCTTTTATTATAGTATATGCTTCTAGTTCTTCAACAATTCCTTCAAGGCGTTTTCAATACCACGTTCGTCCAAACCCTCCAAGCTATTCTTGACTTCTCTACCCTTTTCGAATCTGGCAGTCAAGGATGGGGCAACACCGTAACTTTCTCTGATCAATATTGGCAATTTGTTTTCCGATTGTGTCTTCAAGTTCTGGTAGTTGCTAGTTAAAAACTTTCTCAACGGAACAGAGGCTTCACCGGTCTGTGAAAGATGGAATCTCAATTCTCTCAAAGTGTTTGGCAAGATATATTTCGACATGGTTACTGCCTATAGGGTTCACTGGATGAATAAATTGAACGTTTCTACTGGTAGAAAGAAAAAATCACTAGATTATGTAATACTTACTTACTTTTTTTCTAAAGTAATAAAAATCTATATGCAGGCGGAATCATCGGCCACAATACTTTTCACCAGAGCGACGTACTGAGGTAACTCAGTTTCTATCGACTTCAACACAGCATCTATGCATAAAAGAGCAGAGATCCCGTCATCAGCAGTACAGAATGGCTCAGTTTGACCCCGAATAACATCAAGGAAATGGTTCAATTGCAAGTCAAATGGCAATTGATCTAACGAATGGTCTACCAACAGCTCACGTACCACGGGACTGGTCCAGCTCTGTTCGCCGTCTGGTTGGTGATATAAATTCATGTCTGGTATAGAAATGGTTCCCTTTGAGCCAAAAACCCGATAAAAGCCCTGGAGATCGTTGTTATGAGGAATGGTGGGGTTTTCTCCGGTGCCTGACTCGAAGTTGTATGGTGAAATGACATTATCAGAACAAATGAAGGTTCCGGTGATTCCATTCTTGAATCTGATGGTGATAGCAGCACCTTCATCAGCATTGGGGTATTGTGTGCGTTGTTTCTTGAGGAGTTCGGCATAGATTCGTTCTATTGGGCCAAACAAGTACTGGAGCAAATCGAGATCATGGACCAAGTTGATCAAGAGCACACCACCGCCAGTTCTATTATCTGTTCTCCATGCTGATTGGGTAAAGTACTCCTCAGGCTTTTTCAAGGTCCATGTGCCCTGAATAGCTACTATATTGCCAGCACGATCGAGATTCTTCTTAGCCTCGACAATGTATGGGTTAAACCGTCGGTGATGGCCCACCAAGAGTTTAACATTATTCTTGGCTGCAAAGTCCTTGAGTGCTTTGGCTTCCTCGGGTTTCGAGCTGAGAGGTTTCTCTACCAATAAATGGATTCCGTATTTGACCAACTCGGCACTTACTTTAATATGAGTGTGATTTGGAGTACACACGATGGCTCCGTGTGGGTACGGAATGCTGTTGGCATTACAGTAGTTGATCAACAGATCGATGGTGGGGAAATAGTCGGTATTTAAGTCTTGTGCCACCTGCTGTGCTGCAGCCGAAGGATCCACTATGGCGAAGAGCTCGCAGTGTGGGTTCAGGTTCACGTGGGCTCCATGACGGGGTCCTATAAGTCCGGCACCGACAACGATGATTTGTAATGGTAAGGTTGCAATCATGACTGTACTGGATTGGTTTATAGGCTGTTTACCAGGAAAATGTATTCACGGTGCTTCTGCTTCCCCAGACAGAAAGATTTTTCAGCCGGTATTATTTCTTTTTATGGGTTCCAGGCGATGCCGATACCGGAACTTGGAAAAAGTGTGGAGAGCAGAAAGCAAAGCAGAGACACAAAAATAATAATTTATTATTAATATTAATGATGTGTGTCAGATAATGCATGGAATGTAGAGTGTGTTATTTCCAGTGATATGATTGGATAAATAAACCAGTGATTTTCGCGAGAGAATGTACATCTCATAAAGGACATCAGATCTCATTCAGTGGTGGTGTTATTCAAATTCAGAGCGCGCAAATGTACATGCAATCTGTTCGCACACAAAAGTTTAAAATCATATCACCAAAAATCTCCACCGATGTCATTCGATATCAACTGGGACAAGCTAGTGGCAGATAATGCCATCAACGAGTCAATCAAGGAGTTCTTGGATTACCAGTTCCAGAACATCAGTCTTCCATCATATATCGCCAATCTTTCCGTGACAAACTTCAGTCTTGGAACGCAGCCGCCAGAAGTCATCATCAGACACATTGGCGATCCTTTTGACGAATTCTACGAGGATCCCGATGACTCAATTATACAAGAGCGAGAAAGTGAACCTCCGGTTCCAGAACAAGATTCAGATACCGACGATAGCAGTTATGAGGACGAAAACGAGCTCGTACGAAGCAAGACTAACGAGCTGAACCTGAACGTGGTCCGCAAATCACTGGATTCAATCCCTCTAATGTCCAACCACATCAACTACATCCACAACTACAATATGAACAACATCATCGGCTTGGGTCCTAGCAATAGTGCAACCAACGGAACCGAAACTCCCACCGATATCCTTAATCCGCATCCACGCAAATTAAACCCGTCATTCTTGAGAACAAGAACCGATATGAGAATAGAAACCAAGAACAAACACAAGCATGAAAACGATATTCAGTTCATTGCCGAGATCAAATACTCGGGAGATCTCCATATCGAGATCCTGGTCAAGTTGCTTGTGAATTATCCATCACCCAACTTCATCGCTCTTCCGATAAAGCTCCATATCACCGATATTGTTATCCACTCAATTGTCACCATTGCATACCTCAAGAACTCGGTATTCTTTTCTTTCTTGTGTGACGTTGACGACACAACCGGTTCCGATTACTTTGGTAGCTCATCACGCTCCGAATCAACCAACTCGCCGCTCTCGGGAGGAAACTTTGTGGATTACATGAGTGGGGCTAACAACCGGGAACGAATAGACATTATTAAGAAGATCAGAATCGAGTCTGAGATCGGCGAAATAGAAAATAACGTGCTACGAAACGTTGGTAAGGTCGAGAAGTTTCTCATTGACCAGCTCCGAACGATTATCAGAGATGAAGTCGCCTGGCCGGGCTGGGTTTGCATTGATATGAATGAGGATTAAGAGGAGGATGAATGAACATCAACGTGACACCATTTTTGGTTTTCATTAATTAATGCTGTCTACGTTTACTACTAATATTTTCCATGTAAATAAGATAAAATCTGTACAATCATTCGCCATAAATATTGTTTTATCGATATTACTTGAACTGATGACACAGGAGCTTATGCAAGTAATAAGATTATTCTCTGATAGTGCACAGGACCTGGTAATTACCATCCAATTTTTACGAGTAATTAATATCATAACTTTTAAGCAGTAGCTCCTTGCTTGTCACGATATATCTATTCGTGAAAGCAACTGACTTGAGCTAATTGTTTTGTGGAGACGACCGTTAATTGTACTACTTTTGAAATGATTGGTCCCTTTATCGTCCTCCTAAGCACTCTTGACATCCTAATATAAACATAAAGTGACACTCAATGAAAGTTAGCGTACAACAATTAAACTTTGGCCATGTGTTCAGGTTTGTTGGCTGGAGAAAGTCTTTAAGTATTTCATAATAATATAGTTTCAATAAGAATAATCTAAAAGAATTCTTTTTTAACAGTTTTGCTACAAATGGACATTTTGCAGCCACTGATACATACATACCTTTGTGCAGTTATATCTCCTTTTCAAAAACAAAAGAATCACTGGAAATTACACCTGATGATACTTGGAAACAAATAGAGTTATATCCTTTTAACTTTGTTCTTATTGTTGTCCACCAAGTCTCTAAATCTCTCTTGTACCAACCGCTACATGATTGTGTGCATTACCACAAGACTTGGATTAAGCGCTCCCACCAAACAAAATATAATTTCGTGCTACGATCTCATCTCTAGAGAATACAACCATGGATGTTAACAAGTTGATAAAGCAGTTTGAGTTAAAAGAAGTCCTCAATAACGATCCACAGACCAAAACTGTTGTATTTCTTGGACAGATTGACGGCAAACAAGCGGTGGTTTCGATTGAAAAGTCCCATTTTCTCACCGAAGACGTGGATCTCACAGCGCTCGTGGACCAAGTCAAAACCATTAATGCCAACGATGTGTACTTGTGGTCACAAGCCGTGTTGAATCAAGACCTTGAAAAGACTCCTGGTGCTAAACTTAACCTTATTTATCCTGCTACCGAAACCCATATCAACAAATATCGCCAGCAAACATTACACTACGTCGTAGAAACTCCACAAATGTACCAAGATTACGTGGTAGATTATATCCAGACAATGAAAGGAGACCGGATCAAGTGGGTTTATAACATTCTCTTTGAAGGTAAGGAGTCTGAAACGTTCGTGTACCATGACAAAGATCCCAGCACCGGGTTTGTCTTGTTGCCCGACATGAAATGGGATACAATTAATATCGATACGCTTTATCTCTGTGCCATTGTCAACCGTACAGATATCTCTAGTGTTAGAGACTTGAATTCCAGCCATTTGGACTGGCTCAAGCTGGTTCAGTCGACTATCAAGCAGGTTACAGAGGACAAGTACGGTCTTTCCAGCGATAGGTTACGTATATTTATCCACTACCATCCTTCCTACTATCATTTCCATATCCATGTGGTTAATGTCAAGCATCCAGGTTTGGGATACGGGATTGCAATCGGTAAAGCCATTCTTCTTGACGATGTGATTGGCAATATCGAAATCGTTAGTGACTACTATCAGAAACGTAGTATTGGCTATATACTTGGAGAAAACCACGGTCTCTGGAATATCGAGGGTTACAGAAACACCCATTTAAACCCATGAATTAGTAGTGGAACTCGCTGCTTGTGGCTTTAACTGCCATTTTGGCCATCCGCAACATCTTCTTCCGTGGATCTTCCTTCTTGGTACGTGATGATGAAGTCGATTCGTTGTGGCCACCAACCGACTTCCCTAACTTCTTGGGGGTCTCTCTCAACCCAAAACACTTAGCCAAATGACCCAAATGCAATGTCTTAACGTTAAAAAAGCTTCTTTCCGATGCCAAGTGTGTCGCGTAGGCCCGAATATGCGAAGTAAATGCTTGCACAGCACGATTGTGTGCAGTTTGATCTTCAAGCAACCATCTCTCCACCTCTAAGTGCCAGGTGGTGGCATGAATGTCCCATTTTCCATGTCTTTTCTTGGGGTCAGGCTTCGAACTCTTTTTCGATGGCTCTCCATTTTCATCTTCTACTTGAGCAAACCCGGCCTTGAGAATATCTTCGTAGTTAACAATACGCAAGTTACCCTTCTTAGGATGCACCACCTTGATTTTGCCATCGACATATCCTTCTTCATTACCAGGTAAGAGGAATAACGTGGCCTTACCTTCGTTACCTACTCTGGCCGATCTACCAATCCGGTGCAAGTGATCATCAATAGTGAATGGAGGATCATACTCGATAACACTGGAAATATTGGGCATGTCTAAACCACGCGATGCCACATCGGTACACAACAACACCGAATGTCTCACCTTACTCTTAATAAATGCTTGAAGTGTCGATGTACGGGCATTCTGCGATAAAGATCCGTGCAACTTGAACACATCAGTGCTTGGACCAATCACTGGACCCGTAAGTACACCAACATCTTCTTCCTTTAACTGCATATCGTCCTCTTCATCCTTGGAATAATCTACCAAGATTTCTTCAATAGTTCCATCCTCGTTTTTGACCTTCTTGTACCGCTTTCCACCACGAGTAAAGACATCAAAGTGGAAATTGACCGAATCGGAACACGAAAAGAACACGATAGTTCTGGTAGGTTCTTTTGCTTCAAACGAAGTCGTTCTAAGCAACGCTTCAAGAGCCACGAGTCTCAATTTTGGTGGCAACACCACAATATCTTGAATCAACTGGTCAGGAGCGGTCATTTCTCCACCATTTATGTTTTCGTCAAACAATACTGTTCCCTTTCTCTCACCTTCAACTGTGATCATTTCGGCATTATCAAGAATAATACTACCCAACTTCTGGACATTGTTCTGCATTGTGGCCGAACACAACAAGTTGACTCTCTTGGAAGGTAACCCTTGCCATTTGTTGACGGTTTCGTGAACCTTTGAATGTTTCGTAATGTGTTCTGTGATCTTGGTAATAGTTTCTTCGAATCCAAGCTCAACCAACTTGTCACCTTCGTCAAGAATCAAGTATCTCAATTGACTGACATTAAAAACCTCTGTGTTCTCAATATGGTCAGCAAGTCTACCGGGAGTAGCCACCAAGATATTGACCCCCTTTCTTAAACGAGCCTTTTCGGACTTTTTCTTTTCTCCACCAATGACAATGCCTGGAACAATATGGTGATAACATCTCGAAAGAGTTTCCATCACCCCGTAGATCTGAGTAGCCAATTCTCTGGTGGGTGCCAACACTATAGCAAAAAGTCCCGAATCACGCGAGATCTTGTGAGTATTTTCCATCATAAGTTGGTGGAATATTGGTAATAAGAACGCTAACGTCTTCCCAGAACCTGTCTGTGCCTTGACAAATAAATCACGTTCCGTAGTAAGCAACTGGGGAATAACCAGCTGCTGGATTCTTGTAGGGTGCTTGAACCGTAAAGTTTCGGTTAAGTGAGTTACTAATTTATCATTTAAGCCCAAACCATCAAAGGTACTAGCATCCTTGAGAGGAGCATTCGATGGAAGGTATGTCTTCTTATCTTCTTCCTTGGTATGAGTCAACGACGAGTTGTCTCCGTTAGTGAAAAGCGAAGACACGTACGAACCGTTCTTCCCACCACCAGACCCTGAGGTTTCAGTAAACTTCACTTTCTTCGATGAAATTCCGTAATTTTCAGTAGAAGTCCGTCTCTTCTGTTTGGGTTCTGCTTCTTTGGAATGTTCTTGTTTCCTGTCGAGCCTGGAGTTTTCAATCAAGGTAGAGTTCACTCCCGTGCCTCGATCTTTTCTTCCTCTTCCCAGAAGAGATAACTGAAGTTTTCTGCGTTCTTTCCACTTTCCTCCTGTCACCTTGGCCACACGTTCGGTAACTGGGGTATCCAGCGTGGCAAAGTTCAATAGCATACCATCGTCTTCCATATTTAATAGAGAGAAGTAAGTTTATGGATTTTTGATATGAGATAAGCCGCACGATGGGGGGATGCAATCACGTGTGCGATGAGTTTCCCAGAGTACAACAGTGTTTTACAAGTATTCAGGAGTTGGTTGGAACTGAATCAGATTAATTGAACTCATTCTAGAGATGGGCAATAGTAATCTTACTGGATGGAAGTGATTTCAGCTCTTTTAAAAAATTCTTTAAATATGAATGATTGACACTCTATTCTAATATACATTACTCTAATAAATCAACGATAAACTGATCCATCGTGGTGGACGTAGACAACTCGATGTCGTCTGCTCCATGCAACAATTCCTGCTTGAGGTTAACGGTGGCTTCTTCTTCCGTGGCCTTCCATTTTAAGTGAGCCCATTCCTCTTCTTCGAATTTCTTGATGAGTTTCAATGACTCGCCAAGTGCATTTCCAAAGCCTTCACTGTTGGTGATTTGTGATCCTGACTTTGCCAGGGTCTGGAGAATCTGGATCTGGGTGGTTTTGTTGGCTTCAGCGTGTTCGGCCCGACGCTGTGTCTGGGCAAGGTTGTCCACATCATCAATATACTTGAAGGAAGGGCGTAATTGTGCGTTGGAATCAACAGGAAGTAATACTATCTTTCTCTGGTCACCTTCTCCTGTGATCTGGCCCACATAGAGACCGCCGCCCGTTTGGTTGAGCACACCCTGGAGACCCTGTTTATCGATATCAGTACCCCAATCTTCGACTTTTTCGCCATTAAAAAACTTGGAGGTATCCAACGGCAATTTGACTTCCATGTACTGTGATTCAGGCTTGATTGCAGCACGATACACGCCTTCATGAAGAGTTCGGGTCTTGGGACGGCCAGGATACTGTATTATATGGAGCGACTGTGCGGCCTCATCGGGAACCGTGTTGATGTAGAGTGGGATCGAGTCAACAATCGGATCGTCTTCAATATCCAAAAACTCGGATTCGGAGTGAATATCGTCATCTTCTTCCACAAACAACTGACTATCCATTCTGATGATGATGATGATGATTACTTTCTAAGAGGTTGGAAGAAAAAGCGTATCAAAAAAGTTTTCGCATTTTTTGAAATTATCTCCACAAGTATCATGACAGACTTCGATATCAAAAGCACATACCTCAAGTTCTTGGAGGAAGACAAGGACATGACAATGCCGATAGCGGCCATCGAGTCGTTGGTGACGATGTTACGTATAAAACAGCCGTCCACATCGTCGGAACTCATCAAGTTGGTCAAGTCAAATATCGATACTCTCAAGTCGTCGATCTCCAACGCCATCTCGCTCTCGGCCGGTTGTGACTTGTTCATGCGGTTTGTGTTGCGTAACACCAATCTCTACTCCGATTGGGAATCATGTAAGAAGAATTTGGTGGAAAACGGTGAGCTTTTCGTTCTGAGAGCAAAGGAATCGAGAAACAAGCTGGCAGAGTTTGGTGTGCCATTGATCAAAGATGACGACATCATCTTAGTCCATTCGTTCTCGCGTGTGGTCTACCAGTTGTTGCTTAAGGCAAGAAAAGAAAGATTACTTCGGTTCACAGTTATCGTCACTGAATCAAGACCTACAGGTAAAGGTTATCATATGGCTGACTTGTTAAGAGAAGCAGATATCCCAGTGGAATTAATTGTTGACAACGCTGTCGGCTATGTAATCCATCGTGTCGACAAGATCATGGTGGGTGCCGAAGGTGTCGCCGAAAGTGGTGGAATCATCAATCATATAGGCAGCTACCAGATCGGATGCTTGGCCAAAACTAACAATAAACCGTTTTACGTGGTAACAGAATCACACAAGTTTGTCAGATTGTTCCCCTTGGCACCTGACGACTTGCCAAAAGACATAAGTAACTTGATCGACGAAGCAAACGACCTGGACGACGTGCTCAAATCCCAGTTGATCGACTTCACCCCTCACGAATATATCACCGCTTTGGTCACTGATTTGGGTGTTTTGACGCCTTCAGCTGTTTCCGAGGAGTTAATCAAGGTCTGGTACGACTAGTTTATAGATTTAATTGCACGACAAAGATCGTTCATGTCAAAATACCCCGTTCCTACTTCCTGCTCCACCTCGACACACTTGATTCCTTTCTGCTCCAAAAATTTGCGGTCAACGTCGATTTGGGGCTGTTTCATGTAGATCAAGTGCGTGATGTACCGGTTCCACTGTACTTGACTAACGTCTATGGTTTCTGTCGGTTTCGAGGTCGCTTTTTCAAGAGAATATGTAGCCAGCTCGACAATGACCCGCACAAAGTCGGTGGCTGACATACCCCAGGTCTCTCTATCGTTGCATCCATTGAGCAACAAGATCTTTTGAGCTGCCTGGTTGGTGGCGATGGCCCGACCTACGCCCTTTAGTATAACCACAGGAACAATACTTGTCATAAGCGATCCAATTGAATAGATAATCATGTCCGAAGACCCAATAGTGGACACCACCTTGTTGTGAGCGGTAGGACATATTTCCTGACCGTATGGCGACACGTAAAATATCCTTTTGATCGGTGAGAGCAACGGTTCTATCTCATCACTTTTGCTAAAATGTAGTTGTGATTTCTTGAGTTCAGGGTGCATGTATTGCGGGTTATTTCCCAGTTCTTCGTCGTCCGACTCCTCAGCACGAGAGTTGTTAAAATTGGCTAAAGCCACGTCATTGATTGGAGCATCCAGCGTGACTCCATCTATAGACGGCATGCCAAAGTAATTGGTACGATGTAAATTTTCGGTGGGGGTTGAAGGACGTGTGGTATTGATTGGTGGAGGATAATTGTCCAACTTTTCGTGTGAAGGGTGCGAGATCTGCGACTGACCAGTGATCACGTATCCGCTTTCGAGTAAGGCACTTATATGATAAGTAAAGTTGGTGTTGATACATGGTAAGATCTCTGTATTAGAATCAATATCTGTCAACTTGACAAAGAGCTCGATCGCCAGCTCCAACAGACCGATAAATAGACGGACCCCGGTGAGAAATAAGTTACCAACATTGGCCAATTCGTATCTAAACTGCTTTTTCGTGCTTATTTCTGTTTGGTACTTGGACCGTTTGAGTAACTCGACGTGGACATGGACAAAGAATGACCGGAATATTTCTTTGGTTGACGATGTAATATCGTCCCAGATTGGATGGGTACCCTCTACGATTTGTGTCCATTGTGATTTGGCTTCAGCTGGGTCTGACGATAATCTAAACGTTAGAAGTTTTCGGATTGGTTCTTGGTGTGGTGGGATCAAACGGGTGAGTCGAGAACGAATGTCTCCAATTGCCGGACCGCCAATGACACGTATAAGCTCCGAAGTGGAGCCACCGTTATCCAGAATGGGAAGAATGTAAGATATATGAGGAGCAATTTCCTCAAACATTCCCACTAGTTCATTTGTGGCCGTTCCGCCACTAATTATCGATACTTTCATTTCTTGTTTTGCAGCCACTGATCAAAAAAAAAACCCAATGTTGGGGTGAGGTAACCTCACCTTTCAAGACAAAAAAGGTAAATTAATGGCGGGGATTGAAGGTGGGGGATGATTTCATGCAGGTACTTGAGTGAATATTTGTGTTTGTGTTTATGGTTACATATATTTCCTGTATACTCTTGTTCCTGCATAATGTTTCCACCTGTATATAATTCGGTAAAAACAGTCACCACCAGGTGAGTATTTCCGAGCACGTTTGCGTAGTTAATTTCAGCACGGCCTCAAACCACAAAATAAATCATTCATCGATGCCCACGTGATTGTTTTCAGTTCAAAAAAATTTTCCCATCCAGGCGTGCTACCAGTATCTGAAAAATTTTGTACCAGGGTTGTTTGAAAATTTTCTTTCTTTAATCACTTTATAGCAAATTAAACAATGGCTGACCAAGAAGTTTTAGTTTTGAGAGGTACCTTAGAAGGTCACAACGGCTGGGTTACTTCCCTTGCCACCACCCCAGCTCACCCAGACTTGTTGTTGTCTGGTTCTAGAGACAAGACCTTGATCACCTGGAAGTTGACCGGTGGTGAAGGTGAACAATACGGTGTTGCCAAGAAGTCTTTCAAGGGCCACTCTCACATTGTCCAAGACGTCACCATTTCTGCTGACGGTGCCTACGCTTTGTCTGGTTCTTGGGACAAGACCTTGAGATTGTGGGACTTGGAATCCGGTGAATGTACCCAAAGATTCGTCGGCCACAACGGTGACGTTACCTCCGTCTCCATTGCTCCAAACTTGAGACAAATTGTTTCTGCTTCCCGTGACAGAACCGTCAAGGTCTGGAACACCATCGGTGAATGTATGGCCACCTTGACCGGCCACTCTGACTGGGTTTCTTCCGTCAGAATCTCCCCAACCGAAAACTCTTCCACTGTTTTGTCTGCTTCTTGGGACAAGACCGTTAAGGTATGTTTTACTTTTTCTTTTTTTGTTTTTGTTAAACAGTTCCAATTGAACTGTTTAATGTCTACTTACTTTTCTTCAGTGATTTTGTTTGGATGATGTTTACTATATTTGCTACTTCAGACGTTGCTCGCCAGCTTCGAATGAGACATAACCATTATCACCAAGATCTCTGACTTTCAATCAAATTACTGAAGAAAAGAAGGTGCTTTCTTGTACTGAATCTTTTTTTACTAACTTTCTTTTTAGTCCTGGGACTTGATTGACTACAACGTCAACGCTGACTTCATTGGTCACACCGGTTACATTTCCACCATCACCTTGTCTCCAGATGGATCTTTGTGTGCTTCTGCTGGTAAGGACGGTGTTATCATCTTGTGGGACTTGAACTCCAACAAGACCTTGTACACTTTGAGCGCCAACGCTGAAGTTTCTGCTTTGGCTTTCTCTCCAAACAGATACTGGTTGGCTGCTGCCACCTCCACTGGTATCAAGATCTTCAAGTTGCAAGAACGTGCTTTGTTGGACGAATTGAAGCCAGAATTCTCCACTGGTTCCAAGGCTGCCGACCCACAAGCTATCTCCTTGGCTTGGTCTGCTGACGGTCAAAACTTGTTCGCCGGTTACACTGACAACGTCATCAGAGTCTGGCAAGTTATGACCCCATCCGCTTAAACATAACGTTTTAGTTTTACAAAAGGATAGGACAATAAATAATTAACAAACGTGTACATTATTCAAATAAGTAGAGCTTCCCACTGGCACTTCCACCAACGCACCAGTTCTTGATGGGATGCATCGTGGCCACCGCTGGAACAGCACCCACAGAATCGGATAAATGGGCCACTATTTGTCCCTTTTGATCGTATACATCAAGTCCCCGGTTCATATTGGCAATGATAAATTTCTGAATCCCATCTTCAGGATTAACCTGCCACTTTGCCTTAAGAATCGACACCCACCGACCTGTTTGACAGTTGTGTCTGATTTTCGTGAATGGTGTGATGGAATTTAGTGTTTCTTCGTCGTCATTTTGGACAACGTGGTTCGATTTCCATTTGGGAGCCATGCTTAAGTCAAGCAAATTGATCTTATCGTCGTAACCATTGCATACGAGCCGATTATCAACATTCCAGTCAACACATGAGATTGAAAGCCGCGAAGTAAAGCCTCCATAAAGATGCGGTGACCGCTGGTCTTCATATTCTGACCATTTAGCATTAGCCTTGCTGATATTCCGTAAATCCCATATCTTGAGGGTTCTGTCCAACGAAGCGGTAGCTATTTGGATTGAAGAATTCGGATTTATGCTGAATCCACCAATCTTCTTATCGTGCAATCGCAACAAGTTCGTTTCCTTCATCTTAAAGCGTTGACGGAGATCGTGCTGGTAAAAGTTACCGGATAGTGTTGTCATATAGAGAAGGTTGGGGTTATCAGGACATAAATTGATATCGGAAACACCCAACTCGTAGTCCGCTCCTGATTCATAAGGATCTTGTAAGTATACGAGTTCGGTGGCCTCAAGCTTTTTCAAATCAAGAGACCGTACTGAACCATCGTATGAGCTGGTATATATTTTGAAAGGCGAAGTAGAGGGAGTCAAAATCCGTGAGATGGCCTTGCCATGAGGCTTGATGGTGGAAATAGCAGGACTGCTGGATTCTGAGTCAACAGCCCAGATACCTACATTTCCCGTAGTATCACCAGCCATCACCATTCTATCGGTGGTAGCAGGATGGAAGTTGATCGCAGTGATTCTCCCATAGGTTATCTTAATATCGAGAGGATCGTGTTTGGCATGGATCGCCAATGATTCAAACTCGGCCTGTTTGCTCTGCAACACCTTATCGTTGTATCTGACATTTTTCTTGATGACATGGTAGAAGTCGCCCGCAGAGAACTTATCGCCCAATTTCTGGATCAAATCAAGAGCATTTTCTTCCTCTTCATCTTCAACTTCATCCTCTTTTTTTACTTCCTGTTTGATGTTACGGACCTTTTGCTGGTGTTTGAGCTCGCCCAGTTTCATATCAGTGACCAAAGCGTGCAAGCTGAAATCGCCAATAAGACGCGTTCTTTTAAGGCGTTCCAACTCTTTCTTCTGACGTTCCTTCTCTTCTTCTTCCTCCTTGAATTTGCGGTACTCTTCAGGATTATCTTGTTCCGATTTAATGCCTGCCAACCTCCGTGAACGACGCGATGGCTCGACTTCGACCTTGACTTTGGGAGCCGTAGCGGTTTTTCTCCTTTTAGGTGCCGGTTTCGGCACTTCTTTACGGATCGAATCTGAAATCAGATCCAATTCAAGCTGCCGGAGCAACTCCTGGTTGCGTCTGATGTTTTCCTGACGCTGTTTCTCAAAGTCTGATAAAACCATACGCGTTTCGATATCTAACTAAAGTCTTTTTTTTTTTTTATTCTAGTCTATTTGATCTGAATTACTGCGAAATGGAACGGAGAATATCTCCACAAAGATAGAGACTGCCGCAAGCCACCAACGGCCGTGGATCATTCGCTGCTTTTTTGAGTATGGTGGAAATATTGCCTTCTCCAACTTCAACTTCATTAACATACTTTCTTGCTGCGGCAGCCAACTCTTGAGTCAGATAACTCGAGACCCACGGCATGTTTTCTGGCTGCGAAAACGTCGTCACAATGACTTTATCATGGCACTGAACAACATGGCGTAATAAACTGTCCACAGATTTTCCCTTGGTGACTGCCACGACAAATACAACACCAGTATCGCCGGTTCTGACCCTGGTTTCAAGATACCGTCCCAATTCGACCCCAGCACTCTCGTTATGCGCACCATCGATAAGCAACGTGTGCTCGGTGCCGGGAACTGTCATCCACTGCAACCGGCCCTGCCAAGTTGTAGAGGCGATTCCTCGAAGCATGGTCTCAAAGCCAATACGAGGAATATGCTGGTTTTGTTGGATGGTGTCGAGAATCAGGACTGCCACCGCCAAATTCTGACGCTGATATTGGCCCTGGAGCGGCGTCGCCAGCGCCAACTGGTCAAACTCGGCGTCGGAAATCGTACTGAGACTTGGTTCTGGTCTCGAAAGACCATCAACAAACTTTATTGGCGCCTTTTCTTGCTCACTAACTTGTTTCACTACTTCCAAAACCTGGGGATCATTGGTTCTATCTACAACATTGGGTACCCCGGACTTGATGATTCCGGCCTTTTGCGCGGCTATCTCTGCCAACGTCGTCCCCAAAATTCCTTCGTGGTCCATGCCTATCTTGGTAATACCCGTGGCAATCACACCGCTCCTCTTTCCATCATATGCTGGTAACACATTGGTGGCGTCGAGGCGTCCTCCAAGCCCCACCTCAATCACGGCAATTTCGACTTTTTCTTCGGCAAATATCTGGAACGCCGTCACCGTAAGAAGCTCGAACTCCGTACATCCAACACAATAACGTTCATTGCGTTCCGCAACCATGCGGCTGACACTTTCAAACTTGTGTATCGGATAAACCTCGTTATCAATGGCAATACAGTCGTTGTAGTACAACATGTGGGGCGAGACAAAGCGTCCGTTGCGTACACGGGCTTGTGTCAACACTGACGCCACATACGCAACCGTGGAACCTTTCCCATTCGTTCCTGCAATGTGAACAGCCTTAAATGCCCGCACAGGATTGCCCAAATGTCCCAAAAGCGTGGCCACCCGGCCCAACCCCAAGTCTATCATCGCACTGGAAAATGGAAAAATCACGAAAAAATTCAGAAATTAACAATCAACATTATTCTTTTAATGAATACGTTTGTACAACAACGGTTGGACTCGTTACATGAGATTGATTCTCGGATCGTGGAGTTGTTGGACCACTTTTCGGCTCTCTTTGAGACGTATTCCTCAAAAAACAATACTTCTAGCGATGCAAAGCGCCAGGTCGAGCAACTGACCCGTGCCATCTACAGCACGCTCACTAAGGTCGCTATTGGACTCCGTAAAGAAGTAAAGATTGTCGATGATAATATTGGAGTCTACGATAAGAACTGTGACGGGATCATGATTCTTCCTATAACTGTGGACCAAAAGAATACTGCCCTTGGTAACTCCAAGTTGGACGAAGAGTTGGCCGAATTGAATAGATTAGTGCCGCCAAGCAGTGTCACAGTGATACCAATGGAACCAGAACAAAAACCAAAGGAAGAGCCAAAGGAAGAGCCAAAAGATGAACCCAAGGAAGAGCCAACAGAAATAGAAGGTCCTACAGTCAAACAAGAAACACTACCTGATTCTGACATCGTGATGGCTGATGCAGATGAACCTAACGATATTAATGACGATGATGATTTATTTGAAGAAGTAGTATAGCAATGGAAAAATCACAACTCTTCCAAGAACCCCTGCTGGATCAACCTCTCCACATCCGATTTACGTACGTAGAACTGTGAGTCTTTGATTAAATTGAACGAACCGTACTCGGTTTGAACCTCACCACCGTCCTTGAGAACCCGGACGTCGATGAATATGCTGTTTGGTGGGGTGAGGTCACCAGAAAGATCGATATCGCTAAACTTCGACTTGTAGTTCAACAATAAGTTCTGGCACTGTTTGTAATAATCTTCCTCGGCATGGTTCAAGTTATCGAGCAAGAGTTTTGTGGTATAGTTGGAGTACACGGAAGTGTCACGTACTGCACTCGGGACCGGTACTTTCAGGGTATCGCCGTTGGTGATGGGATCGATGTTTAACCACGAAAACTCGCGGATCTTGTCGGCTCGTAGCTTCTGATATGCAAGAAGACATCGCTTGTTTCTTCTCATCGATAAATGTGTGACAAATAATTGGCATTGGTGCACCTTGGTCTCTTCTTCGGTGAGCTCGTCCAGTATTCGTTGTTGTTCCGTTAAGTATTCTGCATCGGTGTTGAGGTCGTTGATCTCCTGAATGATATCCTTGACAAGATCTGTTTGGTACAATGGCACTTCGGCCAAATTCGATGTTCTTTTGGCATCAAGAATAAGTTTGTTCGCCAAATCTCCGTACATCGCCGTGGTGCTTTTGGTGCAAAGAAACACAACAGAAGACGCGTTTTTCAGCTGCGAAATTTTCGAAATCACCAAAATTGTTGATGTATGGGCCTACAATTTTTATTTTACAAACAGCTCACTTGCTAGTTGAGCACACTGGCAACTAAAATTCTATTGGTTGTGGGTTGGATTGTGGAAGGACACTCAACTACCTTTCATTGAATGTAAGTTTTTTCGGTTGTTGCAGGGCAATATTAACCGTGCCGAAGGCCAACATCTCCGTAATTGTAGCTGTCGCACCGCTCACAATTACTACGGAAGCGCCGCTAAATATTTGCGAAAACACTCCATTGACCCGGTGAACTGCAGCAATCCCCTGTCGGTAAGTGTTGGCAAAGAAACAACGCAAATATCCTTTCATCAATAACAGAACCTCTGAACCCTGACTCTGATTGCAAGGAGCCAACATCCCTGCTCCACCGAACTCATAAACAATATCCATTTCAACTCTAGCCCTGTTTTATATTATTTTATTTTCGCACCTATTTGTAAATTTCACAAATTATTTGTTATATCCTACAACTACAGATATTTTTAGCAAATATATTCATCAACATCAACACCAACACCAACAAACAGGCCAAAGCCAGTGGACATATGCAGTGAGATTTACGCTACCCAGATTTTATACATAGGGGTATTGAGGAATTTACGGCATCCCCCTGTGACATACCTAAAGTAATTGAGCCACTTTCCAGGGGAGAATAACCACTTGGTAGATTGCAAGAGACCATACAATAAAAAAAATCTCACCACGTTTCATTATCTACCCTTCCTTTATTGACCGCAAGTAAATCGGTAGTGAAGGTCACCTCTGCATAAAATTTGGTGATTCTCGGCGACAGGACCAAAATACAGTAATTATAACCCAACTATTTCCACAACATAACTATGCTATTTTTAGAAGAAACTTGGTTTGATCGGTTGGCTTTTAGATTTAGCCAGAGTCACGGAAAAGTTTACATATTCTCCACAAAAACTAGAGCACGATCTTTTATACATGGAACAACTTACTTTGCGGTTGAAATAAGCCACAATCTTGAACCTAATGTGACAGGGGGTAAAGCCAATTGATTACCAGTTAGCTCAAGCAAGAGACAATTCTTGCTTGGTATTTCTTGAAACGTAAATCACTTAGCATGTTATGCGAAACTCGGAGTGGTAATGTAGTTGTAACCTGTTGCGATGTAACATAAGGGTTCGGGACGTTACAGTATCTTGACGATTGCTCGAGACAAACAAGGTTCAAACACATTGAAATGTTGATGGCCTTAGAAAAAGGTCACTAAATTACTCACGTTATTTAATTGCACATCATGCACGCTCCACTTGACGTCATCGATGTTGTTTTGGTTCGAATCAGTGTTCTTTGGGCCGGTGGGGCTTTGTAACCCGGGACCTAACGGCTTCTAACATTTTTCTATACATACTGTGATATTACGTCATATCTGTTGTGGTTTTTCTTTTGGAAAGCAATTTGACAAATCTGCGGGTGCACCCAAAGGAGTGACAAAGCGGGGATGAAAAGAAATTCTATTGATGGGAAACGAGTTAGCTTTTTACTCAACCTAGTTGACTAGATTGTGTATCATCCAACTGCCACTTTCTAAAAAAAACAGCAAAATAACTCCTGGAGTTTTCGGCTTCATACTGAGCCAATTATATTGGCGTATTCAGAATCAACCCACCTGAGCCTCCATTCGCACAAATTATTTTTAAAGTGGTGGTGGTTTATTTAACTCGCATTGACGATACACGGGCACAAAACCAGAGGACGACGATTATTTCACTCACAATCAAACGGCTGCGAAATTACCCTGGCTAAGAAAATTTCCAAAGTTGCTTAATAGCTTGCATATTGGTTATGTTTACGATGTCCCCGGATTAATTCTATTAATAGTGATTGCAAATAAGAAAAAATTGTATAAATAGGACCCCCCATTACCACTTCATCTCCTTCCTTTCTTCATTTTCTTCATCATCAACACACTCTGAAAACAAACTAAAAATGCAATTATCTTCCACTTTATCTATTTTGACTTTAGCTTCTATTGCCGCTGCTGCTCAGGAATTTGGTCTTATTACCATTCGTTCCGGCTCTCAGTTCCAATACTCTCAGGTTGGTATTAACGGCGGAAAGGTCGTAGTCGGTGGCTCTGGTGCTACTTTCACTCTTACTGACGACAACTACTTGATCAACAAAGCCAGCGGAAAGTACATCAACCTTGGACCAAAGAATGAATTCCTTGAATTCGGTTCTCCTGCTACCAAGTGGACCATCAAGGACGGTTACTTGGCTCTGGGTAGCTCTAATTTCTACCCATGCAAGGATGGAAACGATTTTGCTTTGGCTACTCTGTGCTCTGACACTAGCAACCCAGTTCAGTTGAGACTTGAAGGCCAAAAGCAAGTTCCAAACAACCAAAACACCGCTAACAACGAACCATCAAAGACCACTACCAAGGCTACCAGTGTTGGCACCACCACTGCACAACAAACCACTACCGTCACCACCAAGGCCGCTCCTCCTCCAGCTCCAGCTTCTGGCAAAACTATTAAGTTTGGTGTAATCAGTATTGCTTCTGGTACTCAATTCCAAAATCAAGCTATTAAGAAGGTTCAATCCCACTTGCATGTTTTCTCCGTTGGCGGTTCTGAAGGTACTGATGTTAGCTTCACCTTGAAGCCAGATGGTACTTTGGTTGACCAAGATGGCACTGGTGTCTACCACGACTCTCAAACCGGTGAATTAGGTAACGTTGACCCATTCGGAAAGCAACAACCAACTGGTGGTTTCTCGATCAAGGATGGTCACTTGGTCATTAACGGTAAAGACAATTGGAGAGCCTGCCCATCTGGTACGGACAAGTTCTCCTTGGCTAACAATGACTGTATTGGTGGTACTGGCATTGTTTTGCACGTTATTGACCCAACTAACGCTTAAGGAACTAGCCTCTGTTTTGCATCCTCCCCTAGTTTTTACTTTCTTGTGACGTTTCTTTTAAGTTGTTTCCTTGAACAACGCTTTCTTTTTGCATTTACGAAAAATTTATACCACGATTGAATACATGATGTTTACCTTTAACTATGCCGTAGCTAAGGTATCTGAATGTCCTTGCAACTCGAAGAATATTTTACTGCAAAATCGTAAATAATATAAAGTACGGTAATCGATCTGTGGCACTATTATTTTTACATGTTCGCTATTATTTTATGCGCGCCGGGGATTGCAATTCATATAATATGTCTGTCGCATATCGCCCCGTCTGTAGTCAAAACGAGGTGAGCGACAATGAGAAAACATAAGATTCTTTATTGAATGAAGTTTTAGGTAAGTTATCGAGACAACAAAAACGTGTGTGTTAGAATTGTACTTCACCAACCACTCATGAATTGTAGTTGCAACAGTTTATAATAATAAACCTGCTAACCAGCTAGGTATCAGCGGACATCTTCGACTTTACGACCAAAGTTTTGATTGTACTTTACAACCGCCAAGTTTAGCCCCTTTTTATTTTATTTTTCATGTTAGGAATGAAAAGGTGATTTGAAATACTTGCATCTGTAGTTGTTGGCAAGTCACACCTCGGAAGGCTGTCTGTTTAGATGAGAGAACTTGGTTGAAATAACAAACGGCATTGATGCTACATGAGGTTACTACTAAAAGTGTACGAGGAAAAATGTTGCCGTGGCTATCGAATAATGAAATTGACTGTTTCTTTACAACACACGGCATACAGAAGCGGAAGATAGTTTTTTTCCAAGTGATGCAATCAACAGAATCACGAGAATGGACATGCTGGCCAAAGCAAGTCTGTCAAAACGTCTCATTCTGTTAATTTTCACCTCTTTTGACTTCATAGCAAAGAGACACAGACATTCATCATCTAGCTTCTACAGCTCAAAGTTTCACTGAAAACAATATCCGTATAACCTTTCGTTCTCCCTATTGCTGAAGAAGAGGTTAAGAAGTAAAGCTCCAACATTGTTTACACATCAAAGTAACGTAATTCTTTATATTAACTATGCTAAATTTGTTAATATCAGGACAGTTGCCCAAATAATTTACATGAAAAGAGCCTATGGTGGCCCGTCCGTAGATGCTGTTGGTCATTTTGTGATTTACTTCTTAACCAAGTCCAAGTTTTCGTAGACAGATCCAGAGGCCTTGTACAATTCAGAAGCTTTGACACCCTTGTTGGATTGTTCGTTGTCCTTCAATTGTTGCAACATTACTCTGGTTCTTTCTCTTTCCTTGTAGCCATGTAAGCATTCGAAGTAGTCGTCAAAAGCTGGGGTACATTCCTTCTTGGTAACAGTGTCAGCGGAAGTGTAACATGCGACTAACGTCTGGAATTCGTAAAAACACTTTCTAGTTCCCCCTGATCTCGAGTATGGCTGCATATCTGGATAGGTGTTGGTGATATATTAGCATTTTCACGAAGCTTATTGGTTCGCAAATTTTATGAAAAAGTTGAGCTCGTGCACGACCGGCTGCGAATTTTTGCTTTGTTCATTACTCAAATATTACTTCTCTATTATAAATATGCCAACATTTCCCGGATGCACTCCTTCACCTCATAGTACAAGGGGCCCATCGTACCGTCTATAACAATATCTCCAGTATCGTCACCTTCAATCGACAGATACGCCACTTTTTTGACGGCCAACATGTCATTAACCACCAACGTACCTTCACTCTTGAACTCGGCATTCAAGTTACGATTCAAGAGCTTTTTCTTCAACTCAGGCAATCTGATATTTCCAATAGCCAACTTGGGTCCACTGAGTTGCTGTTTTTGTTCTTGGCCTGCCAATTCAAGCTTTTTGCGTAAATAATCTTCCTTCTTCACCTTCTTCAAGGTAAACAGCGTAGCAGGGTTTATGTAGTCGATAAGCTCACGAGGACGCTTACCGTCTGTTTGCGGATTAAGTAACTCCAACTCACCGTAAACCTGGGCAACACGGTAACTACCGTCAATCTTCTCCCAGCTCAAATTCTCGGTAATACTATCATCTAACTTAACCTCAAAGTTGCTCAAGCCAATTCCTCCAGCATCACTGTCAGCACCAATCTTAATCATTTCATTTAGATTCACCGGCACAATGTTCATTTGGGTATTGGCTCCATGCAGAGCAGCTCCACTAAGTCCACTTCTTACGTTGGCCAACGAAGTGTATCTTGAAGAGTGGAAGAGATCATTCTTGGTGGCTTCTCTCTTAAGACCTTCGACCTGTTGTGCAAACATGGATTTCACAACAACAAGACCGTTCAACTCATTATCGGTCTGTTCCTGTGCCGTTAAATCCGGCAATAATAACAAGTTGTATGGCTTGAGCGCCGAAACAATTATACTCAAGGATCTGATATCGACTAAGCCGGAGAGATCAACAAATGACAACCCACATCTAATACGTAACTGCAGTTTCTGAGAGTATGCTGAAGCAGACTGGATAGGAACTCTCTTTTTAGGTGCAAACAACGTATCCAAGTTCTTTTGCAACAATTGGTTATTAACAATTTCCTGTGGTGTAAGCTTGTTGCCCAGGTTTTTACCCTGGTTTTTCTTACCGCCTTTGCCATTTTTTCTACCTTTGGAATTGTCATCATCTCCACCCCATTTACGCTTTTCGTTTTGTTCAAACTTCTTCTTACCTTCAAGAATAATTTGATTATTGTCTGTTTCTTCGGTTTTCTGAAAGTCCTTAACATCTATTATTTCACCATAGTCATCGAACTTTTGCTTATGGGAATTAACAAGGTATGGGAACATGGCTTGTCTTGGTTTCATCTTATATGTTATCTTCAAATCCAATGGCTTGTTCTGTTCAAGAGCTTGTTTGATATGGTCGGTGATAAATGCTTCGTGCTCTGCCAACTCAGTAACAATTTGTTCTTTGGGACCGCCATTGCTAGCAGCTATTAATGTATCCGAAGGTCCGGTGGAGGCGTTGACAGCTCTTCTAGCCTCATCATCAGTAGAGTTCTCATCCTCATCATCAGAAGAATCATCATCACCGATCACATCGGCATTCAATAAGTTCTGATTCTTACGGTCTCTGACTTTGGCCAAAATCTTTTCCTTTCTTTCGGCATGAATTCTCTCTTGAAAGTCCAGCAATTCAGTACCAGCCAATGGTTCTTCTCTAGTCCAATCGGTCAAGGGAATAACTCTCTCTAAAGGAACGGCTATCCCATCTTCAACTATCCCGTTATTCTTCTTCTTAGTTAAATCATACCATTCCTGGAAAAGCACGGAACTTAAAGTCTTATCAACGCCAAATGGTGACTTTTCAGTCAAGAGAATGGTGGTCTTTTCGTCAGCGCACAAGTTTTTAAACACTTCCGAAGATAACTCTCCATTTCTCAAGTCGTTACCCGAACAGAAAACGATCTTGGGCCCACTGAGCTGAATCAACTCATTTGGATCCATCAAAAGATCCACTTTTGATGGATCAAATGGTAAATTGCCGTTGTTAGAGCCGATATTATCGGAACTGGAGTCTTCCCATTCTTTAAGAATATTGGGAGCCATCCAATCTAATAAATTAGCAGCATAACTGAGAATCTTGGTACCAGAATACGACAAGAAATATACTGGAATTGGTGCACCTTGCAAATGCTCATCGACCAATCGAAACAATTCCAAAAATCTACCTGAAAGAGATGTGGGCAACAAAGCGGCACCACCGTTAGCAAGGGTAGCATCAACCAACTGGAGAAATTTCTCCGTTCTTTTTTTGTGGGACATTGTTGAACCCAAGTCGGAATTTGTGATCAAAGCAGTTGGTCTAAGCAACGAGGAAATAGGATTACCGTTTGCAGTTGAAAAAAAGGAAGCACTGTTTAAAAAGGAGTCCTTTGAATGGTTCCATGCGGGTGCATAGATGATTTTATCTATTCTCTTCGCCACGAGCCAAAATGTACCACCAAGAGTATGTCCGGCGTTGTAAGGGGTCAAGATAATCTTATTTTCAAGTAAATTGGTGGTCTGAAGGTACTTTAATATCACTACTTTATCAAACCATTCGTCGACATCGTCAAGTTCAAGAAGAGCTGATTGCAATGGACCTAAGATACCATTGGCACGATAATATTCCACGGTAGAGATCCGGCCCAATTGGTTCACTGGTAACGTCGAATACACGGGAATTGTGGACATGATATTGGGAAACTTGATACACAAGAGCACATATCCACTAATGAACTCTGGTGTGGAATGTGACAAAAGAATGGCCTGGATTTCTCTCAAATGTTGTTCCATAAAGTGCGCAGAATCGGGGCTCTTCCCGTTCCAAACTGGATCGGCAAGGATCTTAATCTCATTGTCAAACGACAATAAGGAAGCCTTGAACGAAAAGTCATTAGCTCCCGGTGTTATCAACGAGAAGGAAAACATGGCCGCCGACTGTCAGCTTTGCTAACAAGTACATTTATTTTTTTTCATATTGAGATTTAACCGGTCGTGTGGTAACCATTGCCATGAACCAAAAAAAAAACCCACCTGCGACTGGATTCCTACAAGGGACTAAAAGCTCTATAAATACATAAAGATTATTATAAACAATGGATACCGAAACAATTTTGCAATGGAATATTATTATATGTTAGCGATTTAAGTTGATGCTGTTTCTCGTGTGGTACGAGATAAGAGTTTCTGCCTGCATAAGACCAGGCAATTCGTGGGTAGTATTAATTCTATTCAATTCGCCGCCAGTGGCCGACTTGTACTCGCCGTTTCTGATCATCTCGCGTCTCAATTCGTCAAGATCAATCGACTTCCTAAATTGTTTGTTGATAGTGTCTCTTCTGGATCTGCGAACAGTGTCTCTTCTTGAAATAGTAGTCTTTCTCTTAATCGATCTGAAAGTTCTGGCAATTGGATTATGTGGAACTTCCTTGATAGAAGTATCGGTATCGAGACGACTCAAGAACTCAGGATCCTTCTCGATGATCTCATTAAGAAGTCTGTGCTTTTCAACATCTTCTAGGTCAGTTGGGTCGTAACCAACAGGAAATTCATCATATTCACCTTGACGGGCACGTTCTCTGATAATATCAATGTCTCTAGGTTTAAAGTTTCTCATCAAGAAGTCATATGTGAATCTAGGAAGCAAACAGCAAATGACCCCTATAAAGAAACAACACCAAACTCCCAACGTACCCAATGTTTGAGCACCGGCCTTGTAGTACTCTCCAACCCATGGAAGAGCACTCCAAGCACCGGTCCAGAAAAAGACAAGCAATATCGAGATGGCATAAATCAACAAGGATAACCAGTCCCATCTGTATTGTTGCAACAAGATATAAATGTTACAAGCAGTGACAGAAATCAAAATGACAACAGTACCCATCCAGAATCTGTGGTCGATTGTCAAACCTTGAGGATTTTGGAAGGTCTTGTAGTACATCAAGTAAGGGAAGTAAAACGAAATGACAGACTGATAAAGACCATCAAACATGTACCATCCAAACTTGTATTGCGACCAATCTTTACCCAAAATACCCAGACGGTACAACTGTGGTACTAATAACGAAACAGTGTCAGAAACATCCTGGTCCAAAACCCCCATAAAGATAACTGTCAATGAAGTAAATGCCAAGTTATAGAACATCAAGAAGGTGTACTCATAAAGATAAGAACCGTCAAAGTTACTGTAAACACCGTACCAGAAACAAGTCAAAGTGAAGACAACATTCTTGTAAAAGAAACATGGAACCATTTCAGCAAGTCTCTTGTACGACCATCTTCCGTGAACTAATAACAATCTTGTTAAGAATCTGAATTGACCAAGAGCATAATCAGACGACATAACGGCCTGTCTACCTTCTTCACCGGCAATACCAACCCCAACATTAGCAGCTTGGATCATTGCGACATCATTAGCACCATCCCCAATTGCCAATGTCATGACTTCAAGATTATTTTTGACCAATTTGACAATACTTGCTTTTTGGGCAGGAGAGACACGGCAACAGATAACCGATTTACATTGTTTACCCAACAATAAAAGCTTTTCCTTCAACTTCTGAACGGACTGGTTTTCGGAGTTGCTTCTGTCCTCAAAAATTACAGACAATGCAGCACCATCAATAATAAGGGCATGATTACCAGAAGGCATAGAATGATCCTGCTTTGCCTTCTTAAGCAACTTGTCAATTTCTTGTGGATTATTGCTGTCACCAACCAACAAACCAAAGTTTTCTTGCAAGTTATTAGTTATCAACTGATCAATATACTCAGCGTTTTCCAAATCATCCTCTTCAGGTCTCACAACCAACAACTTCATATCATCTCCCAACAAATTACACGAGAAACCAATGTTAATGGCTGTTTCAACTCTGTCACCAGTCAAGACCCACAATTTCATACCGGCTTGACCTAAGATGGCGATGGAATCAGGAACACCCGCTTGTAATCTATCTTCGATAGCAGTACCACCCAATAAGATAAGATTGGATTCGATTTCCTCTTCCAATTTTTCAATAACTTCTTCTCTGCTGTCATCAATAATAGCCTGTGCGTCTCTGAAACGACGAGACCATTCGTAGTAATCCTTTTCATTCAATTCCTTTTGAGCGATACAAAGAGTTCTCAAACCTTCCTTGGCATAATCTTCCAAATGCAATGCAGTTTTGTGGAGCACTTCGTTGTCTGTAGAACTACTCAATCTCAGGAAAATTACGTTATCAGCACCCTTGGTGATCATCAAGATTCTGTTGTCAGGCGTCTTGAGAATACAAGACATTCTCTTTCTTGAAGATGTAAATGGAATGATATCCACCAATTCGTACTTTTGATATTGGCCGTATACTTCAATAGTGACATCCTTCTTAACTCTTTCTTTGAAGACAATACCAACATCACGCGCAACGGCAACCAAAGCAGCTTCATCCGGTGACTCGGCCTTTAAGTCTATTAAGCTAGGATCTTCTTGGTTCTGTTCGGTTACAACAGTATGGCACAACGCAAGAGCCAACATGAATTCCACGTTCGCATCCTTTTGGGCAGATTCACTTTGCGAGAATGTATCATCGGTGTATTCACTAGAGACAAAAGTAAGCAAGTTCTCACGGAATTGATCGTTGGAGGAATACTGCAATAATTTGTCAACCATGGCATCCTTATCCTTCTGAATAACAAGCTTCCATCTCGCAGCTTCATTAACGATATCAACGCCTGCTCTTTTGTCCATCCCTTGCTTGGCTTCGGTGTAAGCCAAACCATAAGATTTACCGTTAATAGTACATTTCTTGAATTCCATAACATTCTGAGTCAATGTACCAGTCTTGTCACTAAAAACGTACTCAATCTGGCCCAAATCATCAGAGATATTCCATGCTTTAGGGACACAAGGGAAATCCAATTTTTCGTAGTACATCTTCCGATCAGAATAAATAAAGAATGCCTGTAAGGTCTTAATAATTTCAACCGAAATGTATAAAGAAATAGGCACCAAGGATTGGTAAATAATCAAAGTAACAAAAAAGGAAAGCACACCATTACCAGCTGCTGTTGGAGAATATGGTTTAAATTCAAAGAATAATCTCGAGACATTCTTTTCATTGTAGAAAAGACCATTAACAAGACCAGAAACAAAACAAAGAACAAACAACAAAGCAAAGTTAATAATGACAGAAAAGTTCAATTCACGAGAGATACGGGACTTCTTTGTTGGTGTAATACCAGAGTTCAACATGATTTTGGTTTCAGAACCGGTATAAATAACAACACCAATCGCCCACTTAGTATTTCTCAAAGTACAACCTCTCAACAAGACATTGTCGTTGGTTATAGATTCCTTTTCGTCGTCATTCACCAAGTTACCAGCGTCGTCAAAATTCTCGTAGTGAATTGTACCTCTGAAATTATACAACTGAGGGTTTGGACCATCACATTCAATCCAGAGCTTGGTGTTTCCCAAGTCACCGTCATGCTTTACGTTTTGGTAGCCTCCACAGTGTAAGGCAGCCTTTGTCTTTAAATTTGTTTCACCATCCAAGTTCTTTGTTTCAATATAACAGTTACCGTCAGGATCAGAAGTGGAGACAATGACAACGTCAGCTGGAACTTCTTCGTTCTGTCTGATTCTTATAAAGTCACCAACACTAATGTCCTTCCACCGTCTGTTCTTGAAAAGAACTTTATGTTCTGGGTTTTGTTCATTTTGTTGTTGTAATTGTGGGTTGAGTAAGGAATTGGCCTGTGGTTTGGATGGAACAGCCCGTCTCGATTGTCTCGAGAATCTACGAGATTCCACACTTCTTCTGACCGTAGTGCTGCGACGAGGAGTTTCTTGAGCATTGTAGGAGTAATCAGAAACCACTGTCGATGTTCTGCGCAAGGCGTTTTCTTCGTCCAAGTGTTTCTGTCTGATCAAATCTCTCTTCTGTTGTTTGCTACCGAATAATCTTACACAACCGTTACTGATACCGGTTATTGTCGTGTGGGTCACTCTTGAGCATCTTTTCTTAAAAGCTCTCCATGTGGTTAATTCCTGGGACAAGACATTTGGGTTTTTCAATCCCTGCAAGAGATGAACTGGGGAGGTATTGAGTTCAGCATCACTGGCGTTTCTTCTGTAATCTTCAAATGCGTCCTTGATGGCGGTAAGAGCCACAATAACGATCAATGGCACAGCTGCCAAACCGGGGGAGGACACACCAAACACCTGGAACGCACCCAAGATAACCAAGATCAAGAAATAAGTATTAGCAACATTCGTGAACTGGAACAAAAGGTTCTTTGGGATGAATGAAATGGGGGTATATTTCGTGGTTCTGATTTTGTTTCTAGGGTAGGTGATAATGGGGTTGTTTTCGGCATCCTTCAAGTCTTGTGGCAAATCGTAGTTAACGTAGATATAACGAGGGAGGGTGACGTAAATATCCTGGAGAAATTGCGGCCGGTTGGCTATGCCCTTAAGAAAGAAATAGCGATGTACCCTATCCTTAAAGGTAGGTGGTTGAGTTTTGATAAGGTCCTGAGCCGAGTATGTTGGCGATAGTCTGGATTGGGTTCTGCTGTTGTTGTTGGAGGAGATTTCGTCACTGGCGGGCAACTTAGCCTCCGACTCATCTTTATATGAGGATGTCACAGATTGTTCAGGCATGGTTACCCAAACTTATTCGTCAACTATCCTTATAAAGCAACTGGACTACGATAAATTGTAGTAAAAGTGTCCTTGTGCTTTGTACGGGAAGCTGGGTCGTTACTAATAAGTTGAAATTCGGAAATAGCAGGGAAGCCAAAATAAAAAAATAAAAAGAAAATAGCTCTAATCTAAACAGAGAAAAAGCCTGCCGCACAGAAAGGTTTTTTTTTTTGGCATGCAAAATACGGAAATGTCATGACAAATTGGGAGTTTTTTCGGATTTAAGATGGACTAATGTTCCGGAGGGATCCGCACGGCCAATATAGAGCACAGATGGTACCTGTCACTCCGCAAAATCAAAATGCCCAAAGCCGTCTCAACTTTTCTTTTTACATCCCCTCGCCTACGGTTATGCTTCTTCGATGGTGGCTGGGTTTTAAAGCCTGACGACACTCGGTCCCTACGGATGCGACTGTATATAGCCATCAGCCTTACCCTCCCTAAAACATTTTTAGGATTACAAGGACCAGTGGTTGGGTGGTTACCAAAAAAAGGACAAAGCATCGCCAGCCCAAAATGACTAAACGAAAACTTTATATTTCCCCAAAAACTAGTTTTGTGACCAGAATCGGATCGCAAAATACATTGATACAAGCTGATATCATGTTGGTATATGGGTGATACCATTATAATACTCATCTTTTGTATCGTGGTCGACGAAAACAACAAAGATTAACTATAGTCACTGTACTAAAAATAGTAAAGTAACTTGTCAGACAGCCACTTATACCCACCCCAGCCTAAATCTTCCGAAAAAGCATGTAGAAAGGGGTCAAGATCATCGCTCCTTTGATGAAACTTAAGGAACAAGTCCAAAAAATTCATCGTGCAAGGCAAAAATAATGTAGATGACCGGATTGCAGAGAATCACGGACAAGCTAAATATATTTCTCACTTTGAGGGTATAAGGGTATCTTACTCATCAACCAAGTTGGATTCAGTGGCTCTTTAGAAGAGTCAAAGAGGGACGTGACCTATAGAAATGATCCTATGAAGTACGTCGACAGAGAAAAAAGAAAAAACCGGTAAAGGTGGCAGCGATCCATCTCCTTTTATACATCTGAGTTGGAGTCCGGGTAATTTCTTCTCATTGATTAATTTTTTGCGGGCTAAACTTGATAGTCAGCTGACTTCAAGCACATGATATATTTTCAGGTTCGTCGACCGAATAAAACTTTTCAACTTGATTGGAAACTTTTCATCCAACAACCCCACTACTAAAAAAATGTCCATCGAAGAAATCCCACAAGGTGCCGAAGTTAACGTTATCTCCAAGAACGAAAAGAAGGCCAGAGAATTGATCAAGAAGTTGAACTTGAAGCAAATCAAGGGTATTACCAGAGTCACCTTCAAGCAAAGAGGTAACTTGATCTACGCCATTGATGCTCCAGAAGTCTACAGATCTGCTGCTGGTACCTACGTTGTTTTCGGTGAAGGTAAGGTTGATGACATGAACCAAAGAATTGCTGAAGCTCAAGCTCAACAAGAAGCTTTGGCTAAGTCTGCTGCCAACGCTGCCGCTCAAGAAGACGACAAGTCCCCAGAATCTATCACTGCTGACTTGCAAGCTGCTTCTTTGAACGATGCTGCTGTTCCAGAAGAAGAAGAAGAAGGTGAAGTTGACGAATCTGGCTTGGATGCTAAGGACATTGACATCATTGTTGAACAAACCCAAGTTTCTAGAGCTAAGGCTGTTAAGGCTTTGAGAGCCCACAAGGGTGACATGGTCAACGCTATCATGGACTTGTCTTAGATTTAATACACACTAAGTATCCTATTTATCCTCCTCCACTTTTAATTGCTCCTCTTTCTTACTATCGTCCTTTATTGTCTCTTGGACATTCTTGTTATCATCAGCTTTGGCTGGGTCGAGTTGTTTGTGCTCTTCTTGTTCTCTAACTTCTCTTTTCTGATTTCTCAACTCAGTAAGCTCCTTGATTTCTCCATTCATGGCACCACATTTCCAGCATTGATACTTGACAGTGGCAGGATTGGTGGTGCTTGGTGGTGCCAAACCGTTGTGTGAGAAACAGTTGATACAAATCAAAGCGTATCTGTTTTCTGTGGCCTCGTTATTGTCCGATCCAATCAACACATCCAATAATCTATCCTGGATAGTTCTTTGTTTGTTGGTTAATTCAATTGGATTCGTTGGAGTTGGAGATGTCTGTGATTTCTGGCGCGGGTCATTGGGTATCTGGGGAGTATTGGCCAGTTTAGGTGGTGGTTGCTTTTGAAGTGGCTGTGGAGGCAGTGCTGGTTTCTGGGACTTTTTATCGTAGCGGTTAAGCAAGTCGTTCGTGGCATTAAAGTTGGTGATTTTCTTCAATTCATCGATCTTTTCCTGGTGTTTTTTTCTCAATGTCTTTAACCCATTGCTCTGACGTCTGATCAACAAGGTAAATGTGGCGTTAAGCACGTAAAGTAACACATATCCAATAATTGGATACAACAAAAGAAGTTGCCACTGGGCCCTAGTCTGGCCCAAAACAAAGATCTGAATGAAATTGCGTCCTACCACCGTAGCAGGAACCTGTAGATAGTCGTATGCCACTATCAACACGTAGCCTAAGATAAGGTAACGTTTGAGAGCGCGAGTAAGAGCGGTTTTGCGGGACTGTAAACGTGCAAGAGTCTGTTGGGACTCAAAAATTGTATCTGTTAATGTATTAAGTTCACGCTCAAACGTATCGGGATCGAATCCCTTCTTAAACAAACCAAAAACTGCCATAGTTCTAAAAGAATAATACTCGGAATCCGATTCCTTTTTTTTTTTTGCCTTTTGATATTATCGCGAATATCTAATTTCTTTAGGGTTGAGCGTTTTTTGAACCTCATCGAATGACTTACTCAATAGGTAACTGCAAAATCACCCTCAACTCTGAGCTACCTGATGTCCATAAACAGTTGATAATGACACACGCAAACTTGTTCAAGTACTGCTTGAACCATGCGGCGTATAACTATCTTGTTCAAGTGAAGAAGATAGTTCATCTCTTTACGGATATCATGACGATATATGCCACGCTCCTTAACAAAATCCCCAATTATGATGACGTTACAGAGATGGCATCCAACTGCATGAGACAATTTATGGTTCTTGAAGGACGTTTGAACCGCAATTTTGGCCAGTACCCCCAATTCGCCATCCCAACAGCAACATGGGAGAATAAGCACTACGAACACAAGATCAAGCCCGTATGCCAGTTGGTGTTGGATGCATGCATGGAGATGTTTGGTATGGCTACCCGGACACTCTGCTGCATTGATATCTTTTTTACATCATTCAATAACTTAAAGAAACTCCACATTCCCGACCTTACCAGCCATACCGAAGAAGTGTGTCGTAGCTTCAGCAAAGCACAGTATTTGTTTTCACTTTCGACCATCACGGACGATGTGGTTGGAATCCAGGAACTTACACCACCCATCATCAAGCAGCTTCGTAAGATCGAGAAGATTACCAGTGGCATCGAACGAGAAACCTCGATTCTCGAAGCAGCATTTCTGGCGTTCGATCCAGGGCTCCAGAAGTATACTGAGATTTTCTTGGGAAGAGCAATACTAAGACGGTCAGTCAGTAATCATGACTGTCAGATAATCCATCGAAGAGATGTTTGCATGAATGCTGCGGAGCATGTGGGGAGTATTCCGCTTACTGAAGAGCTGTCGACCCGTGCATCGTTTTCACAACTCAAACTACATGTAACGTGTGTTACGGTGGTGATGCTTACCATTCTGACGGTGGTATTGTACCGGTTATGGGGCCTAATGTTGTCATAGGCATGGGTAGAAAAAAAAAGAAAAAAAAGAGAGAGAACAAAAAGAGAGGCCTAATTTGTAAACTGTAGAATAATTAATGATGTATATATAAGTGAGAAGTAAAGGGAAATGAATCAACCCAAAGATTAAGACCAATTTCAGAAGTAAGAAAAAGGATAAGATAAATTATAAGAGAAACAGAAAAAAAATTGTAGTTAGATAAATCAGTAAGGTAGAAAGGAAGAAAAAAAAAGTAGATTACAGATCTAAAATCTAAGCGTATGAATATGTGAGAACAATAAGAGATTATATAGTTGAGTAAAAACAAAAAGGAATTGATGACGATGAGGAGGTATTTAATTAACATATCAATGAAAGTATTATAATTGATGTTTTCTAATCACACTTGTTTCTATTTTCACTCACTCAATATGCACCATGTGTACGTTTGTTTGTTTGGTTTCGTTCGCTCGTCCCTCGCGCCATTGTCTCTCCATCGAGCTCTTCCCTGCATATACCATCACCAGGAAACCTTAACAAAACAATCACCATCCCCAACCGCCAGGCGCTGTTGTCGTTGCTTCTACTACCATTCAATCCCAACCCCATATTCACACCCAAACCTAATTGTTTCTGGGACCATGTCATCAAATACCCAGATATATTCAGCAACGTACTCTAACGTGCCGGTCTTTGAGTTCGTAACGTCGGAAGGACCCATCATGAGAAGAAAACTGGACTCATGGATCAATGCCACTCACATCCTCAAAATAGCAAAGTTTCCCAAAGCAAAACGAACACGTATTCTTGAAAAAGACGTCCAAACAGGCATCCACGAAAAGGTCCAGGGAGGATACGGTAAGTATCAGGGAACTTACGTGCCCTTGAGCCTAGGCGCTGAAATAGCCCGCAACTTCGGCGTCTTCGAGATATTGCGGCCACTCTTTGAGTTCCAGTACATAGAGGGCAAGTCAGACACGCCGCCTCCGGCTCCAAAACACAATCATGCGTCGGCTCTCAACGTCGCCAAGCGCCAGGCTTCTTTGACAGCACCCGCCCGTAAATCCAGAAGCGTGTCGTCATTCACAAGTACAGGAGGAACAGAACCACCCCGAAAGCGTGGCAGACCAAAGAGAGTTACACTCTCCGGCCAGGAACAGCCGTCACTTCAACATTCAGATACCACGCCCATCAGCGGACCCAGCATAGGCACGTTCAAACCGCTGCTCCAGCGTCAGGACACCGAACAGGATGCTATCCAGGTTATGACACTGAATATGCACCTCAAAAATGAAGACTTGGAGTTGGTGGAAAGCGACGAGGAGCGCCATGTGCCAATAGACTCGCAGGGAAGCACCCTCATGACCGCAAAAGAACTCTTTTCCACTCCCAGCAACCTGTTCCACAAGATTATTCAGTCACATAATCCCAGAAATGGCGGCAATAACTCGCATGATCTGTACAGCCTCAGCCAGTGCCATCAGCCTAGCTTGGATGGACTGCAAGTTTACTCAGAATACTTTTCGAGTCTCTTGACATTTTTCTTGGATGACAACAAAATACGATCCAACACCATCCCTGAGCTGATAACCAATCCTCCACAACCCATCTCCAAGATAAATATAAACCAACATATCGATAACGAGGGAAATACCATTTTCCACTGGGCCTGTTCAATGGCCAACGTCGCCATTATAGAATTCTTGTTGAATACATTTGAAATAACTCTAGATGTACGCAATAACCAGGGAGAAACCCCACTCATGTTCTTGGTAAAGTTCAGCAACTCGTTTCAGCTCAAAAACTTTCCTTCTATCTTACACTTGTTGCTCGAATCGATGCTTTCAGTGGACAATTCCGGTAAAACCGTGCTACACCACATCGCTGCCATGGAAAAGGATAAAAAGAAGGAAGCATTTGCGCTGTATTATCTAGAAAACTTGTTTGAAAAGATTATCGAGGCCCTGGAGGACGATGACGGCGGTGACGACGATGATCCCGAGAAGAATAATTTGGTATCCAAATTTGTCAACTATCAGGATTCCGACGGAAACACTGCGTTCCACATTGCTGCGTATAATCTTAACAAAACGTGCATCAAAGTATTTATATTATACCACAAGTACCTCAACTTCGGTCTACGCAACTTGGTTTCATATACGGTGGAAGATTATTTGGCCTCACACAATTACATTTTACGACTCGACCAAGAAGAACAAGATGAGGGTGAAGAGGAGTCCGATGGTTTAGGGTTAATAGCACATGATGTCTCGAACACCCAGAATTTTGAGAGCCAGCTTCATTTCTCGAAGATGGCAGTCAATTTACAGAACACCTCCTCAAACTTGATCACAGAAAAGTTGACTGAGTTGGCTTACTCCATCGACAAAGAATTGAGCGAAAAGGATGCCACGATTCTTTTATTTTTCCGGATCTTGAAGATGGTCAACCAGGAAAAGTTAGCGTCGCAGAAGGCGATATTGACGTTCTTCAAGCTCGAGTATTTAATTGAAGACTTGGAGCAGTCTATGTCGGAAGAAAACCCTCAGGAGTTGGTGTTGGATACGTGGCGCGACAAGATTATCCAGGACGAGATCTATCGCTTGATAAACGACTTGTGTTTCCAGTTCTTGCAGCGCAAGAACGAGTTGGAGGTCAAAGTTGACACGCTCAAGAAAGTCAGTGCCAGGAAGCATACTGAGGAACTTGAGCAGGTGGTGGCAGAGGAGTTACAGGGTGTTGGATCGGGCGAAACGGCGCCAGCCGACAACTACGAGGAGCGGTATCGCCGTGCAGTGGAATTGACCCACGAAATCATCAAGAAGGAAAAGTTGGTGGCTCAATTGTACAAGAAACAGGTAGAGATACCAACCGTGGGGGACGATACGGAGCTCAGGACCGAGCCGCTGACTCCACGGCTGGCAAAGACACCGCCGATTGTGTCGCGGTGCTCGCAGAACGACAAGTTGAGCAAGTACTGTAGGTTGATTGCACTCTGCTGCGGCATGGATGCAAGTGAAGTTGAAGGATCGATTGATATGATTGAACAGTCACTTCTTCAGTCCCAAAAGAAATGACAATGTTCTATTTTAAAAAGAAAATATGTACTATAGATTAATTGTACCATTACCGATGACATCTTTTTTTTATTCATGTTACCGATGGTAACCGAGCGCGCCGCGAGTTGCAACCGGCAATTGCTGCAAAATTAATTGTCTCGGCTACTCGTTTTGCTATAAATTTTTCAGTGCGAAGCGCCAGTAACCGAACTGGTGTTTTCTCGGGAAGAAGATCCGACTAAGTTTAAATAAGCTGCAGATTCTCATTTTAGTTTTTAGTTTGTCATCCATGGCTGGGAGTTTAAACTTGTAATTCATAGATAATAGATCAAAACAATGGAAGAAAGTATGGATACCAGCAGCGAAAAGAGCGAATTGGTGGATGTCCGCCACGCCAGTCTCAGTGCTCTGTCCTCGGGCGACGAGACGCCCATTGCGTTCACGGTATCAAACTACGAACGTCAACATAAACTTCGCCGTGAATCAAATGCCTCTTCAAGACGGTATCTGGATACTCACAGCCATTACTCTGTGCGAGAAATCTACGGTGACTTGGAAAGCGACGAAATCGAAATCAGAAGAACCGCTACCAGAAACACAATCTTGGACGAGTTGGCAATCCGTGCCACCGACCACAAGGATAACGACGATGTCGAAAGCTGGTACCAAGACGTTCCAGAAACCGTGATCCCCATCGAAAATAGTGGCCAGGAATTCAATAAAATCGATCCTGAACTTATCACCTGGCACGGCACAGAGGACCCAGAAGACCCCAAAAATTGGCCGTTTTTCACCAAGGCTTATTTGGTGGGCTTTGTATCGCTCTACGCCCTTGTGGCTCCCATGTCTTCATCGATGCTCTCTCCAGCAATGACCGAAATCAGCGCCGAGTTCCATATCGAATCACCCATCATCCAGGCGATGGTGGTGTCGATCCAGATCTTGGCCTGGGCTCTTGGACCGTTACTTATTGCTCCCTTGAGTGAATACGATACTTTTGGAAGAAAGTTGGTTCTTGACAGTGCGGTGTGGATGTCTTTCTTCTTCAACTTGGGGTGTGCTTTCTCTCAGAACACGGCGCAGATAATGGTATTCCGGTTCATTGGTGGATTGTTTGGCTGTGTGCCGCTCAATGTCGGTGCCGGAGTCATTGCTGACATGTTTGAAGCCAAGAGCAGAAACAACGCTCTTGCTGGTTACCTTTTGGCTCCACTCTTGGGTCCAGTGATTGCACCGGTGATTTCTGGCTTCATAGTCGAGAAAAAGCCTTGGAGATGGGTATTTTATGTGTTGTGCATGTTCAATGCTGCGGTGGCCATTGTCACTACCATCTTCTTTAAAGAAACCTATACACCCACTTTGCTAAAGAGAAAGGCACGTCGTTTGCGCCGGGAAACCGGCAACCAAAGCTTGCACACCATTTACGAAATTGCCGATGTCGAAAGCACTTGGGGCAAGATCCAGTTGACCATGACCCGTCCGGTGAAATTACTCTTTACTCATCCCATGATTATTGGTCTTGGGTCATTTATGGCGTTCACGTACGGGTTTATGTATTTGATGATTATCACCTTCCCTCAAATTTTCCACGTCCAATACGGCTTCAGCAAGGGCATCACTGGTTTGATGTACATTCCTATGGGAGTAGGATTCTTTCTCGGAGTGTTTATTTGGACATATTTGATGGGTAAAGCGTATAATAAGCTCACTGAGCGCAACGCTGGAGTTGCTAAGCCCGAGTTCCGTTTACCATGCTTGTTTATCGGGTCACTTTTTATCCCTGTGGGTTTATTTTGGTTTGGTTGGCTGGCTGAAAAACAACTTCACTGGGTCATGCCAGGGATTGGGCTGGCGATCTTTGCTTGTGGTCTTGTGTGTGTGTTCCAAACGACCCAGAGTTACTTGATCGACATGAACCCGCGTTTCGCTGCCTCTTCGGTAGCAGCGGCAGCATTGTTCCGGTCACTTTTTGGGTTCTCGTTTCCATTATTTGCTGACAAGATGTACGATCGTTTGGGGTACGGCTGGGGTAACACTATGTGTGGGATCATTGGTCTTGTTTTGGGGATTCCGTTCCCTATTTTCTGCTACTTTTATGGTGAGAGAGTCCGTGAATGGGCCAATAAGAGAATTGAACGGGACCAGAACGCAAGAGAACAGAGAAACTTGGAGAAAATGCAGAGAAGGGCTATGAAATAATGATTAGAATTAAATAGAATAGAATGTATACTAGTAAATTATAAATCTAACTAAGTTTTACAGGAGAGTAATTAAATTAAAGCAAATGGATGAAAATTTAGAAAATTTGGATTTCTTTTAAAAAGAATGTAAATAATCTGTAAATACAAAATCTATAAAGGTCATTACTTTCTTATTCCAATACAGAAACAACCCAATATACATTCCTTAAAGGATTTCATTTATTGGTTGCAATACTTTATTTTGGATTTGTTGCGTTGGGAATTATGGGGTGGGGAGGATTTATGTCACAGTTTCGCCTATTATTCTTTTGATGCGCGGAGTGATCAATTTTATTCACCAGCCTTTTCTATCAACTACAAAACGTCAATCAATGAGTATCAAGCCAGTTACTGTCGAGAATCTCGAATCTATTTCACTTCCACCAGCGGTTGAATCACTTCCACCAGCCAGCATTGACGAATTCCTTGTCACTCCGGCACTTCTTGAAGGCTACGTCCATCAGCTAGCAGCACACCAGGCAAAACAGGCGGAGATTGTGGCCCAGCTCAACGAGCTCGAGTCAAAACACGGCGATGTGGCCCAGCTCCTTGGTCAATACGATGAAGTGAGCCAGAAAATCGTCAACCAGATCAAAATCATCCAACAAGTTTACCAGGAATTCACAAACTTGGAAGTGATTCAGTACCAGCTGTTGGCAGCGAACTTCAATTCCGATTTCTTGATCAAAAACAAGTTTGCACAAACTATCGAAGCATTGCACCAGGAATCAGTAACCGCTGCTGCAGTAGCAGCAGCCTCTGCGGCAGCTAAAGTGGACGAAGAAACGTTGCTAGCCGGCAATCTCCAACAATTTCGTGCTCTACGCAAATCATACCATTTACGAAAGGAGAAGTTGAACCGCTGGAACGAAGAACGTGTGAGTGGCGCTATTTAGGCTTATAATTCTTGACTTTTCGCTCGATGGCCGTGGCCGGAACCGCTCAGATTTGATAACGCGGCAGGACGCTAATTAGGGAATGCGATCGCTCGACAGAATCGCGCACTTTGGTGTAGTGCTTAACTACTGGTGCACGGATGTCTGTTTGTCGTGTTTGTTCGCGCTTCGGAGTTTGCAGTACCGAAAAGCGACAAAATTTTTCCGTGCTATCCTTCTCAAGTGTTTTAGCAGCCTATTTAGTTGTCGTTCCAGTTGTTCTACGGTTTCTTTCTGCCAACAATGATGAACAGAGTCAACACAAGTTTCTTGAGAGACTCGAGCAGAAGATTCTTCTCGAACTCTGCTAGAACGTTTTCCCAAACTAACCCGGCCACTCCTAAACGAGTCGGCCCCTTAAGAAAAGCCTGGAGATACACCGTTGGATTCACCACCTTGGCGGTAGTTGGTAGTATTGCCACCGTTGGTTACAAGGTCTGGAAGGAATCTTACCCTGCCGACCAATTGAAGCAGGCTCCTGTCTTTGAAACCGGCCAAAAGAAGAAGACCTTGGTAATCTTGGGTTCAGGCTGGGGTTCCGTCTCCTTGTTGAAGAATTTGGACACCACCTTGTACAACGTGGTGATTGTCTCTCCAAGAAACTATTTTCTTTTCACCCCATTGTTGCCTTCCTGTCCTACCGGTACTGTTGAATTGAGATCGATCATCGAACCAGTGAGATCGATCACTAGATCGCGTCCAGGTGAAGTCATCTACTTGGAAGCTGAAGCCACCAGTATCGACCCTATCAACAACGTTGTTACTCTTAAGCAGTCTACCACTGTCCACTCCGGTCACTCCGGTAAGGACACCTCTTCTTCCAAGTCTACAGTCGCTGAATACACTGGGGTTGAAGAAATCACCACCTCGCTTAACTACGACTACCTTGTTGTTGGTGTCGGTGCCCAGCCATCTACTTTTGGTATTCCTGGTGTTGCTGAACACTCGACTTTCTTGAAGGAAATTAGCGACTCGATCACCATCAGAAAGAGATTGATGGACGTCATCGAAGCCGCCAACATTTTGCCAAAGGATGACCCAGAAAGAAAGAGATTGTTGTCGATTGTTGTCTGTGGTGGTGGTCCAACTGGTGTTGAGGTTGCCGGTGAATTACAAGATTACATCGACCAGGATTTGAAGAAATGGATTCCAGAAGTTGCCAGTGAAATCAAGGTCAGTTTGATTGAAGCCTTGCCAAATGTCTTGAACACCTTTAACAAAAAGTTGGTTGATTACACCAAGCAAGTTTTCGAGGACACTAACATCGACTTGAAGACCAACACCATGGTGAAACAGGTCAACGACAAGAACGTGATTGCCCAAGTGAAGAGAAAGGACGGCTCTACCGAAATGGTTGAGATTCCGTACGGTGTCTTGATTTGGGCTACCGGTAACGCTCCAAGAGAAATTGTTAGAAACTTGACTTCCAAGATTGATGAACAAAAGAATGCCAGAAGAGGTTTGTTGCTTGACGAAAGATTGCTTGTTGACGGTACTGACAACATTTATGCTTTGGGTGACTGTACTTTTACCAAGTACGCTCCTACTGCTCAAGTTGCCTTCCAAGAAGGTCAGTACTTGGCCAAGCACTTTTCGAAGTTGCACGAAATCGACACGATCAAGTTCTCGTTGAGTAACCCAGGTCCAGCTGACAACTCCGACAGATTGGCCAAGAAGTTGGCCAAGGCCGAACAAAAGCTTCCTGTCTTCCAGTACCAACATCAAGGTTCTTTGGCCTACATTGGTTCTGAAAGAGCTGTTGCTGACTTGGTCTGGGGCGGTTGGTCCAACGTTACTGCCGGTGGTACTCTTACCTTCTTCTTCTGGAGATCGGCTTACATCTACATGTGTCTTTCTGTTAAGAACCAAGTCTTGGTCTCTTTAGACTGGGTTAAGGTTGCTTTGTTTGGAAGAGATTGTTCCAAGGAATAAGTTTAGATTTGTCTACATTTAGTTTTATTAGTACACTATAAATTTATGAGATTTTGCAGCCAAAAAAAAAACAACAAAAACTACGAACATTATCATGTCACACTTGTTTCTGTTTAATATCCGTAAATATTCTGTTCGCAAGGAGAATGACTGGTTTCATTATCCTCAGAGGTCAGACTTGGAAGTTCTCTTCTACAAACAACCTAAAACGATCACCGTTACCATCCAATGGCGTGGAACTGTACTTGTAAGTAAAGTCACAAGAGTATTCCGTCAATACTAATATCTAGGATCGATTTGTTATAGAGGGGAATTCCAACACAATTGCCGTGCTTATTAGATATCCGTCCATAGGATACAAACAGTCAGATGCTCGAGGTCAAGTGGTCAAGCGGTTTCAGCTTGGTTTTGACAACAAAGATGCGTTTGATAAATGTGTCGATTGCATCAAGAACGAATTACATTTACCCACAGCAGATTCCATTCCAGAGAAGGAACAGACTGAACTTGAACATCCATTTACACAAGTCTTTTCACAGCATCCCAACTACTCCCAAATCTATTCCCAGCAATTACCACCTCTTTACTCGCAGCAGCATGCGTTGGCATCACAGATGGCGTATCCTTTGGCTGTTGCTGTACCAGAACCTAGCCAAGTTCAAAATCCCGCCCAGATAGAAAACTTGCTAGAATTGAGTGATTTGGAACTAAAGGAGTTGATTATTAACCAGTTGAAAGACAAGCAATTTACTGCATTCATTCGCAAAGTTGATAAAATTATAACCGAGTCGTGAATTAAAAAAACAACAAAAGGTACGTATCTATCTATAATGCTTAATCCATTGTTTAATAACCAAACCATCATCGAGCTTGATTTCTTCTGACGTCAAATCATAACCAAATACCCATGGCAAAATTCGAAATTTCATTGCCCAGAACAGTACAAATAATATCATGAATCCAATTCCAGTAATCGGATAAGATGGCCATCCTTCCAACTGATCTGTTGATATGCTTGTCAATGGAGTTATAATCAAATATACTGTAATCACAAGCACCAAAGAAGTACCTATCAAAGAAGACCGTATAGGCGCTTTAATTTCAGGGTATCTCTTCCTGACAATAAAGATTCCAAGTGCAAGCAAAAGTATGAAGTACTGGTTGATGTAGCCCTCCAAGGCAACGATATAATTGTAAACGTCACCAGCAGGGGCAAATAGAAATACTATTGTGGTGGTCACCACACTCAAAGCAAGGGCTGGAAGTGGAGCCCCAAATGGTCGGTTGGAAGACATAAGCTTTGAGAAAGGTAAATATCCTTCCCTGAATACCTCCTGAATAGATCTTGCAAGGGTGTAGGTAACAACAAACACATTACCTCCAGTGCAAAGAGCAATTGCCAAGGTCAAGAATTGCTTTCCAAGTCTGTACCCAAAAACCTTTTCAAATAGCTTGGATCCAACCAATGTTCCACCATTAGCTAATTCTTCAGAAGGAATTACTACCAAATACGCAAAGTTCATAAAGAGATAAGTAATGGCAATAATACCCAACGATGCCGGGCCGGCAATCTTGAAAGTACGAACCGGATCCTTAATCTCGCCAGAAACGGTGTGAATTGAGTTCCAACCAGAAAAGGCAAAAGAGGCACGAATAACTGAACTGGCAAATGAAGATGCGGTTACTGTAGACTTTGTGCGGAAGGCATCGTGCCAATCAAAATTTGATTCAATGCCCGTTAAGCTACCGGGAAACAACAGGTAAATCCCAGTTCCTGTCATAACCACCAACAAAAGGAGTTTCAAAGCTCCAAGAAAGTTTTGAATCTTAACACCATGGTGGATACTAATCCCGTGAATTGCTGCAACAACAAATAAAAACAACCAGGCAGTCACCCTGGTACGGAATTCTGAGGGTTCAATTCCTAATGCATGCAATAAGTATTCACCGAACACCAATGCATTCGAGATTGAGAAACCGAATACGATGGAATAGATAGAGAAAGCGACTGTTGCTAACAAGTGTGGTTTTTCGTAGATAAATTCCAAAAATACCTTAGAACCACCACTTCTTGGAACCAACGATCCCAACTCCAAGAACACATAAAGACCACTGAATGCAAGCACAGCTGCTATTGACCATGAAAGAAAGAAGAGGAATATCGATTGTCCACAATCGGCATAGACTCCACTGGCCAAACTAAAGATCCCACTCCCAAGAATACGGGAGGCAAATAACACAATTGTGGAAAACAAACCAAGATGCCTGCCCTGTGGTAAGTCCTCCAAGTCGGTGAGGTAAGAAATGTTACCATTCAAGTGGGTAGCAGGAGCAGTGTAGTCGTCGCCAGCAAGAAGTGGGAGTTCCTCATACCCATAAATTACAACTCCTGTTTCCTTTCCCATTTTACTTAAGGGAATAGATATTTCTTACATTGCAAATCAGTGGATCATTCCATATTGTTTAGACTGTGATGTTGTGTGGCTGTAGATAAGATAAGATCACGTGAAAAGATTCTTCAGTATTTTCACACACTTTTTATGTAACATGTTTTTTTTATTTTTCGCTTATTACTTTTGCACCCAAATCGGTTCAATAATGTTTATGTATTAATATTAAATATTTTGAACAATGTTCACTTCACTTCTTGTTCATCTTCTTGACATATGCTTCCTTGGCTATCTTGATCAAAGAATCCAACTCTCCACTGTTCTCACACATACTGTAGAACAACGAGTTCTTGTCTGTAATTAAGACGTATGGATTGTCGTATTCAACAACTCTACCAGCATCCATGACCAAAATCTTATCGTAGTCAATAATTGTTCTCAATCTGTGTGCAATGGTCAAGATGGTTGAGCTGGTGAATTCGTCACGAATGGTTTGTTGAATCATAGCATCTGATTTGTAGTCAATAGAAGACGTTGCTTCATCCAAGAGCATAACCTTAGGGTTGGTAAGCAACGAACGACTCAAACAAACCAACTGTCTTTCACCCTGCGACAAGTTACCACCACCTTCAGTGATAGGACCATCAAGGTTGAAGAACTTATTGCTGTTTTCTGCATCAGTATTGTTTTGAACTTCGTCAGCTCCAATCAAGTTAACTCTCTTCAAGGCTTCGTACATCTGAGCATCAGTGTATTGACCAAATGGATCCAAGTTAGATCTGATAGTACCAGTGAACAAAGTTGGATCCTGTGGAATGATGGTAATGGCAGAACGCAAGTTACGCAAACCAATCTTGGTGATATCAACTCCATCAATGCTGATAGAACCAGTGTCTGGATCTAAGAATCTGAAGAAAGCTGTAATGATGGTCGATTTACCAGCACCCGTACGACCCACAATACCAACCTTGTGATTAGGTTCAACTTCAAAAGAAACATTCTTAATGACACGAGGCAATTCTGGGGCATATCTCAAAGACAAATCCTTGACAGAAATGGCACCGCTTTCTGGCCACGATGCTGGTGGTTCGGTTTCCTTTATTTCATATGGTGGTTCTTGGTCAACATCAAGGTACTCTTGTAATCTTTCAACCGAGTTCATGTTCATTTCAATGTTAGAGTAAAGACGAACAATCCATAAGGCACTCTCGGAGAAGGCAATGGCATAAGACAAGGACAAACCAGCCAAACCAGCATCAATAGAACCAACAGAAAGAATAACAAAAATACCAGCGAACAACATGACCATAGCACCAACGGTATCAATACGTAACGACAACCATCTGTTGGCAACCCACAAGTAAAAGAAAGGCTTGTTGTTAGCATCAATAGCATTCAAGTTTTGCTTCATGAATCTAGATTCAATACCATAAGCTCTAATAGTTGCAACACCAGTCAAGGATTCAGAGAAGTGCTGGTGAATAGGAGACTTAGTAATCGATTCGAATCTCTTCAATTCTCTCGAAAGAGTAAGGTAGAAGACCCCAACCAAGTAATACAAGAATGCAATTATCGCGGCAAAGATCAAGAAACCTGGAGTGATGAAAACAATTAAGAATAAAGTGGAAACACCCTGAACAAAACAAACAAAGACCAACTCAGCAAATGGAGTCAATTCTTGATCAACGGACTCAATATCCTTGGAGAATCTGTTCATTATGCGGCCAATTGGAGTTTTGTCAAAGAATCTCAATTTAGCTCTCATGATAGTAGTTAACACCTGCTTAAAGATTCTGTTCGAGGCACGAATACCAGCGAATAAGGTGATAACCACTCTGAAAGTAGCCAAAAGCGAGTAGACAACACCAATGATACCATAAACAGCGAGGTAGTACATCGTGGTCTTTTCTTTCTTAAAGTTGTCAATTTTGTTCGCAAATGTGGAGACCAATCTAACTCCACTAGTAAACGTACGAATAACAGGCAATTGCAGAATTTGAGTATTGTCGTAAGAAGTACCCACGAAGGCCAAGGAAATCTGACTTAAGGCAGCTTCAGCTTCGGAGTGAATAGACCAATTTCTTAACCAGTAGGATTGGTACATGTAGATAGCTTGAGGAACAATGAAACAACTGAGGATAATAAACCACACACCACGACCACCAAAGAGTTTACCGTATTCGATATATACCTTTCTACTAACGACACCCTCCGACTTGGACTCTTCTTCGACCAACTTACCATCAGTCTTAATAACGTCGTCAGGGGTAGGTTCACCAAGAGCTTTCAATTTTTGATCAATAGCAGCAGCCTTGAATTTCATTTTGGAGTTCTTTTCTTCCAAACTGACCAAGTTAGTAGAAGATTGGTTCTGAGAGTTCAACACAGAAGATTTAACCAAATCATCATCACCCAAGTCACCAGAATGTAACAAATCGTTAGCAAGACCTTGGTTCTTGACTCTACCATTTTCCATAACAACAACCCATTCGGCCTTTTGGACAGTAAGAGCAACATTGTGTGAAACTAAGATACAAGTTCTGCCTTCCATCAATGGACCAGAAATACAGTTTTCGTAAATCCACAAAGCAGTGTGGGAGTCGACAGCAGATAAACAGTCATCTAATAAGACATGCTTTGAGTTGGAATACAATGCTCTAGCCAAAGAAACTCTTTGCTTTTGACCACCAGACAAAGTAATACCCTTTTCGCCAACTTCAGTAGCATCACCAGCACTCAAGATTTCAAAATCACGGACCAAACCACAGGCGGCAATCACCTTATCATAACGTTCTTGGTTGAATGGAGACCCGAAAGAGATATTGTTTCTGATAGTTTCATTCAACAACCATGCATTCTGAGAGCAGTAAGCGACCGATTCGGTCAACCCTGTTTGTGGATCAATGACCAATTCATCTCTTGGGATAGTACCTGGCAAGAAAACGTTACCTTTTACCAAGTCCATTTCACCCAAAAGAGCCATTAACAATGAGGTCTTACCAGCACCAGTAGGGCCAATAATGACATTCAATTTTCCTTGCTTAAAGTTGATATTCAAGTCTCTCAATTGGAAGTCTGATTCCCCTTGAGCGTTCCACGAGAAAGTGGCGTCTTCAAAACCAATTTGAGGCGAGTTAGGACCTGGTTTCTGGCTTAATTGTTCGTATTTGTGGGTTTCCTTTTCGTTCAAGAAATCATCAATTCTATCCAACGACACCTTGGATTGGATAACGATGGCGGTCATATCAGATAATTGATCCAATGGAGATCTCAACAATGTGAATAAAGACAACGAAGTGAATGCAATTGGAGCAGTCAAGGTGTTACCCTCGATGATGGTGTAGCAGTAGAACGAGAAGAATGTAATCAAAGTAGGAGTGATCATCCAAACAATAACACTGGCACACCAGATGGCAGTTCTAACTCTTAAGAGATACAATTCTTCGTGTCTAATATCCATGATACTCTTGAAGAATTGGTTTTCCCAAGCAAAGAACTTGATGATTCTGATACTTTGCAAGGTTTCATTCAACTTTTGGATTCTCTTATCGGTGACCTTCAACATGACCTTTTGAGCTTCACCAACCCATTTGGCCAACTTGTAGTTAATTGGCAACAAGACAAGAATGGACAAGGAACCAACAAGAGCACTCCAGCCAATCAATCTGTACAACAAGACAACGCAGAAGAAGATCATAAGGATTGAGCCAACGAAATAGTGCAAGTAACCACAGATTTCACTGACCTTGAATGCATCAATGGACATCAAGTTAATAATGGCACCCAATTCGGCAGTTTTCTTGGATTCTTCATCAGGTTTCTTTGAATCTTCACCAGACTTCTTTGAGTCTTCATCTTCTTTTGTTTCAATGTCACTCACGGTAATCTTTCTTCTCAAAGCTTTGGCGTAAACTTCACCAATAATGATCGCTCTCATTCTGACACAGACTCTTCTTCCCAAGTAGAGAGAGCAACCGGAAATAACAGAGTCCAAAATCTTGAAGAAAGGCATCAAAAGGACAAGAGTCCAAGCAATGGAGACGGGGTACTTAGTAGGGTCGTCAACGTATTCCAAAACCTTCTTCAACAACAAGGAAGGAGCAAAGATAAGCATGGATTCTAAAATAGCCCAGAAAGCCTGGGCAGCAAACAACCATTTAAAGTGATAGAATAACTTGAACGAGAAACTAGCCACCGACTTGGAGGCTTCAAATGCTCTAACAACGTAAAGAGCGTAGTCATCTTCACGTAAGCCCCAGATATCACCCTTCACTAATGGTTGCTTGTAAGCCTTCCACACCATCGAGTCGATCCATGAGTATGAAGCTAAGGAGAAGATCGAGGTGACATTTTCTGGAGAAGGTCTGGAGCCGTCGCTAGGAATGTACAACTCCAGAGGTTTATCTGCCACTGTAGCAGTGAAGTTCAACAACAACAAAAGGGTATTTATGGTGAAGTCAGCGTAGTAGTAGTAACGAACATGATAGAAGCTCTTTTTGTGGGAAATAAGGGCCAGTCTAAAGAGAAGAATAGAAGGGAAAATATTGAAGAAGTAGATGGTCGTGGAGTGGTACCAGAGGTTAGGCATTCTTAACTTAACATTTCTCAAGTTGGCCACTCTGATGGAGGCGATGGTAAAGATATAGAACCAGAAAAGAGCCTTGATGTAAGGGATGCAAGGGACATGGCGATAATGCTTGTTGAGGTCGGAAACGACAAACAGAGATAGAACGAGACACAATTGTAAAATGACAAGGAAGTATTCGAAAGCTACCCTGAATCGTTCGGCCGGGCTTTTATACACTTGCTCGACTTTGCCATGAGGCGTTCCGTCTTCATTAGTATCTGGCAAACGCGTAATATCAAAGTGGCGGTCTTTAATGGAAACTTCTGGTTGGATCAGAGACTCAACAGCACCATAGGCATCTGTGGAAGCCAAAAGGGGCTGGGTTTCTTTGGAAGTTGGCTGCTTCTTGCTAGCCAGCATCGCGGCCCTCACGAGAAGGACGGTAAGGGAGACGGCCCCGATGACGACAGGCGGCACGGCTTCGAGCCTGTCGCGAGCGCATTGGGTTATGTCATCATAATCCCAGAAGGGACACGTCAAATTTGACTGTGATAACATTTTGCTTTAATATAAAAGAAATACCGCTTATGTTTCGTTTTTAACGGCTGTAAAACCCGGGCCAGGCTATCTTTATATTTTTTCCCGCGAAGAGCTGTAGCTGGTAAAGGCCCCAGTGAAAAAATAAAAAAAATGGTTTCCCAAAGTGAGCAAAACCTATCATCATCCTGGCTTCCCCTTCAATGATTCAGTGTATGACAAATAGTTTGGAGACGGATTTTGTTCGAATTATATTGACACCACAATCCAAAAGAGGTGTTATATAAGATACAAGTGAAGAAGATTAACCCAACAAAGGCGATGGGGTGTGGCTCAGTTGTAAAATATTTACTTTTGTAGTATCTCTACAGTCTCCAATGCCTACCGAGGGCAAGGCAAAAATTACTAAGCTTAATGTATCAGCTGCATACAAAATAAGGCATGAAGTCCGAAATAGGAAAGTGCGATCGTATAAATTTATATGACTAGACAAGGGACATTTCAACCTGTTTTCGTAGTACGTTCTATTGTGTTTTGACAAAATACTATATGCAGTCAATCACCACGTTATCGGGCTTGCTTCGGTAATCCACATACAAACCCTCGAATAGGGCAAAAAAATCTACAGTTTCGTCAATACAGCTATGTATAATAATGCACAGAACTAAACCTATCGCTAGGACCCCACCAATGGAATTTTATGTTGTTTTCTTTAATTAGACACTCTAATCTTGAGTCTTTTGAGTACCACGTAACAAACCGGTTCTTCTGGCAGCAATCAAACCAGCCTTTTGACCGGCAACAGCACCTCTGGAGATAGTAGAAGCCTTACCAATGTGTTGATGGTTACCACCACCATGAGGGTGATCGACTGGGTTCATGGCAACACCTCTGGTCTTTGGCCAGGAGTTTCTCTTGACCTTGT
>JAJMFY010000020.1:0-204270 GCA_030574955.1 Teunomyces lycoperdinae
TCAAGAAATGCATATCTCACCATCCACACATGCCACTACAGTGTAGCGTTTCCATGTTGACCAGTATTTCACCAGTATATGATTTTATTATTTGTTAAAGAGTAGTAAAGAGGAGAAAAGTTGTTTGATTGAATTATAGATACGTAGTTTAGTTTTCCCTTTGAGTGGCAGGGAAAGTAGGTGGTACTATGTAAGAGGATCTATTGATGTTTCTAGGATTTCGAGGGCGATAAGTTTCCTTTAAATTAGAGTGTAAAACTATGTTGATCCTTTAGGCCTACACAAGGTAGTCTTCGAGACCAGTTAATCGTTTAGTGTTTGGAATATGAGCCTCACTGATTTGGCCCCTAATCTTATGTAGCTTCAGCTGAAGCTGAGTAAGGTGGTTACTTTGTTTTTTGTGTTCACTTATTGTATTAGGAAGTTTTATTTCAAAATCCATATTTAGTCGATACACTTGGGTCTAACACGCAACTTTTAAAGCCGATCTTCTTTTACATATTTGCCTGAGACGTGTATTCGAAGACTGATGGATTTAACTATTTTGTTAACACTGATTTTTCAAAGTCTATTATAATTTTATATTGTTTCTTAGAAATCAACGTATACAACCCATATTCTGTTGATTTGTATAAATGAGTGAGTGACATTTTTGTCGCCTATAAACATAATCGACTATGCTGTTGCCAAGCGACAGAGGCAGAGAGGCTTGATGAAAGAGGCCGTTAAATTTGCAGATCATTTATCGACGGTGTAACGTCTTATGACAGGTATCGCTGATCTTTTGCAGCACTATAAATTGAGAAGAATCAATTAGATTGTATATCAGTTCTTATCGATCAATTGATTTTTTAAATAGTTATTACAATGTTATTTCTAAGATTTTTTAAGTATCCCGCAACTCACGTCTTTCCCTACGAAATTACTACGATTATAGCTTTGCAAATAACGCCGATTAACTTTCAAATATTATTTAGAATTCATTATGGTATCATCATTTTCTATCAATCTTTACTGATAAATTTTTATGGAATTCGAACGTTAATTCAAATCTAATAGATCAGTTTTCGGTGAGTTAGAATTAGTACTAAGTTTTTTACTTGGATGCTTAACTCCCTTGTCAACTCCTCTCTCATCTGTTCTCTGATAGCTATACCAGTGAATTTTCTCTTTCCCCTCGCAAACCTATAAATTACGCAGTAGCCGGAGTAAACACCAAGTACGACACAAACATAGTTTATGTTTCCTGCTGTTACAGGCATAATTGAAGGAAAACTGTAAAAAAAAGTACAAAATAAAGTCCCGAAAATTACAATAACATTACACATGTATCCTAATTTTCCTAACCAGAACGGACCACGCTTGATATTGTTTCGGCCTTTGAGTAATAAAAATATCGTTGGTATACTGTAGGACAAAAAAAGGAATAATATACACGCAGTGACTATAGCATTGTATGCGGTAGTAGAACCAACGTAAATGCACACTAGAATTGCACACCAAGCACATGACATTAGATGCGCATTGACGCGTATTCCAGTTCTGGTATTAACTTTGGACCAGTATCTTGATCCAGGTAAGTCCTTACCCTTGCAAACGACCAACATAATCTAGCGTGCCAAGTATGCGGCGCAACATTGCAACCAGTTCCTTTAATAAAATCAAACAGTGTAGTACTATGGCTCCATCCTTCGACCCTAAAGCCTGATAAAAAATGTCAAGCAATGGGACCTCAGTGCTTGAATTATAAATTGAATCCAAAATTCTTATACAGAAGAGCATAGCAATGGAGTAAGGTAAGGAAGTAAGTAGCCTAATAACAATTGTGCTAACAATAGCTTTGGGAATCTGAACCTCTGGCTCCAATTTTTCTTCTGATAGATGGGTTGCTCCATCCGAACAAGTAAATGACCAAGTAGGGTTAATTAAGCCGACGAAAAAGACTATACCAGCGTTGCCCCAACCTGAATGACTGATAGTTTGGACTTGATTTAGCTACAACAACAATTACTACGACAAAGAAGGATAAGCAAGAGATGTACACGGACACCTTGGAAACTGTTAGCAATTGCTTTTCCCAGATACTAAAGAATGAAATTAATATGTTGAAAATTTCATAGACAATGAATACCTGCGACGACTTTACTTCCTTGTCAGGGTGCATGTACATCGCAACTTCCATAGTTGGGATGTACATGGTAATAGAGGAACTGGAAAACACAGAGCCGGCCCAAGCAATTGCACCACACATATAGGACCAAAAGTTGGCATACTTCTTAGGAGCCAATTTCATTGTCCAATAATACTGCCCGCCGGCGTTAGGCATTGCACTGGCCAACTCACTCAAGGTCATAGCAATACATAGTCCTATGACTGCAGTAATTATTATTCCGTAGACAATTGTCATTGGACCGCCACTTCTTATACCAGTGAACAAGGAAGCGCATATACCGTACCAAGAATTTGATAATCCAATACCAACACCGATAAGAGATAGAAAGGAAAAATTCTGGCAAAGTTCTGGTGTATAACCTGTTTCAGCAGCCAGAATTAAGTTGGTTTGAGCCTCCGTTAGTATTTTCTTTGCTTGGTTTGAATTGGCCAAAGCAATCTCCTCGAAATTTACTGGAATTGATGTTCGCGCAGATAAATGAGTCTGGAAATTTTCAGAACTTGTTGCGGGCTTGATTGAGGTACTATGGATAGAAGAAATGGGCATTGCAAAGATTTCCGAAAAATATAAAAAAATAACACTTTCGATGATAGTGAAGTGTTTATATAATTCTATCAAAACCAGAGTAGTATGTATACACCAATTCCGCTGGACGGAACCAGAAATTCTCATTGATCTAAATCCGTGTGAAACTTATATATATTTTCAAGGTTTCAAAATCCAAATCCTACGGGGAATTATTATTAAATTTAATGAGGAAATTACGCGTCAGATAAGAAAAAACCATCCAGGGTGAGCCATTACCCGAAAACAATTAGACATTTGATTAGCATATATGTGATATGAATAGTATTGAGCATAATACCTTTTTCTCCTGAACCATGTATGCGGCAGCAGCGCAGCTACGGCGCTCAATGTCATTCTAGTGACACCCCGCACTTTGTTGCATGACGACATCTGTAATATCGACAGAGTTGGATATATATACCAGTACAGTATGTACTACGTTATGTCTTGGAGAATTTGATCCGTCCGTTGAAATGAGTAGTTGGGCTGACTTAGCATCTGGTGTCAGGCTTTGTCTTTGGCATTTACTTGGTTATATGAGTGAATTGTATTCGAAGCAATTATGATATAGTACCAATTTATGATGACAACAGAAAGAGACTAAGATGCTTTGAACGACCTGATATGGAATAAGAATTCAACAAGAATTAAAACGTTTATTTCAACTTGTCATGCCTCCACCTAATGTTAACTATGATCTTTGTTGAAGGAAGTGGGTATTTCAGTTGCTGTAGGAACAGAAATTTTATTATTTATTGTGATACTAGACGTTGTCTTTTATGTATTGATGAGTTCGTACATGATCGTGAGGAATATTGGAAAGTTGACATGAGAGTCTGAAAACTGAGCATTTGAGCAGTTCAATACTTATATATTTACGATGGTTTTGAGTTTAAAACGTTCTGATTAGATCTAATCTTTACTAATCCGTTATTTGAACCAGTAATGCAGGTTACTGGCATGAATATGTGTATTTAAATCAAAAGATCGAATGTCCATGAGATCCATTCGGGTCTCTAGATTGGCCGCGTTCTTATTGTTAAGGCGAACAAGCTTAAATTGAGTATTCAAAATTATTTTGATATCAGTTAGCACTTTTTTGTACTGTTTGGAGAAGAGAAATTGTTTTAATAACTTCATTTGCTTTGTGAATATATAGCTAGTTACTTATTTAAAGTAATCGTTTTTAGCACTAAAATCAAACGTTCTGTCTTCATCAAGACCCAAATACTGCACGTATAATTTAATATCATCAGGACTGTTTGAAGTAGGGATTCCCCAAAGTGTTTGAAACTCGTCTGGAAGTTCCTCCATATCATGATTGTTTCCTAGAATTAAGTTTGAATTCTCAAGATTTTGAATTTCAGGTTGTTGAGTCTTGTTTCCATTTAAAATTGTTCTGATGTCCCATTGAGATGCATATAGCTGTAAGTCTGTGTCATCAATCTGAGGTAACAAAGAAAAATTCCCTGGAAGAGATTGCGCGTAAAAGGTATTTAAGCTGTCATCTAACGTCTCTGATCTTATCGAGCTCTCCTTTTCATACAAAGTTGTGTTCTTCTCGCTTGCTCTCGCAGTAGAAGCAAATTTTTCAATTTTATTTGCCAAATACTTTTTAATCTTTTTGGAATTTGAGAAGTAATTTTGTCCAAGAACGTCAGGAACTCCAAGAGCCAGCTCTCTTCTATAGTTCACTCTGTAATATACTCGTTCGTCTTCTAATTTTCTTGATGACTCTTCTAGCCCTTTAGTATATTCATCTGTAGTAATTAATGAATCTTCATCCTCGGATACTTTGCCTGTGACTTGTGAATCTTCATTCCTATACTTTCTTGATTCAAAAGGGCTATAATCAAATGGATTGTTGCCATTCAGTAGTATATTTGATGGAAAATATCTGGCATTTGAATTCATATTGTACTGAAATAACTCTGATAAGGATTGAAAGTTCTTGGGAACGTAGCACTCATTAAACCAGTGGTCATTATTTTCTGTTACAGATTCAAAACGTAGCTGTGACTTCGCTATTTTGATATTATCCTGTAATGATTTTTCAGTATTAAGACATTTGTCATTAAACCAGTGGGTGTAACTTTTCTTGATTCTAATATCTCCGATTTCCATAGCATTGTGCAAATAAAAGTCGTTCTGTAGCTCCCAAAGTTTTGGTTTAGTAATATCGTATACATAATTACCAAGAAACAAATTTATTGCTTCTTGTCTAATCAGATCCATAAATGAGTTGGAATAGATTCTTTTCACGCTATTGAGAATATCCCTAGTATGAGAGGACCATTGATTTATCCGTCGATAGGAATCCATAGTATTCACCAAATTTGACCCGCCATATTGAACAGCAATGGTATCACCATGGTCATGAAATATTTCTGTGAGAATATTTATTAAATCAGAATCATAGTCCAAACTCTTCACAGCAGGTATGAAACTCAAACTTTTTAACTGGTGTGACAATGCTTCCTTGCAAATTATAAATTGAGCTGCATTTGTTCGATCTAAACAATCAATACAGTTTGTTCGAATAATTCCTTTTTGCAATTTCGTAAATGTTAAGTCAACACCATTGTGAAAAAATCCAACTCGTCCAATCGCCTCTGAAGCAATATTTTGTAGGGGGGTGATCACATCTAGGTTCTTCTTTGAATGCCGAGACATATCAAAACTATGATATATAAGTTTGTGAGGCTCGGGTAGAAATTGGTTTAAGTAATCTATGCAATTCATGAAATGTTGGTTTAGCTTCAGTTCTCGCGGGGTCTTTTCTTTTGTTTTGATTAGATTAAGAATAATAACCGGCAGTCCATACCTTTGAAAAAGATTGTTGAAATGAGTGGCAGAACTTTGGTGAAATGGATCTGTCAAGTTAATCTCAATCGGTGGTTTAGGCAACCTATTCAAATCTTGAGTCCAGTACAATGGTATTGAACCTCTATGTTGAACAAAACTTGTATAACGCGGGTTATTATACAATCCGTGTTTGCTGTCATGAAAAGAAGATGTTAGCATATCTGAAACAATTTGCTCAGTTTCAACTTCATTTGCAACGTTGCCTCTATCATTTACCCCTCTCTTTAAAAACCTGGCCCCGGCATAGTGGTGTGATCTTCGGGCAATAATAGTTATGTAGAACTTCCTTCCGTAAACTGAAATACTTGCTTGGTCGATAAATCCATGTATTATCGGTTGAAACCATTCATAAATTGCCACTTCTGAATTCTCTAATATTGGCCTTAAAAGCAAATTATTCCAGACAAATCGTTCATTGTGTCCAAAAGAATTGTCTCCAATACTCATCTGATTGTCATAGACGGAAGATTTATGGTTTGTGGACATCTTTTTATTTCTCATGAAGTTGGTTTGAAGGCTATTTGTTATATCATATGCATAGCTGAAATAGAAAGTTTTACTCAAGTCCAAATATTTGAATATAGCCAATAACTTCTCTTCATCGCTATACTTTTCTGGACGTCTGTAGTTGATGTCTAATGGTATAAGCTTTGTTTCGTCGATGTGATAAACATAATGTCCTCCTAATATCGCAACCTGGCTGCATTTCGTAATTATCGATAAATAGTATCCTTTGGTGAACTTTATTAATCCCAATAGTCCATAGCCTTGAGCAATCTTGTGAATGCCACCTTCTATTGATTCGTCAAGGCCATTCAAAAGCTCGACCATATCTTTTCTAGTGTAAAAGAAGTTCTTATCTTCTATTATAGTTAGAACCTTTTCATCTTCGGCCTCTTTTGATACTTCAAGAATTCTGAATAGACTTTCCTTTGCATTGCTTCCAACAATGTACATTGTTGTTAATGAGTTGTAAATTGTAAATCTCTGAAGAATAATCCGCTTGTTGTTGAAATCTGGCCCGGAGTTAGACTCGATATCGCTAGAGCCATTATTGCTGTTCTCTTCTTCGCTGATACTGCTTTCTTCTGAAAGAGGCTTTTGAAGGCTTCTTTTTGACCTTTCACCTTTAAATGGGATATCGCATCCTTGTAAAGCTGCATCCTCTTCATTTCTATGCTCCTGTTCGTCCCGTCTACTCTCTTCGTTTATTGTGTTTTTCGCCAGTTCTAGGACTCCGGCTTCATTCATATTGGTATTGTGGTCATTAGGTGGGTCAATTGAGCTATCAACGATTAATGCTATCTATGCGTTAAAGAAAATTGAATATTCGTAAAACGTTACAGATTCACCGAATCCATCAAAACAACGATATTTATCTATCACAGGAATATCACATCAGTCAATCAAAGTTTAAATAAGAATTCATGGTCGGTACACGACTTAATTTTTGTGACTTAATTTCTATGATTGTTAAAGATTATGAAGACATTTTGACATTCCGTTAGTATCTCTTTCTGGGTGGATGACTGCTCTCATATCAACTGCAATTTATAATCAAATACTATTGAGTCCTCTAAAATTTGGTTAATGAACTGAAGGTAAAAAGGACACTTCAAAAATAAGGATTGGGTTAGATCACAAATGGTTAAATAACAAAGTCATGTCAAACTATCATATATAGTAATTGAAGAAAATAATAATTAAAGATGGCAAATTTCCTAAGTAGAAATCTTCCTGCACTAATATGTATAGCAGAAATCAGAAACACCCTAATAGGACTTCGAAAGCAGAGAAAAATAATATACTAACACTTAAATAAAAAATTTAAAGAATGGAGATAGCAAATACAGCAACGGAAAATCGAATGAATGGTAAAGATATAACTGAACCTGAATCACTTAATATAGAAATTGAATATGGAACTCAAGCACTCTGAAAACTTGAAATGGACAACATATGTGCATTTGAGCTCTCAAGCAAGCCTTGCGATTTTGAAATAGAATCTTTGTCACGGACAGTGTTTAAAACACTTTCTTGTCCGTTTCCAAAAACTGTACGAGATTCATTTGATAATGAAGTCTGAATACTTTGTTTTTCTTTGAAAGTGGTTGAGCCAGGCGTGTTGTGGGTGGTGCCCAGTGACACCCGAGTAGAACCTGGTATATTTAATTTCACTGACTCAATTGCTCGGTCGCTAGCAGATAAACCAGTGGAAATCAATCACTAACCCTGAGTGAATTTCAAGGGGGCCTGACAATACTGAAAAAAGATTGAATACTAGATGAAATCAGAGAATAATCCAGCAAAATAGTAACTTTGCAACTTGTTAAGTAGTTACTTGGTACATCACTAAATGGCGTTGGCACCACGATGGTGACAGTTCCATTGTCCGTCACGGTTTCTGTGGTTGAAACTGTCCAGGTGGATGTGATAACGAGGACTGCTTCGGTATTGATTTCACCATTTATCGGTTGTAATGGCCGCGAAAAACCTAGATCTGAAACTATACCGCTTGATGGAATCTACACACTGGTATTCATAACCAGCATTAATGATATTATTTTCTAGATCATTGCTTTTAATGATACGAACAGTATGTAACCTGCTGCATATGGGCCAAAGCTGAAAGTAAGGTTGTTGGGAGCACTAGTGATGGTAGTGACAGGCTCATATTTAACCGGTATTCCCCATGGGTATAGTTCTGTGGCCATTCCACCAAATAAAAACTGCAATCAAATGGAAATCTGGAGTAGGAAACCATGTCAATTGTACCATATTCGAATCCCTCACTAGTACACCTTGGGCCAACATCAAAGTACGAGATGGTATTATCAAAAGGTCTGTACCTGTGAAATGTTATATAACCATCACTTTTAGATACCTTGGCACCTCCTATGAAGTTTGCCGTAGTGCTGATAGTGCTGGACCCATCTTCGAAAGTAATTAGATTATCTTGCACGACATATTTTTCGTTACATGAGAATTCCTCCTTGGAATTTATGTTACCAACATTGAACTCAATTTGAAAGAATGCAGTTCCCGTGACTCCGATTGAAGACAGAACAGCTGGAGATACTGTACAATCCAATTGTGACGAATTAGTTACTCCCAATCCACTATTAAAATCACAGTAAGCATAATTTAACTTTCCATAGTTAAGTGTCAATCTAGTGGTCTTAGTTGTAAAGGCATATACGCATGGTAATGTCAACGTAAAGGTATCACCAGTCTTACCACCAATCCATCAATACTCCAACGTATGTTACCCTCCAATTTGTATTATATGGAACTGCCCTATCTGATGTAACAGCTATAGACTCTATTCCTGTGAAGACTCCTGTGACTTGAGCGCTGAGCTCAAGTGTTGCAGCCGCCAAAAAAACAAAAAAGGATTTGGAACATGAAGCAAAATGTAGAACAAAACTTTAGATTAACCCCATTTTAAACACAAAACAATGATCATTCTCATAGGAAACTCAAGCATCATGCTAAGTGGTGTGGACTTTTTGAGTCCTTTTTCGTATGATTCAATACACAAACCGCCTATTATTATTTGGTCTTTAGAACACACATGTACCAATTTATTTTTTCCTGTAAAAAATTCTTCGTATTCTGGAAACATTTAGTTTTATTTCAATCCCTAACACTTGAACTACTTGATTTCCTATGGTTTGAAAACTATTCTGATAGGAGATGTCAAGAGTTAGTGAACAACATCATGTTTCTTAAAATTTGCCGAAGGCTTCCATTCACGTTTTCTTGCGGGCAATCTCTTGCCAGAAGCCATGTGTCGATTATTTTGCGAGATCTGAATTACTTGGAGACCAATGACTTGCAAAATAGCTTGTTTAGAGGTTCTACAGTTTCAAGAAAATTTTTAAAAAATTTTTTGTTATCATATCTTCCAGGGGTACATCAAAAAGCTCGTGCCTGATTGCATAGTTGGAGAAGACATAACCATTTGTTTAATACTATGAAAAAAATTACGTGATAACTCCAGTATGCGCTTAGGTACCTAATCTAGAATTATAGTCGACTAGTTATCGGGGGACAGGGAAGAAATTAGACTAGTTTGTAGAAAGTAACTGTGTAATAGTTAAAACAAACTTGTCTAATCGTATGAACTCTAATTAAACTGTCAGATGCTCTCTATTTATTCTACCTCCGGTAGCTCCTTGGTCCACCTCGATGGTCTTGGTAGATGTGTCTCAGATATTCATATTTGGATAACTGGTACCATATAGACAACATTTATGAGTACGTTACTGGTATATAGGGACTTGATTAAACGTACAACCTAACACTGTGGGGGAGCGGGTCAAGTTTACTTGCCACGTCACATTGGTCGTGTAGAGGCAATAGTCAGGTTAATGACACTGAAGTCTATGGTCCTTTGGAGAACCATGCTACACTGAGTGGCTGCATAACCCGTTTGGGCTAAATTGGCTCCATAGCTACAATGGACGAGGATTCTCTTCATTGTAATAAACAGAGGAACTCTCAACGGTCTATTGAGAGGTTGGTTCGAAAAATTGGTTTAATAGCTTGGTTGGCGAGATATCAATGAATAAGCTGTATTGATGAGATTATTCTCTAACATTCTAGTTCTGCGTGCCATTCCGCCAAAAAAGAATGCAATCAAGGAGAAAAATAAGAGCTAACATAGATTTTACATTTTTCTGGAAAATTCTTGAATTTTGAAATAATTACTTCATTTCTTACGCTCCTGCCTTCAAAGTTTATTTATTTTATCAATGTACACATTACGTGCTAATATTGTAGCACTTTTTATACTTGCCTCATATTACAACTTCTTTGTGGGGTCAACACTGGTTGTGTGTAAATTGCCTATAACACAAGCACAAGTGTATAAACTATATGTATTGAGAAGAACTTCTATCTATTGTTCTTGGATTAGAGATGAAATTGTGATGCTTCGATTGGGTCTGAAGATTTCAGGTCTTTGGAGTAGAGTTGACGGATAAAATCATTAACTATCAGACAAATAAAACCCTCAAAACTATGAATCCAAATGACAGTATTCTGAGTTTGAGGGTTACAGTAAGTTAAAATTCTAGTTCAAAAGAGAGACTTGAATTCATTTACAGAATTATTATTAGTTACTCAGCCAGTTCTTCTTTGAGTCGCTTGTCAGCATTTTTGTGAGATCTATGCTTCAATGCGCCAATGTGCACTCGTTGGTTCAGAATTTACAAATAGATACTCTGTTCTAATGAAAAAAAACTGAAATCTTTGCTGGCCTAGATATTATTACTAATAGAGCTGAATAATACTTCAAAGAAGTGTCGATTGGTTAGGATTGTGTTCATAAATGAGACGATAAAATCAGCAGAGTGGAATACCAAAGCGGACTTCTTTGCAACAAGACTAATTGCAAATCAAAATATAGTATATTTAGCTACAGATCCTTAAAGAGTAGACTAGGTTATTTAACACTCGTTAAGCGATTATATCAATATTTTTTGATAGATGTTGCAAATTCATTAGGCTACTTTTAAACTACATAATACAACATAACCCTCCTACTTCTATATAGTTGTACCTATCGACAATAGGATAAACTTGAGGATGATAATATTAATCAGGGAGTGATAGCTTAAATAAGAGTTTTAAACCTACACAAAAAGCAGAGTTAAGAAAATGGCAACTTGTCCGAGTGGTTAAGGAGAAAGATTAGAAATCTTTTGGGCTTTGCCCGCGCAGGTTCGAATCCTGCAGTTGTCGTCATTTTTAAACTTTTTTTCAACTCGGAAAGCTAATACACCCTTTTGTATTTAATACAGTATCATAGTATGCACGGTGGATTATATTAATTTTTTGACTTGATATAAATAATGCATATTACTCTGGAATGTCATCAAAGAGTTTTTATATTTGTTTTCAGAAGGGTTGTCAGGTCGCACTTAGGAAGAGTAATACGTCACGTTTTTTTATTTTGGTGCGATATCCCCAGATTTCTTATCGTTGTAGATCAAATCGTGTTTGTAAATTCTGGTTCATAGATATTATCGGCTAATGTTATAGACAGCCTTAAATTCAAAACTTCCTAACAATACTGCAACAGAAGACATACAAAAATGAGAGTTCAAATTATTACTATTGTCACGCTTCTAAGTCATTCTTTTATGGCGCTTGCTTTGTACATCCCTCGATGGGATACTTACAGCTCTTTATGGAATCTACCATGGTTCCTTCCTTTACTTCAATCACTGCTTCAGAAAACTGACCGGACTTATGACTTCGAGCGTTGGGTTCAAAACCAGAGAGATATATCATTTAAGAGTATCTTGAACAATATTGGGGGTACTAGTACATTTTTGAATGAGACTGAAGTCTTTTGTGGGGCAGTTATCGCATCACCATCCAAGTTCAAGCCGGATTATTTTTACCAATGGACAAGAGATGCTGCTCTTACAATCAAGACTTTAGTTGACTATATAATAGATAATAATTTTGATAATATGAATATGATTCAAAATACTATAGAGTCATATATTGAAAACAGCTATCACATTCAAAGATTAAAGAATAAATCGGGTACCTTCGATGACAATAATAAAGAGGGCTTGGGCGAGCCAAAGTTTTTTGTTAATAATCTACCTTTTGACAAAGAATGGGGTAGACCCCAAAGAGATGGACCAGGGTTGCGAGTAATTACCGTTTCAAGTTATCTCAAAGCGTTGAATTTTTATGATAAACAAATTGTTAATAATTTTTTGAAGTCACAAGAGTTTATTTACAATGAAGTTGTGAAACCCGATTTGACTTATGTCGTAAGAAATTGGATGAAAGAGGGATTTGACTTATGGGAAGAAGTCAAGAGCCACCACTTTTTCACATCGCTCACGCAACTAAGAGCAATAAAGGAAGGAATTATTTTGTCAGAAAAATTCGAAGGACAAGACTCCAAATTTTACCTAGAATTGAAATTAGCTTTTGAGAGATTAACGAAGTTTATCAAAATTGATTCTGGCTACAAATTAGATAATGTGCCTTATCTTATTGAAACTCCGTCATTATTAAAACAAGGAAAACGAACTGGATTAGACAGTGCTATTCTTCTTGGTGTGCTCCACTCTCATAGCGCTGAGTTTGGAGACTATCATGATATTCCATACGGTGTAACAGATGGGTCGGTACTCAATACCCTTAGTTCAATGGTATCAGACATGAGATATAGATACCCGATCAACCATCTAGTTAGGGAAGGACTAGGAGTTGCAATTGGAAGATATCCAGAAGATGTTTATGATGGGTATGGTGTTTCAGAAGGAAATCCCTGGTTCTTAACTACTGCATCAGCCGCTGAACTAATTTATAAATTCATTTATGAATTGAAGACAGAGGGTAAAGGTATAATAATCGATAACAGCAATAAGCAGTTTTTCATGCAGTTTATTGACCTCGATCGAAATATTGACCGTTTTGAGATATTCCAAGATTCTGAAGCGTATAAACTATTACTATCCAAGTTGTTCAACTACTCTGATTCCTTTTTAGAGGTCATAAGAAATCATGTATCTTCTGATGGTAGCATATCGGAACAATTTAGCAGATATAATGGATTTATGCAAGGTGCTGAACAATTAACTTGGAGCCATAGTGCAGTTTGGAGTGCTATAAGATGGAGACGCATAGCAATAAAACTCAATTAACGTATACTGAAGTAATAAAAATCCATTAATTGAAATAATTGTTGTGATCATTTATCTAAATTGTTTACTGTCTCAAATATGGTTATATTCTCGAATTTGCTATCGTCCTTGTTCAAATAACATTTCAAAGATCGATCTGTAAGTTCTTGAATTTCCCTTCGTGTCAAAATATGCTTTGGATCAACATCATTGAATTGAAACTTTATTCTTGATTTATTAGGTCCTAGATATGTCGACAGTTCAATTGTTTGCGGTTTGGACTTGTTATTATCATTCATTTTCAATACCGAGAACTTGGTTATTTCAACTAATTCCTTTGTGTTGAAGGTCATACCCGACCGCTGCTCGTGATCATTTATAAGCTTCTTTAATTTATTAAATTTAAATTCCCCCATTTGTATTATCAACTTTTCTAAAAATCTCTTTGAAGAAGATTTGCTTATCAATAGTTCCTCTATTGAATCTTTGATCAAAAAACGAAAAATCTTTACAGGTCGGGTTTGTCCAATTCGATGAACTCTATCAATAGCTTGCAAATCCATTTGAGGATTCCAATCACTATCATAGAGAATTACAGTGTCGGCTGCTGTCAAATTGATACCTAACCCACCTGCTCTTGTTGATAATAAAAACACTCTTCGTTCTTCTTGTTCGTTGAATAATTTGATCTCTTCATTTCTTTCATCATGGTCAACACTTCCATCTAACCTGGAAACTTGAATCAGTTTCTGAATAAACCAATCATGTAATAAATCCAATAACTTAGTAAACTGAGAAAATATGAGTACCTTGTGACCATCTCTGAAGAGTTCAGTACACAATTGATCAAGTGCCTGTATTTTGCTGGAATTTTTTAATAATACTGACATAAACTGTGCCTCGGTATTCTTGTCATTTGACTGTAAGAATGGCTCGTAATAGACGTACGGGGAGTTGCATATATTTCGTAATTGCATCATCATATTTTGCAAAGATAAGCTTCTGACATGTTTGGTTACCCGCAAGAATAATACTTCAAGTAATTGTTCCCTCTTCTTTTGTCTAGGCATCCCTTTTTTCATCAAGCTTACGAGATCATCCGAATCATGTTCATGGAGGTCCAGATCTCTATTTGACACTTCAAATTCGTCGTCAGATTCGACTTCTTTGTAATTGCGCTTTATCTTTGAGGCTTTAAGAGATTTATTCACCTCGGTAAACTTGCCAGTCAAAAACTTATCAATAATATCCATCTCTTCATCAGACTTGAAAAATTCCTGGTAATTATAGTGGATAACTTCCTTGAAGTAAATTTCAATCAACGTAGTAGAAAGCTTCCCATCAACTGCATCGAGGTATAATTTCCTCTGCAATTTTGACAATGGGATATGGATTAAATACTCCTTCTTTGGAGGAAGATCAGATATCACGTCCTTCTTCAATCTTCTCAATATAAAGGGCTTGAGAATAGTGTGCAAATTTTTAATTAGGTTCTGTTGGATATTTAGCTTAATAAGCTTTTTTGCTTCTTCATCATCCTCTTCATCATCCTCATCGTTGCTCATCTCGTTGTTTTCATCATCATCTTTTGAATCTATTTTTGTAAGCTCATCAAAATTGAACCACTGTTGGAACAACTCTAAATCATGAAATATATTCGGCAAGATAAAATTTAAAAGAGACCATAGTTCGTTAAGGTTATTTTGCAAAGGCGTACCCGTGAGGATAAGTCTGTTCGAGACCTCAAGTCGTTTCAAAAAGCGAATCAAGGCACTATTATTGTTCTTTAATCGATGGCCTTCGTCCACTATTAAGTATTTCCACGAAACTGAATGCAATTTACTGAAGTCCCGTATCGAATAATCGTAAGTTGTTACCACAATATTATACTTTTTCAATTGCTCTCCATTTATTCTAGACCTTTGAGTCTTGTCTCCTTTGTAACTAATCACCTTGATTTCTGGTGTGAAACGACGGATTTCGTTAACCCAGTTGGATAACGTTGATAAAGGGACCACAATTAAAAAAGGACCATTTATACCTTGTTCGATTAAAAAACTCAAGAAAGAAATACATTGTAAAGTCTTCCCCAAACCCATTTCATCAGCCAAAATACCATTTAAACCATTTTCAAAAAGAGTAATGAGCCACTGTAATCCATCAAGCTGATAATCTTTCATCACTGCTCCAGAAACTAACTTAGGTTGCTGAGTGGAGTGACTAAATTGGGACAGCTCAATGTCTTTCTTGGCTGAAACAGGTGAGTCTGTGATTTTGGTTGAAAGCATTGAGGTGATATCTCTTGCGCTTTTAGTTCCCCTATTCGTCTTCCTACGCTTACTTTTTGGTACATCGTCAATTGGTGGTTTCAGGGTCGGAATTTGTTGTTTTGACAAACTGGTTTGTAGAATATTGTCAGCTATAATCTGGGAATACACCTGTGATTTTTGAATAAGCGTGTTTAACCTGTTCAATTTTCGATTCTTGGACAACAGATTAAACTCGACTTGTTCTTTTGAAACTTCATGTTTCTTTTCTTCCTGTTGGATAAGAAGTTGATAATCTTCTACCGTCATATATCCGCGATTGGCACCATCTCTCTTGATTGATATTTCCTACCAATAGACGCGTAACGAACTTACCCGGATATATCACAATTTCATCATCGTTGGCATTGTGATATGTCCGGTTAAGTTTCAGTCCGCCTTACACGTAAGTAACATAACAGAGTTAATCCACAATTATTATTAATATTTCTAAAATTACATCATTTCCAAATTTCTTATCCCAGCCTATCCGAACCTGATTTGGGATCCGAGACACTGCTAAAAATGTTGGCATATGTCAGAATTTGCTGGAAAACTGGTTGATTTGCAGTTTAGGCATGACACATGACTTAAAGTGTAATATTAATGCAGATTATCAATGATGTTTGATAAAACATGTAATACCTAAATCTAATCGCAGGATAGATCGTGATGTTTTGGGCCAGTATTGCAAATTTTATGAGGCAGATGTCCAGCTGCTTTCTGGTTAGTCGTTTTTCCAAAATTTATATTTAATCAACGTTAATCCAAGGTGTTATCGAAGGTTTTCTCCCGTAGGAGCACCAATAAGCTTATTTGTCTTCGTTCATTGCATAATAGTTTTATTAATATGGGAAAAGATAACATAGCTGATCTTTCAATATCTGAAAGTAAGCCAATAGAAAAGTCTCCCTTGAAGAGAACCACTCAGTCAAACCATTCAAACTTTCCCTTCACATTATCCAAGGAATCTACCAAGGCTGACTTTTTGAACAATAACCAGTTTTTTGTCGATTCCATCAAACATAATCACTCTAATAAAATCTTCGACTTGAATGCAAAGGGTCAAGCTCCGCATACTCTTTGGATTGGCTGTTCAGATTCTAGAGCTGGTGACTCCTGTCTTGCAACTCTTCCTGGTGAGCTTTTTGTTCATCGTAATATTGCAAACATTGTCACTGCCAATGATATTTCATCTCAAGGTGTGATTCAATTTGCTGTTGACGTTTTGAAGGTCCGCAAGATTATTGTCTGTGGTCACACTGATTGTGGTGGTATTTGGGCTTCACTTGCATCCAAGAAGATCGGTGGTGTCCTTGATTTGTGGTTGAACCCTGTTAGACATATTAGAGCTGCAAACCTTGCTACCCTCAACGAGTTCAACCATGATCCAAAGTTAAAAGCAAGAAAGTTGGCAGAGTTGAATGTTATTGCATCTGTCACGGCTCTTAAGAGACACCCATCAGCTTTAGCTGCCTTGAAAAACAAGGAAATCGAGGTTTGGGGTATGATCTACGATGTTGCGACAGGTTTATTATCTGAAGTTGAAATACCTGAAGACGAATTCGAGGACTTATTCCACGTCCATGATGAGCATATAGATGATGAACACAACCCACATTAAGTGCATAGATTTTATTCGATTCTTTTTTTTGACAAATATTAAATTATTTATAGAATATGTACTCGTTAACAATTGCCTTGTAGAATTTTCAATTGGAGTAACAATTTAACAGTTCAAATTCTCTACGTACTTTCCCAGTTCAAATTGTATCTTCCTTCTGGGAGCTTGAAGGATTCAATTGCCGAGAAAACTTCGTCAACAGTGTAGGCCACTTTGATGATCGATCCATTGCTCTCGCTGACGAATTGAGAGTCAATGGCATCGGAGATAAATTTAATAAAATTATCGTAAAATCCATTCTGGTTAAAGACAACAATTGGCTTATTGTGGATATTCAATTGGAACCAAGTGACAACTTCCATTAATTCTTCTAAGGTTCCATAGCCTCCTGGTAACGCAATAAAGGCATCTGCTTCCTGAGCCATCAATCTCTTTCTGGTGTGCATATCTTTAACCAAAGTTGTTCTACCATACTCCTTTGAATCAGGAATTGGAGTGAGCCCTGTGTGGTTATCAATTGATTCTTTGATCTTCTTGTTCAAGGATTCAACGCTTTCGTCGGTTCTTTCCCGAGAAATCAAAGCCTCGGGGATGATTCCATGAACGTATCCCCCATTAGTTGCACAGCCCTTTGCAACGGCACCCATAAGCCCAGTCGAGCCACCACCATAAACCATCCCCCAATTTTTCTCAGCTATTTGCTTACCCAATTCAGCTGCCTCGTCAGCAAAACTAGGTTTACTGCCAAAGGATGAACCACAAAAAACGCACACAGTTTTAACAGGATTGGTCATTGTAATCTTAATATTTGTCTTTTTCTTTTAACGAGACTCTAGTATTCTTGTTTGCTTATCGATTCTATTACTGACTGTAGAAATAGACTCAAATGCTTTTTATTGTAGTGTTATCATGTATCTCGCACTTATTTATAATCCTGCTGGAGAAGAATCTATACTACGATTCACCACTGCGAAAATCTAAACTACAAATCTCAATCTTAACAGAATTCCGCGGAAACTCCGGTTTTCATGGTAGTTATCTATTCAGAAACCAACTGGAAACAGATTTGAATACTTGGACTTTGAATCGATTAACTCCATATACCAAAAACAATGTACTTATCTATCTGTCTGTTTTGAACAGTCAGCGAGTGAATCTAGTTTCATGGATGTACAGCAAAGTGTAGAGCCGAGAGCAGGGTTACAGGGGTTTACAGGGTGCTGCAGGGTGACACACAATGCGGCTTACCTAATCTGTCTTTAAACTCGGTTAATAGTCATTAAATACGATGGAAACGTGTGTAGAAAAACCAATACAGACTCAGAAATTCAAAATTCGGGAAGCCTATTTTAATCGATCCTAAAAAGAATTCCATTTTGGCGATTGTCTCCTGTTTTCATGTACGCCTTCACCTCACCTCACCTCACCTCTAAACGAGAAATCGTCACTAGAATAATAGACAACTAATCTTATAGAGAAGAACTAAAATCCCACGTTGTCTACAGAACATATAGCCTTCAATCCACAAATTAGACTGAACTAGTTTTTGGACTTCGTTAACAGAAAGGTTCTCAAGAAGCTTCAAAAACGGAAAATAGGGTTATGATAGTAAAACTGTACACGTAAACATCCAAAAAAACAACACGCGTGGTAACTCGTCTCGTCTTTGTGAAACTGTTTTTTTCATGCTCCTTTGAAGAAATACTACGATTACCTTTATAAGAAAGATCTTGACCACTAATTTTCCATCTGTTTAAAACTTACTAGCTTCTTAGTGGCCCACGGTTACAACCTGACGAATTGACATTGTACTTAAAAAATTAACGATTGGAACAACTATTCACAACATAGAATGAAAGCTTACTTACTGCAGAAATTTGATGAATTGGATTTCAATCTTGGAGAAGCAGGAATCGAACAAGAGTTTGACTCATACGTGTCCGATGATGATAGAAGATCCATAAGCACAGATCACATCTTCCTGAGAAATAATAGCACAAAATCTTCCCATACAGTTAGTTCGGTTGAGACGTTCGATTCATATCGCTCCACAGGGTCTGTAAGTACAGACTTAACTAAACCAGAAGATACATATAGACCAGATTTCCAACAAAAGTCAAAGAAATTGTCCGAACTGAGTGCATCAATTATTTCAAGCAAAGCCCCTTCGATAGACTTAATGTCTTCAGCTGCAATTCACCATTCACAACATATTCCGCAATTGTCATTAACCAAACCAAAGAATAACAAGAATGCTCATAGGCAACTATCCGAATTATCAAGCAATCTCAACAATGTTTTGGATTGTTTGGAAGACATGGTGGCCTTTGAAGCCGATATCATTATTAACGAACTTCAAAACTGTATACTGGCGATTGAGATATCAGTACCAAACAATACCACTGTATTAAGGAACTTCCAATTACATATAAATAAAGACAAATCAAAATACAATACTGAACAATTAGTGTGATAAAGATTCCAGAAACAATCCGAGATGATCCTCGACAGCTTACGTGACATTATGACTCCTTTCAATTCTAATATTTAATTTTGATACCCCCATCTTTTATTGCATCTAATTTAGTTGACCAAACATACATGCATGTATAAATAATATATTTTTTGCACAATAGAACTTAACTTTTAAATGCAAAGCTAGATAAGCTAGATGCTACTTTTTGGCTTCTAATATGCTGGCCGATGTTTTGGGGCCCACCAGAGATATTTTGGATGATACTACTTCCACCGTGACCAATAATACTATTTAAATGCCCAGTAGATTGAGTGTTAGTACTGCTGATACTTGTACCTTGATTACCTTGCAGCAGCAGACTGGCTTCTCTAGGCTCAAGGTTCAATGACAACTGATACTGTTCTTCAATAGTGGGGCATTTATCCAACCATGAATCAAGATACTTCTGGATTTCTTGAACTTTTTGGAAATTAAATCCCGTGGACTTAAATCTATCAATTCCTGACACAATTTCACTGGTTTTAGAACGCTTAGCAAAATTAATCATACGAGTACGATTCATTAAGAAATCAGGATTACCATGGAAAACAAAGGTTAAATCACTCAAGTAAACACCGAAAAATGGCACACAAGGTTCTGATCCAACAAACTTTAAAACATCACGGTACTCATTAAAGTTCCTAGATGAGTTCATCAACTTGTTCATATTCTGCAAATGAGCCATGGTATCGACATTCAAATACTTCCAAGTCTTTTTAAGTCTGTGAATTGGCGATGAGTAGAGAGCTGAGATGATGGCAGTCATAGAGGAAAAATTGTTATATTGGCGACATTTCTCCGCAACCTGGACAAAATAACGGATTATTTGAACTCTCTTTCGAGTGTCAGTTTTGCGTAGAATCATATATGCAACATAATTCGTTAACTGATTAGATGCCTTAATGAATGCAGCAATACTGTCAATATTTTCATTCAATCCAGATTTCTTCCCCCAAACCTTTGTAAGACAGGCAAACTTGGTAATCTTTGAGTAGAGGGCAAATTCTCTTAATGTCAATTGTCTTGCCAATTCAACATAATCGATATCCAATAACTTTATTTTCTTCATCAACGATGACCCTTTTGTTAACGGAGCAGGTGGTTTTGTTGATGGGGTCACTGGTTCTCTCTCGGTGAACACAACTTCGCCTTTCAACAACTTGGATAAATCATTCGTCAATTGCTTTCCAATTGAATAGGATTGAACTATTGGGGATTGCGCAAATGCGTACCATTTCTTAAGAATAGCATCATCATAATAAGATCTTGACCAATGCTTTTCAATTAATAATTTCATAATGTTCATGACACGGAGCCGGATTGGATTCTGCTTCTTTGAAATCCACGTCGTGTACTCCTCATAACTTAATCCCTCAGGTGCCTCAATATTGAATCTGCTTATCAATAACCCAACAAATTGTCCTAAAGTCATAATAGAAGCAAAGGTTAGCAAAAAGGCAGCATTAAAATTGCTATCAAATAGATCATGATGCGTGAGATGCGCTATCAATGCCTCCTTAGTCCCACCTTTGATATTTCCTTTGAGGTCTAACAATAAATCATATTCCTCGTCACCATCAAGATACCACGGAACATCATTTGACTTCTTTTGGCCTCCACTATAATATGAATGCCCGTCATCAGATTTCTCTGACATAATTGTATTGTTTCTCTCCATAACCAACAACTGTACATTGAAATCATCATGCATAACCCTTGTGGCATAATTTAGAATGGTTTCACGTTCATCTATCAACTGCTGAATTATTGATTTTATGGTGTCAAAAAATTTGATCCCGTCAACTAAGTATTTAGACATCAAAGTGTCTGGATTAAGTGAAATTGCGCTACCATTTAGTTCATTTAATTGATCCACAAGAATATTAGTCAACAATAGGGCCGCTTTTTCCGTTGGAATCTTCAACACATCTCTATTATAGAAGAAGGGATCTGCGTCCTTCATACCTTTGAATACCTCAGGATCCTCCAAAGTTAGCGATTGCGTTGCCATCATGATTTTTGAAATTAAATCATGGAAATGTTGCTTGTGCTGGAAGAATTCCAAAGCAACTGGATAATCAAAAGTCAAATTCGACGATATCGCTTTATCTTCAGCAGCCTTTTCATTTGGCTTTTCCTTTATCTTATCTGGAACAACTTCCTGATCAGAAGAAAATCTCTTGATCAAACAGAAGACGGTGAAATCAAAAGATTCAATTAAATCAATCATGGAACTTGCATGATATAAATACTTATAGATCAATCTCAAGATATGAGTATTTCTTTCACCTTTTAAACTGTCATTGAAATATAGATTCTGCACCTTTGGATCTAAATAATCCAAGGTTTCTCTGCTTAGCTTGATCATTTCTTCCGTGTAATGGTCTACCGATTCATATGCAAGCTGATCAATTATCACCTTAGAATGATATCTATTTTTTAGATCATCACCACTCACATTAAGAATAGGGTTATTCGTGGTGAAAAACGGATTACACCAGTTTCCTCCGTTGAATTCATCACTTAAAAATCTGGGATACACTTGAGGTAAAATGTTATAACAATCTTCTCCCTCGTCATCGGAAGCATCCGAGCTATCATAGTCAGATCGTTTTACTCGCTTTCCTTTAGTCAAACGAAGGAAAATCTTAGTTAAAGAGTCGATATTCCTCTTAAGATTTTCCACCTCGTGTTCAATTTGCTGAAAATATGGAACAAATTCTTCAGAGGTTTCACTCTCACCACCACCAAGAGACATCTTCTGGAGACTACTTGGAATTGAGTTTAAATTAACGTCCTCGGAATTCTGCCCTATAGTGGAGACAGATGAGGTAGGGGATTGAAAGTCACTTCCAGCCCTTGTCGACAGGTTAAGCCTTGAAAGATCATACTTAAACAATTGGCTATCAACCTTGGGTTGGGAATAGTGCATTACACTTAGATGCAAAATTCCATTAATGTAAATTTGAGCGAATGAGCTGGCGATTGTTTTCAATTTCTTGCGGATAGGCTTTTCATATTTGGTATCAGCAAAGTCATCCTGAATTAATCTGGAAGCTGAAAAAGTGAATGAAATAATCTTATTAAACCTGGCAAAATGGGTGCTGAATAACTGCTTGTTGTGATCCTTTAAGGCTTTAAAAGATAAATCCAATAAATAATGGAATGTGTCTCTTAACTCAGTCCAACGTGATAAGTCAGATGTGTGCTTGTAAAACAAATCATTCATCGCGAAGAAAGGTTGCGAAAAGTGATGGTATGAGCTAGATGAATTCTGCGATACTGATGAAGCATTCGAATCTCTTTTCAAGGGATCAAAGGATGCATTTGATATCGAACGTCCTCCCAACGCAGAATCTGAGTTATTACCACTGTTTGAAGTATCCGTTAATATAGACTTTTCAAATATAGCTTCCTTTGATGGGAGAACAATGGACGGTGCACCTGAACCCGAATCATAAGTTACGTATGGCATAGACTCGCAATACAAATCCAATTGTTCGCAGTAGAACACATAATCCCCATTTGGGGTGCTTTTTGGCATCCAAGCAACAGCCGATTTGTGCTTTTGTTTATACTCCTCAACCAATCTTTCAGCCTCTTCTAGACTAGTAAACTTGATGGTTCCACTAGAATCTATGGTTGCTAGAGAGTGAAATGCAGAGCGTGCTTGGGGTTCAGTATTTTGATATTTGGAAGGAGATGAGAGGTGATAATTCTTTGAGTCTGATGGAATGCTAGTTTCCGAGCTCGCAAAACTCACCACTGAGTTCTTCCGGGAGCCACCAGCAGGGCTATTTCTTTCAGAATCAATGAGGTTCTTTTGTAAAAGATTGGTAAAAGAAGGGATCAAGACATTAGCGGCTGTATTAGCTGCAGTGATGGAATCTATTTCCTTGTTGCTTTTTAATTTGTCAAGAACAGGTTGAACGTAGTTCACTGAACGAACGTAATTATTGGGGAACCAGCCTCTCTGTAATTCACCATTCGTGCAAATGATAACACCATCCCACCATCCTGAATCAGATTTTGATAAGACATATATAGTGTCTCCTAAACTGAGCGGTAGGTGAGAAGGTTGTGTATCTGGAAAACCATACAAAGCAATCACAGTATCCAAATGCTTTAGAGGTTGGTCTGAAGAGGAATTGGCATCTTGAGGAGATACAAAGTCTGGCGCCACCTCATCTATGTACGACATTGTTGCGATTGCTTATTCGGGATTGATGTAAGGTTCTTGAAGGGCCTCAGGAGTTTAGAGTCAGTTGAAGTAGTAGCACAGTAGTAGAATATTGATTTGATTACACTCCAAACAATTGTAAGAGCGCAAAATCAGATACTACTATAATATACAACTTGCGTGTAACTGTATTCTTGTAATGGTAGCTTGACTTTCAATAATGTGAGATCTCTTTAATGTTGTACAGGGAAATGGTTTTTTGAGCTCAAAGATGGTAATAACCTGTAAAAATGCAAACAATAAACTGTAAAGTGTTGTTCTTGCTCTACTTGTCTAAAAACAATCGTATATCTTCATAAATACAGGATCTGATTATAAGTCTCTGGCGAGTGGTCACGTAGTACATAAAAATATGCGGGAGAAGATGACTGAAATTTCCAATCTACGACGCCTAGTGGTTGTTTTGATAAATACGACCACGCATTGCATATCTAAATAAAACGCTTGTTCATCTATTTTTTTTTAAAAGTTAGGGAAATCCAAAATGTGTAATTAGTTTTCTTATAGCCGTAGTTAAGTGACTAGAATTATTTTGTTGTAAATCTCCTTTTTGAACAGGGGATAATGTCCTGCGAGGGGATTAGCAAGCATTGGGTATCTCAACTACAACTTCACTGCTTTTTGAAAGCTTAGAATGTTTGATACTTTTTGTATAGGTATAATGTTATCGAGATAATATTGTGCCTGATTATGTATTATAGCCCCGGTTTTTATTTTTTAATTTATGTCTTGAATATATTTGAGGTCACAAGTAATCAGGAAAACAACCAGGGGTAAAGCGAGGCTTCTTTAAAGATTATGTCGATAATCCAAATTTGTAAGAAGGCTTCTACGATTTGCACGTTACTGTTTGGTTATTTTGTTCATTACAAAAGCTTAACCGAGGTGATAAAAATATGAGTATTTTAGTGGGAGATCCTTGACAAAAATGATTCTTGGGTTCCCGATTACAAAAATAATGGTCTTCTTTTGGAAGAACGGCGAGTCACGGAAAAGCAGGGAAGTGTGAAGTTGAGTTCATAGGCTTTTGTAGGACCTAACACGCAATACGGACCCTTGCTATGAAATGATAAAATAACGGATTATATTTCCATGGTGATCCGGGCAAAGATAGCGGAATTCATTATTTCTGACAACGGAATAGTGATAAATAATAGGATTTTCGGTATTTTTTTATCTCAATATTTGTCAAACTGCATCTTGAAACGATGTTCATGTTGATGTTTCCGTTCTTGTCCAGGGGTGTGGCTAATTTCTACACTAATTAAGGATTCCTTGCACCCTATTCTGTTTCTCTTTCTGGAATTGTCACAGGTGGAGTATTTAATACACCAAATATACCAGCAATATGTCCATTTTGTTCTAAAAGCAACCAATTATTTTAATAGTAGCTTACTTGAAAAAGGTTAATCAGAAAGTAATGTTTATAGCCTTGAAAAGATCATGAATAGTAGGAAAGAGAATCAATTCCAACTCAAACGGGACATATCACGTGTCAAAAACGTTGAGGAGACCAATGAGGGTAAATAGTAACTCAATCTTGAGAAAGTATAAAGGTCACAGCATATTAACCCTATTCGTAAAATCCAATTTGTTGTTATTGTATGGAACTATGGATTTAAAGCAACGTAACACAAAACTTGTAGGAATCTTTGAAGCTTTTCCTATACTATTTGAGACTAAAGTGCCCCATATGTCCTGCACATTAAAGATGTAGCTTTGTTATAGCACAATTTTGCGGGCTCCAATCTAATCAGTGACACCTCAGATAATCCCGATAAAACGAAACAAAGCCACTGTCATTAAAAGGAAGTGTTAGAGAACTTTCCATTTAAGCCAAATAGATCAATATTAACTAAAACACTAAAAAAAAGAATCAATGTCGTTATTTTTCAAAGCCCCTCTAGATATAGAGATTAGATTGGAGAACGAAAACATAAGGAAACACGTCGAAGTAAAGAATCCTCATGGAAGATTAGAGAAACTACCAGTATACAAGGATGGAGAATCGGTAAAAGGGGAGGTTACAATAAGAACAAAAGAAGGTCGGAAAGTGGAGCATCTAGGAGTCAAGGTCCAACTTTTTGGGTCTATTGAAACTAATATCGATGGGTTGATTTCGTCGGATTTCTTATCTTTAGCAACTGAATTGGCCGCCCCAGCACAATTATCGCATTCGGAAACATATCCGTTTGAATTTAAGAACGTGGAGAAGCAGTACGAAAGTTATCGTGGCAAAAACACTCGTTTGCGTTATTTCCTAAAGGTAACTGTGTTACGGAAGTCATCATCTGAAATCAAAAGAGAAAAGGAATTGTGGGTATACCAGTATGTTTCACTACCACCAGTTAATCCAAAAGATAGTCCAACTGTCAAGATGGACGTAGGAATAGAAGACTGCTTACATATTGAGTTTGAGTATCTGAAGTCGAGATTTTCCTTGAAAGATGTGATTGTTGGCAGGATCTACTTTTTCTTGGTTCGGTTGAAGATAAAACACATGGAATTGTCATTGATAAGAAGAGAAACTGTGGGCGCTCCACCAAGTCAAATAACTGATAGTGAAACTGTTGTCCGCTTCGAAATCATGGATGGTGCACCGGTTAAGGGGGAAACGATTCCAATCAGATTGTTCTTGGGTGGTTTTGATTTAACCCCGACGTATCGTGATGTGAACAAGAAATTTTCTACAAGAACGTACTTGTCTTTGGTGTTGATTGACGAGGACGCTAGAAGATACTTCAAACAAAGTGAAATCATTCTTTATAGAGAACCTCCAACCGATGTATAGCTGTATTGAATACGTATATGCATCTTATTCTGAACTCTCACTTGCAAATATAGCTCTGTAATGTTATCAGTTCCATTTGATAGCTTTTGTCCGTAATCAATCCTTTTCTAGTATGCGTGAAAAAAGCTAATCTGGCAAAGGTCTAAATAAACAAGGAGGAGGAAAGGCGAAGCAGTCGTCTCACAACTGTAACTGCTAAAAAAATCTATACCAGCAATCAACATATAACAAAAGCAGTGATAGAAGGTTACCAGAGAGATACTTGCAACCTAATGATTGTGTAATGGTTCATCCACACTTTATATTTATGTCATGGCCATGGCACCGACCTATTCTATTAGACACAATTACCGGAGACCACCTCGAAACATCCCATAAAACTGTAAAAAACAGCAACCAAACAGTCACAGTCTCCACAGCAGGTATACGTGCTATTATCTACCAATTCCAGGCACTTTACTTGAGGACTCCTGTGAAATTATTTCGCCCCTCCAGATTTGACTACCTCGCCTACGTACGTGAATTGGCAATAAGACATGACAATATCCACGAAAAACCATGGTCATTTAGAACCCATTCATCTATTGGAATGCTTGTGAACGTCTTGCGGAAAGAGGGATGGAAGTTCATACCTGAAAAGGTACTTCCTCCCTTAATAGCAAACTCAGCAACCGGATTGATACTTTATGGTACCTATTTGACAGCATTGGATCTGTTTGATAGCAAGAATTACAAGGAAACTAGGAAAGTCTTTCATTATTTTCCGATCGATACCTGGAAAGCCGGTTTTATTGCGGGGGTGGCACAATCGCTAGCAGCCGCTCCAGTCGACGCCATTTATACAAGACTGTCAGCTGCAGAGATGCTTAATGGTCAATACCAGAACCTTTGGATATATGGTATTAATAAGCTAAAGGAGATTGGGCTCGTTGGAGTGTTTGCAGGATACGGGTTTTCGTTACTAAAGGAAAGTCTTGGGTTTGCCTTCTACTTCTCTACATTTGAGATAGTAAAAACGCAGGGATACAACCTTACATACACCATGATTACATTTTACAGGCGATTAAAGGCTTCAACCAAGGGAAAGTTAGCTTTCTTTGGTATTGAATTCCAGAAGACCGATGAGAAGCTAACAAGACTAGAAGAAAACAGACTGACAAAGATTTTAAAGTCGAGCTTTATATTACTAGCCGGGGCATCTGCTGCATTTTCACTACTTGCAGTCCAGTACCCTTTGTCAAAAGTCCAAAAGATACACTTATCTAGACTTGAAGCCTTGGATGTTTACAACGCATCTTACAACAAGTCTAAACCATTCATCAAGCTATACTATAACTCATATATTGATACGTTCTATCAAGTTCAAAAGATGAAGAAGAAAGCGAGCCAGACATGGTTTCAGTTGGGTTATAAAGGATTCGTACGAAATGCATTGACAACGATTCCAGCCACATCGGTTGGGTTGCTAGTATTTGAAATTATGAGAACCAAACTAGCAGATAGTTTGGATGACGAAATATTAGGACCAGCGTAGAAATGTATATACAAGACGAAGAAATATTTATTTATGATAGTACAAAAGGCGATTGACAGCTTAAGCTTGAGTTTTCTGGACATAAGCCTCCCAACCGGCATCTCTATATCTCTTACCTTCGGCTTCTGGGTCTCTACCCTTGCCAAACAACCCTCTTCCCACAATAATGATGTCTGTTCCACTGGAAACAACCTCACTAACAGTTCTATATTGTTGGCCCAAAGCATCACTTTTGTCATCTAAACCAACACCAGGAGTCATGATGATCCAGTCAAATCCTTCGTCTGCACCACCCATGTCTCTTTGGGCAATAAATCCAATAACAAATTCCTTGTCCGACTTAGCGATTTCAACAGTTTGTTTGGTGTACTCACCGTAAGCCAAAGCACCCTTGGAAGATAACTCAGCCAACATCAATAAACCTCTTGGTTCTGAGGTAATTTCAGCAGCGGCTTCCTTCAATCCCTTAACAATGCCGGCTCCTGTAACACCATGGGCATTTGTGATATCAGACCATTGAGCGATTTTGTAAACACCTCCGGAGTATTGGTGCTTGACAGTGTTTCCAATGTCTGCAAATTTACGATCTTCGAAAATCATAAAATTGTGCTTTCTGGATAACTCAATAAGCGGTTTGATAGTACCATCATACGAGAAATCATCAATGATATCAATATGAGTCTTAACTAAGCAGATGTATGGACCTAACTTGTCAATCAATGACAAAAATTCTGCTGTAGTGTTCACATCGACTGAAGCACACAAATTAGTCTTCTTCAGTTCCATTAATCTAAACAAGCGCTGAATAACAGGAGATGGATGTGCATCAGCTCTCTGAGTGTATGTTTGTGTGTTGACCATGTTTAATTTCTTATCAGATATGAGAGACTAAATTCTCCAAGTTAACCTCTTTTTTTTTTCTGGAGATGATCTTTCATGTTTTTATCTACTGGATTTACTACGATAAATAACTTAAAAACGTAATTCCTCTTTATACTCTAGATTTCTATTCACTCTTCTCTTCCTCAGGTGGAATTTCAGCTTTCAAAGCTTCTGTTTCTTCATGCTTCTGAGGCTCTTCCGGAATCAATTCCTTCTTCAAATCAGGGTTGATTGTATCAATCTTCAGCCATGACAAGCTCCAGAGATCCTTCTTTTCTTCGTTTAAAACTCCATCATCCTTCAACACTAAAACCATATTCTTGATCAACTCCGGAGCAGACTCATCGTATAACTTTTCGTTTGGATTGAACTTTGTACTCAACTCCTTAAAGACAATAAAGTTATCCAATATACTTAACCACACAGAATCGGTCTCCTGGTTTTTAAAATCTTTTCTGTAGTTTAAGAAGATCTTGCTTGTCAAAGACAAAGTTTCAACTTGTGATCTAACAAAGCCAGTACTGTCAGTCTGCAAAACTTCTGTCTTAGAGAGCTCCGACAACAATGGAAAAATACCGTATTCGAAAATACCAAAAGGTGTCATTTCATCTGTAACCTTTGCAGACAATACAGTAGACTGAAGTTGCCCAATGGCATGCGAACGAACTTCACGACATGGATTAAAACATTGGTGAGCCAACGCCTGTATCAATGAATAAGTAGCATCTTTGTGGTTGAAATTCTTTTCATTCACAACTGTAGCCAATTCGGAAGTCACAGATATGGATTTCTTAGCCAACAGAACAATATCGGAGAAATATGATTTGTCTGTATCGGATACGGTCTCATTTTCCTGTTCCAACTGTGATCCAATTGCACCTAAGGAGGAAATTTCATCCAATAAGCCCAATAAAGACATGTAATTTTGAGGGAAAATGAATTCAGAAGGACGTGCTTTCACTCGTTCAATAAAAGCAAGAATTTCATCCGCGAACACTTGGTTAGAAACAAGTAATCTCAACAACTTCCAAAAATCGTCATTAATCAATAGCTTTTCAGATCTAGATGAACCTTCATCTACCAAAGATAATAACGGTTGAAGTAATTGACCTCCTTCCTTTCCTAAGAATTCCTTATCCAAATCTGTTAATCCATGTAAGGTTTCAGTGAGTACTTCCTCTGATTCAATGTGTCTTAAAAGTAAAAACTTGTAAACAGATACCCTTAATACGTCCTTCCTAGACATGTTTGATGTAGAAAATTTCTTGATTATTTCAGCAATCAATTCACTATCCTCCAATAATAAGGAGAAGCACACAATAATTTCCAACAAGAACATAGTTTCAGACTCAAAATACCTCTTTGATTGGTCGTTATATTCTGGTAATAATTTAACCAAAATGTTAATAAATGACTTTAGATCTTCATGTGGTCCCTTGAAAAGCATTTCAAACACACTTGGAACGTTGATCGATCTGACACAGTCAATCGTTGACAATGTAGATTCAATCTCTTGATCAGTAGGTTCAGGTGGCTCATCTGAATAACCCTTCAAAAACGAAGAAAACGTTGACAATAATCCCGCATTGTTCATCGGCTTCACTCTATTTATAATGTAACGAGGTTTAACCTTTGTAATTGGAGGTAATTTGATCTTCTTTTGGAAATCTAAGAACAAATTAGGATCAATCAAACAGTTTTCAAGAAGGGTCAACAAGACCTTAACTACCTTATCCCAACATTCTGTCACCTTGCAGTCACTCTTCTTAATCAATCTAAAAAGAACAACTGTCGAAAGTTGCGCTTTGAAGTCTCTTCCAAACCACACAGCCATTTCACTGACAGTGATAGCCTCTTCCTTCTTCTCAATCTTGATTTGAGTTATTGGGATTTCCTCGCGTAAGTTCTCTCCAGAGTTAGGGATTCTGTCTTTCGGTTCCGCAAGGGAGGTTAAGACGGACAAAGCTCCAATCAATTTATCGACTGAACTATCCAAGTTGTAGTATAAGCAAATGTTGGCACATTTGTCAATAGTCGACATCAAACGAGTAATGATATGATCATCAGTAGCTTCCTTGAAAACACTGATAAGCGTATCTATGATTTTATCAACAGTCGATTCAAACAAGACCTTGTCAAATTGGCAAAGTTCAGCCATTGAATACTCGGCCTTAATATTGGTCGTCAATGCTTGTGAAGAGATCAAATTGTGCCAAGCATCGTCAAACCATTTATCAGTACCGTGATGCTCTTCAGGCATGATAATCTCACGGTCCTTAATAGTATGATAGATTTTAGCAAGGTACCATTCTGGGAAATCCTTCCCATTGTAGACACCACGTAAATTACGCTTGTAATCATCCAAGAGCATTTGCTTCTTAACTTGAGGATTATGTAAATCAGTATTCAACATAATGATCGAGTAAGACAAAACAAAAACGGAATCCCCGTCTGGTCTAACCACCTCTTCGTCCATTTCTTCTTCTTTATTATGCACCTGGGAGGCAACATATCTTGCTGCAAAAGTTTCAACAATTCTTTCAATTTGCTGTGATTCACCTGGAAGTCTAAACTTTTTCAATAAGATTCTCAATGCCTCATCCACTCTCATATCAGTGAATTCAAACAAGTTAATGAACTTCTTCAATAAATCAGTGTTTGATGCTTTGGCTAAATACACACCAAGAACTTTCTTGTTCAACCTTCCTGCTCTATTGAAGAAGAATCTTGCAACTTCGTCCTGGTCAGTCGAGTCCTTCAAAAATCCATTTTCTTCTAAAGCCTTTATACCATTCTTAGGACTCTCATTAAGGATATTGGCACATTTAATAAAGGATGTTTTCTTATGCTTATCTTCTATCAAACTTAATAATGTAATTACTGATGTGTTCTTATTCAGGCTCTTAATACGATCATTAATCCCACTAATAAAAGATAACACACTTTCAAGACAGATAGGAGGAACACTTTCAGTTGTGGCCAATGCCGATTCAGGCAATGACAACTCACAGAGAAAATCAAGAGCTTTCGTGGCCAAGTCAGACTTCTCAAAATCACAATCATAATCAATAAATAAGCGAGTGAAAAAAATGGGAGATCTTGTCCACAACAATGAAATCGACTCCACGAGCATTTCCTTGGAAATTGGTGTTCTCGATAAAACGTTTGCGTCATTGATTGCATCACTTTTCTTATCAGCTGCCTTAGGCAACACTGATTGGAAAATCAATGTAAGAGACAATTCGATTTGAGACTTCAACTGTGGACCCAATACAATGGCCAAAGTGGTAAACACGTGCAAAGAAGCTTGTAATAAGGCTGTGGAGTCGGTAGTAGTCATAATTTGTAATGTATGCTTTGAAATAGGGTCTGCAACAAGACTAAACAACAGAGGGTGTTTTGCAATATCCAACCCAGCAACCTCGATTGCAGTACTTATCAAAGACAATGCAAATACTCTTGTACTCTCCATATGCTGATATTGGTTTGATGGGGAGATCATTGAAATCAAAATACCAAGAAACTCGTTAATGCACACAATTCCAAATGGCTCCTCCAAGTCTAAGCCATCACTTGATTTTAAGTTTTCTTTTTCAGCTATGACAACATTGTCGGTTGAATCTTTTGGTGTGCTAGAAGTTGATGGATCGATATCAGTACCTCCGATTATATCTTCTGGTAATTTGGTATCTTGAAAGTTTGTTTGCAAGTCGTCAATGTGCTCAGTTTCCGGCTCGATGTCCCGGAGCTTATTGAAAATCTTAAAAGTGATGGAAGCCATTGCCATTTCACCTGCTCTTCTCAAGACCTCACTTCTTTTCTTATTACATGCCAACGACAAACAAGTCTGTATGACTTCTGATACCACTTCATCCGGTAACAAGCTAGATAACGGGCATTCAATGATTACTTCCAATAATCTCAAAACCTTCAATAAGACCGCATCATCCGAGTTTTGATCAGCAGCTTCAAAACGGCAATGAGTCAACGAAGATATTATCTGGATGAGAGTGCTCTGCAAATTCTTTGATTTGGAGCAGATGATTTGGTAGTTGATAATTTTGGAAACCGAGTTCAAAGCTAACGCAGTAATATGGCCTGAAGTGGAAGACGATTTAATTACCAACAAAAATGGTTGTAATAATGTCAAGCTGTCGATTTCGTAAATGTCGTTGGCTTCTGTCAATATTGATCTCAATTGCAAGAAACTCGAGAACAACGGATTATCATTGCTTGGTCTGGTGCCATTGCTGGATGAAATGTTTGCGGCAAAACCCAAGTTCGATGTCAATGGCTCTTCATCACCACCAAAAATGTCGCCGGCACCCAAAATGGCTGCTACTCCACTCTGTGACCACCTTGTCATTTTTCTCATGGCAGAAGATAAAATCATGCATTCATTGATCATTAATGTGATTGGATCGATGGCAACACTAACAGTTCCGCCCACAGTACCAGATCGGGAAAATGAAGTTGGAGAAGTAGACAGCATTGTGTGATAATGTTATTTCTCTACCGTGTTGTTTTTAGATAGATCACTTCCTTTTCAGAAAAAAAAAAGAAAGGATGATAAAGGCTTTTCGACTCTGGTACTATAAGGTACAACGACTCTCCTGAAGATCTATCAACAAAAGATTATATTGCCTTATCTCCCAAAAAATTAGCAGTAAAGGTATCCGAAACAAGTGTGGATCAGGGTCTATACGGTTGCTTCGTTGAAAAGAGTCGAATTTAGATTTTTTTCGAAAATTCCACGTGCACGACTTTTGTATGAGACGCATCAGAACCGCGTCTCGTTCCATTTGCATACGTCAAAAATAGTACTCCGTTCTCCAAACACCACCAATGTTCAATATATATACAGGTTGCAACTAAAAATTAAGTATTCTATAGAGAGAGAGAGAGAGAGAGAGAGAGAGAAAGAGAGAAAAGGGAAAGAGACAAGAAAAGAAAAAAGGAAAAAATTAAATCTTTCTTTGATAATAATTTTTAAAGGATGTCCAAGGTAATCTCCATTCCTTCTGTAGTAGTTTAGGGTTGAACACATCGAAATCATGACGTTCCAATTTCTTCAAGTACAAAGTGGTTGGAATCGCTGATAAAAATGGGGTAAAAATAACATCGGGGATATTTTTTCTCCAACGTTTGGAATGTCTTTGGAGTAATTCATCATTTTTGTTTTGCTTGACAATTGTGATGATTTCAGAACGAACTGAATCCAATTTGTTTCTGGCGGATAAAATATGGTCGTTAGCTACTGTAGCAGTTTCAAAAACAATATTTTGAAGCTTCTCTTTAACTTCTTTAATTTCCAGCTCGTCTTGGATATGACCCTGCGTAATACGCAATACCGACTCCTGTGACAAGTCGAATTTAGTCATCAAATCAACCGGTAATGTAATTTGATTTCTTGTCTTGGAGTAGTAATTCAAACCTAAAATCATCGAGCTGATCGAAGTTGCCTGGCCAATATGAGCCGCAATATCACTCACCTGCGACTGCAACGACGTAGAATGTTCTAATAAACTGATTGTTGACGGCGAAATCGAAGGTGACAACAACAATGCCTGGGTAAGATAATTGATCTGCGAGTATGTTCCTTCTCCGTATGAACAGATATCATCAGTGGTACGAAACGATTTGTTCTGGAGAAAATGTCTCCGTGTCTGCAAGAACCGTTGAAAGTAGGAAATATCCAAGTTCAAATCGTTCCGCAATGCATCTCTCAACAACAAAGCAATTGGTTCACCCAAATCCTTATTGGAAAAAGGATCTTCGGTAAACACTTTCTGTAACATATCGCTCCAGAATTTAAATTTGATATCTGCTGTAGAAAACCCAAGCGAAGTATTTAATTGGTTTGCAGCTTTCGAGGCAACCGAGCCAGAGTTGCTGCCACCATCATTAATTTTATTTACCTCTAAATTGAAAGCCCTGATGGCTAAGAATGCATTTCGTGCTGGTTCTGGGATATACTGTGCAAGAATATACGATGATCTATCGTGTGTTTCCAATAAAGTGTTTATGTTTTCTTGGGATTTATGAATCTGAAGCTCATAAGATGCCAACACCTTGCTGGTTGAAATGGCTCTTGTTCCACGTTGTCGAGCTACTCTGGCTGTGGATAGCATGGCAACTGTTTGGATAGGTTGATCTTTAATAGAAAGAATCTGGATCTGCAGGAACTATGGGTTACACTTTTCACGTGATTATTGTGAAAAGTTCATCGCATCTGAGTATAATCTTGGGTGTCTAATCAAAGACACTAACGACAGTCAAGTGTTGAGAATGAAGGTTGAAGTTGTAAGGCCACATGCCTACTTGGATATTTCAGTTGGAAATGAACCAGTGGGAAGGATAATTGTTGAATTATACGAAGATTTGGCACCTTTGGCGTCGAAGAATTTCATGGAATTATGCAGATCTGAACCACCATCATATAAGAATAATACTTTTCATAGAGCATTGAAAAACTTTGTTATTCAAGCTGGTGACTTGGAATTTGGTGCGTTTGATAAGAGCAACTACCCTTCGCCAAATTTTGGTAAGGGAAACCTGTCAATTTACGAAAATGGAGACTTATTCGCAGGTGAAAATATGGAAGCATTGGACGGTCCATTTTTATTATGTCTGGCTAACCATGACGATAAGGATGCTAACGGGTCTCAATTCTTTATTACTACGTATCCACTTCCTCACCTTACCGGTAAGCATTCTGTTTTTGGGAAAGTTATTCACGGGAAATCGGTTGTCAGAGCCATTGAGAGAGTTAAAACCGATAAGAACAATACTCCTTTACTTGAAAATGTCGTGGTGATCGAAGAATGTGGGTTGTGGGACGAATCCATGCCGGTTCCAATTTTTAATGCCAGTTATGATACCCGGGGTGGAGATATCTACGAAGAATATCCCGATGATGATGAACATATCGATAAAGATTCTTCAGAATCTGTTTACATTGCATCGACCAAAATTAAGGAAAGTGGTACTTTACTTTTCAAGGCGGGTGAAAAAAACCATGCTTTGTTCAAGTGGACAAAGTGCTTAAGATATGTTATGGAATATATCCCTGACGAAGACCAAGAACCAGAATGGTACAAGAAATACGCCGAGTTAAAGAAAAAGCTTTACTTGAACTTATCATTGGTATACTTACAGCTCAAAAAATACCAAAGAGCAGTAGACTATACTGAATATTTATTAAACTTGGACGGGGTAACTTCATCAGACAAGGCAAAGGCACATTTCAGAAAGGGTCAGGCTTTGATAGGATTGAAGAAGTACAAACCAGCTTTAAAAGAATTGAAATCTGCCCAGAGTCTTGCCGGAACCGAAGATGATGTCATTGAGAGAGAACTCGCAAGGTGTGAATCCTTTTTAGAGCAACAAAAGGCAGCCGAAAAGGCAAAGTACTCCAAGTTCTTTAAATGATCATAACTTGATTGTTATTTGTAAAATAGTAATAATAATAATAATAATAATAATAATAATAATAATAGAAGAGTGAATTACTGTCTATATAATGCAAAATAGGATATGTAGAACTAATGATATGTATGCCTCATCAAGACAGGGTATCTTCGTTTCCTGCGCCACGGTCGACGTCGTTAGAACTAAGTCTAGATGATTCGTTTTCTGGAGTCAGTTCTGAGGTCTCCTGTTGTTCGGGATCGAGGTCAACCAAGCTTCTTAAATTTAAGAAGTCAAGGATCTCGGACTGAGCTCCATTTTCAGTGGTTTCAACTCCGTTTGGTGTTCTTCTACTTGAAACACCAGACGAAAACAACAATTCACCTGCTCTTTGCATTCTGTATCTTCTGAGATAATCGTAGATATGTGTAAATGCATTGTGCTCTAAGCCCTCTCCCTCGGGGGATTGGTTTCCTTCAGCAACACCTAAACCCGACCTAAGAATTCTCCGTAACAGACGTTGGCCATTGCTACCTCCCAATCCAAAATAATGGAATCTGGGACCTTCATGACGTGGATTAGCAGTAGATGGGGGTGTTGTGTCATTTGTATTCTCATCAACCCTATTTGGAGCGCTTGCTGGAATATTGATGGTAGTTGGTACAGCATTATTTCTCCTAGTAGCTGTAGGATCTGCAACAGAAGATCTGCACAAGGGGCATGTTGTGTGGTCCTTCAACCAATGAAACAAACAATCCCTGCCAAATATATGACCACATGGCATCTTCGCCGGCCTGTGTCCAAATTCACCCGTATATTCTGAGAGTAATTTCAGTGAGTCGTCACTCGAGTCTGAGGTAGAAGACTCTGTAGAAGTGGTATTTCTTGCATTCGATTGGTATTCTGTAGGCAATGATTGGTTGGCGGATCTCCTCTTCTTTACTGGAACTGATTCTTCCTTATCGTCGATTATAGGATTTTCAAGATTGGACTTCAGTATTCCATCAAACGCTTCAAAGCAGATGGAGCAGGTCTGGCTTTCACCCAACTCCGAGGGAGAAACTTCGGGGAAAGACTTGAATCTCCCTACTGTGATACCCTTTTCCTTTCTTAATCCGTTAATTATGCTAGAGTAAGCCATGTGGGTGGCGAGCTGGATGAATTCTTGTATTACACGAGGATCTCTATTGGAGGAGTTATTGGGTAATGACATGATCAAGGAGCCGGACCTGTTTGGATTCTGGGGGTTTTCTTCATCGGAATACACATAATTTACTGTGATAATAATCGCACGGTTATAATCGTTGTCAGTCGTCGCTGTTCCTTCCGATGTTGCAGTATTGGCGGGAGACAGCAATGGTGGTGCCGGCTCGGATTCGGCAGTTTCTGCTGGAGGAGTGCTGTTGGGGGTATCTGAGTGATTGCTAGCTGGAGTATGGCTACGATTATGGAAACGGTTGATCCCTAAAAAGTTGTCCATGAAACGCTCGAATATTCCCAACTCGGGTCTATGGTTTCTGGTGTTAGGATTATTGTTGTTGCCGGTTTCTTGTTCTCCCTCCTCCTCTGTGGCCGCAGTGGTGGATTGAGATGGTCCAGGTTCAGGTCCAGAAGCATTAGATCTGTCCAGAACATTCGACCCCTGAACGTAGGGCGGGGACGGAGATGAGTTATTTCCGTCGCTAGGCGGTTCCGAATTATTGTCGTTACTACAAAAAAAGACGAGTTAGTACGGTTGGTCCGACTGTCAGGAAGCACAAAGGCTACCCATTCTAGGTTTGTAAATGTCATCTACTTACTTCATATTCGTATCTGCTGCTAGGAGCCAGTAATTTTTGAATACTTTTCGTGTATGTATTGTTATCAGCGCTTAAAAAAAAGACTGGTCAACCTTGTTACTGATCAAAAGAGTGCTTGATCGGGACTTTTTGTTCCTGGCAATCACCACAATTACGTAACCACGATTTTTTTTTTGTTTAAGATTAAATAGCGCTATTAATTTTTGATTTTTAATTTTTTGTTTTTTCGTCTTCAATTTCCTGCTCTACCGTCTCTCTCTCTCTCTCTCTCTTTACATTAATAGCATATAAATGGTCCGACTTATCCCGAACTAATTACCAAAAAATGGCTTGTTAACATCGATCGTAAATATATAAAAAGGGATTCTAAAATTTTATCATTCCTATAAGAGGAAAACAAAAGCAGTGACTGTAAATAAGCCACATACAAGCAATCTTGAAACACCAAAAGACGAAGCAGCGTTCCTGGATCCGGAACCAGATCCGGAACTACCTGTGCTACTACTCGAAAAGCCGCTTCTGGTTCTGGCATTGGACAAAGTACCAGACTTGTAAGTAATCGAACCAGTGGCAGAAGCTTCGGCTCCAGAAGAAATAGCAGTTGCACTGTAGCCCGCAGCCAACACCGCATTAGGAACAGTAGAGGATACAATCTCAATATCCTCATCATCAGTGTATTTTACTTGAGCAAGAGACACTTGGAAGTCATCCAAGTCGTAAACAACGTATGCATTTCTCAAAAAGTTGTCTCCAAACAAAACATAGTTGGATCTGGACGAAGATGATTGTGCAACTACCCCCAAGAGACATTGTTTCAGACTACGGCCAGGGATCAACAAGTCACTCAATGGCACATTGATGGTAACACCGCTAAACTTAAATGAAACCTTGACATTAGGATCATTGGTACATTCCACTTGGTAGTATCCGTTCCAATATCTACCTCCCAAAGCAGAAGCAAGGTTGCTCAACATGGACTGTGGAAGGTAAGATAGAGTCGAACCAGTATCCAAAACAGCACCAATAGGATTCTGGGCAATTTGGACAGTTTGGTCGGAACTGTTCAAAACAACACTGTTAAGCACAATTTCAATTCTGATCGCTTGATTGTAGCCCCAATTCTTGTTGCTGTTAATAATTGGAACCGTTTGCAACTGTCCCGAGTACTTGGCATGATCAACAGCACCAAACAAAATAGAACCGCTCTTAGCACTCTGTGGGCCCAAGTACAATGAATAAAGATTCTTGTTGATCTTCCCTTGGTTTCTCAATTTGAGTGGCAAGTTTTCGTATTGGTATGGGTTGTTACCAGGACCAGAGTAGGTGGTTTCCAAACCGGGCAAACCGATACCCAAGACGGAGACATCGGAACTTGTTTGGTTAACAACGGCAAACGATAAATCCTCAACCGTCAAGTTTCCAACTTGAACACTGTCGTAACCCCAAATCCCAAGAGCTTCAGTTCCATCGGCGTAAGCAATTTCAAATGGAGGAGCGGAAGAATTTTGTTTGAACGAAGTGGAGTCACCGGTGCTGAAGGAACCGTACGAGGTACAAGTGTTGGTGGAGCCAGTACCGGAACTAGAGCCAGAACCAGAGCCAATACCGGAAGGAATGGGAAGGAATGAGCCCAAACCGCTTGGCATAGATCCGCCAGGGATAATTATAATAGTTTCGGAAACGACAGCTTTTTCCTCAGGATTGGTGGGTTCTTGATCTTCATCAACTGTAGGAGTTGCCACTTCATCTTTGTTGCGAAAGTTTTCTGCAGAGTTTTTCGAGCCGATGATCACGTCTCTTTTCCTGGTGGAGGAGCGGATACAATTCACATCCAGAGACATCAACCACAAGTCGGACGAGCCGGTATCGACTAAACAACCAATCTTGTTCTTGCTGGAGCCGACTGTGAGGGTGGTCATGTAAAAAGTTTGTTGGTTTTCGAGAATCATTTCGAGTGACGAGCCATCTCTCTTGACAAGATGTGGATGGTCATTGTCAATTGGTGAAAGGTCTGTCTTTGCATTTCCTCTACGAATGTCAAAGTCCAACTTAAATATTTCTGCAGTAGCAGATGCCGCAATTAATGGAAGCACGTACCACTTCATTTCTGTTGTGTAAAAATTTTGGATTTTTGAGTGGAACTTGGCTTAAAGTAGTAAAGAAATTGTGCCAGTTATATTTATAGAGATTGGTACTGCAGATAAAATCATGCAGATCGCACTGCCTGGAGGCCAAGCCTGAGCAATCGAAAGGGGGGTGACTTACTGTGGACGACTTAGAGAGGCAAAAACAGGTCATTCTTAGATTGCCTAGATAATACATATTTAAAAGGCAGACCGCAGCATATATGATGTTGATGAGGTGAGGGGGGTTGCAAAGTGACTTGAATTTGTCGGAAATTCAGTGCATTACAAACAGAATTCTACTTACTGAAGAACAACATTGACCCCCAAATACTAAACATATTTTCGATGGTATCAGATATTTTGTTCTCCTTCAATCTTCCTTGGTATTTCTTTTTAGTTCGCGGTTTTGCGTAGTATTTTTAAACACCTTCTCTGCTAAAACTGCCTAATCTTTCACCAACCCCCCGCTCGTCTACACGTCTAATTGATTCAGCCTGCAGTATCTCCTGGTCTCATTCGGGATTTAGGCTATTCGGCAGATGGTTATACACGTGTTTCAAACGTGAAACGTCTGGTTAGCGCCATGAGTTTAATCTCCGGTGTCCGGTGTCTCTTTTTTTTTCCTGTTCGTGCTTACTATCCGTCGGGCCTAGGCTCCAACTAAAAAAAGACGCGCGCGGTGGTTTGTAACTGGTTTTTCTGTTGATCAATCTAATGTTAATCTATGTTTAATTAGTCAGTGCGTAGATCAGAATGCTCTAAACAGTTGCACCATTAAAGATGTTAAAAGTTTGCTTTTTTTTTCATTCTTCGTTAATATGTGCGTTAACCACAGTGCTAATGTAGTCTTCAATCGTGTCTGAATCAAACACGAACCCCGTAAATATTTTACTGCTGCCCTGTATCACCTCATCACTGAAACTGACGGTAGACGTGACAGGTACTGGCTCAGCACCATCATTCGCAACCTTCATGTAGCCGAACATTTCATAGAGCTTTTCAATGTACCTGCCTAAGTTATCCTTCGACCCAAAGAAGTAGTTCAACATTAGATCTTGACTCTTTTCTGAAACACTCGTTTGCAAATGAGCCGTCAGTGCAACGGGATCGCTCCCTAACTCAAATGGCTGCTGTTTCACATTCTCATAAATTTCTCCAATAAGCACAAGTGTTTCCTGGAAATGCTTAACCATATTGAGGTTCTCTTTCAAGAACTTACTGTTAATGAACTTAAAGTACGTGGTCTCGAAGCGGCTCCAGAGCGATTCGAAAACCCATTTCATATCGATATGAAACTTGTTCCAATGACTCAAGACATCCTTTATCACGTAGAGTAAAATCACCTGATAAAAGAGTCCATAGTAAAGTGGCTTGATGAAGTTGTATGACCGGCCCTCAAGCAATTCGAGTAGGCCACGTTCTCCATTAGAATGCTTCATCTCGATATCATCCAAAAAGTTTAAAAAATTGAATGTATTAAGGATCGTAGTAAGATATGAAAGAAACCTCAATGATGGGAAGTAAGAGGCCTCAATTCGTATGAAGGTTAACCAACGAGTAAACAGAAATATGGAAGCGTGGTTATTGAGCAAAAGGTCTATATGGAGTGGCTCCACTTTTGTCAACTGTCCCGATTTACTAGCCTCTTCAACCTTCCGAAACCGCTTAACGCTCACCTCTAATACATTGGAGTACAAGTTAAGATAGCTTCGGATTATATCTTGGATGGATTTGGGTGGAGGCAGTGTTCTTTTGTAATACATTATTAACACTTCAAAATAGTATCTGGTGAATAAATCCGGAATATCCCGAAGGTTTGGACCATAGAGCGATGTCAATAACTTGGAATCGGGAACTATGGTATATTTCAATTGGTTGGAGGCCATGGACGACCCTTTGTATTGAAAGAAGGCAAACTCGAGCTCAGTCAACCTGATTTGAATCCAGAACTTAGCCATAAGCTCAAACTCTTGGTTCTTCGGATATTTATAATCTTCCTTCCTTGGAATATTAGCTTTTGTTGACTGAGCAGTGGCTGATATAGAGTTTGGATCGTCTTCCTTCTCTGGGTCATCAATCATTTCCATAAACTTATTGTTCAACACCACATAGTTCAACAAGGTGTTATATTCCAAATAATTTTCCACGATCAAGTTGTCGTATGTATAATAGTTCTTTATCATGAAGTAGAAAAGCATCAAGTACAAAATGTCAGTGATTGTTTCATACCGATGAACCTTGGATTTCAAGAACTTAGATATCTTTATCCAGTTTTTAACAATGTCTTCTTTGGGGTTAAACATCGAGCGTTCAATTAATATATTTTTTAAGTTCTCTTTCTCGAACAACAACCCAGAAGCACACACCAAGAAGATCAAACTTAATGTTCTCAATTCGACCAAGTTAAAGGTGTAAGTTTTGCTGATATCCTGATCATCAAACGACAAAATTTTATTGTAAACATTCAAGAACTTCTTACGAAGTTCAACTTGGTCACTCAACTCTAGTAATCTTTCGTTTTCACATCTCATATAATATTTGTGCAACACATCGAATGTCCCGAAACTGTTGGGAAGTAAGCTCTTTATCCGTCTAAGATCGATCGCTGAGATTTCTACTAGTTCTTTCTCGTCTTCAAGCAATTGTCTATCAAGACTGTCAAGGTTCGTTTCGTCAAGAGTGTTATTGGCTGGGCTGAGAACGCTTACCGGTGTAGGTGCATGATGATATGCTGGTGTGGCTGGGGTAGCCAGCGTTGCTGAAGTGGCAGAGGTTTGATTGAGTGGAACTTGAGCCTGGATGGAAACATTTGGTGGTAATCTGTTGGAAGTGACGAATGGCTGGTTGGGTTGGGGTGGATAAATGGGGTTTGGGAACGATGGGAGTACACTATTGACTGGATATGAGTATCTTCCCTGCAACATTCCGGTATTCACCGGATATTGGCTAAAGTAATGCGGAATTGGCATAGGGGGAAGTTTGGGGTACTGATATGAATTTACATGGTTATTTCCGGGCAAATGGCCATTGTAATTGTAGTGTATTTCGGAATAGGTTTCACCTGGATCTTCATCCTCGCTTTCTTCAACGTTATTAAGTCGGTTCAACTTTTTATTGTTGGAACGGTTCCTTCTCTGTTGGATTTTATTCATCTCTTCCAGAGAGGGTGGTCTTGGCGGATTTTGGAGACACTTGCCAATGCGTTTGAATTTGATACATGAAGAACAAGGAATCTGAAGGTCACATTTGATCTTCAAGAGCTTACAGCAGCCACAGCTATAGCTCCTCCTTTGCCTTTTCTTCTTGAATAGATCCATTTAATGCTATGACGAACGTATGAAAGCAAAAATATCCGGTCTTATGTTTCAAGTAATATATGTCGATCGGTGCGTGAGATTCGGAGGTGAGTGAAGTTCAGGCGTACACTGCTAAGATAAAAGAGATGACTATTGAAAGCAAAAAAAATCCACTGGTATTAATTCAACCTTCACGATGGCCAAAGTCTGATCACGACAACAAGAAGAATGAAGAAGAAAAAGGCTTTTTTTCTGAAAGATGTCTCCAGACAAGAAAAAAGTCAAACTCAAAATGTGGTGAAAAAGTGCTATCCGGAATTATCGAACTTTCAGCCTACATAAATAATAATAATATCTGGGTGAAAAAATAGACCAGATGTAGAGAGCATACCGGCAACGACAGGAAATATGACACATGTCTCGATAACAAGCGTGACACATAGACCGTCGGCTTAGATGAGAGGAGGGAGGTTGTATTTGGCAATTACTCAAGATTATCGAACAAACCTCAGCTGGTTAGCCTGCGGTCTTTTTTTCCTTTCTGGATCTATACTTCCTTGCACTGACTGACATTTTTAGTCGATGAATAAATTATCGGTTTTTTATCGTGTTTCGGGCAGCATTATTTGGCTATTGAAATGCACTACAGTCAAATTTTAAGATACTTAAAAATAAAAAGGGTCTTAGCAGGTGACAAAAATAACTTTGATATACTGCTCGTATTCCAAGACGAACTACCTAAAATTCTGGGCATACCCAAAACCTAATATCAATTAAAATAAGGATCCAAAGCCTCCTTTTAATTCCAACCTGGTCTTAATATATGGAGCACCTAGATCTCTATCCTCACCAACCTAATTGTCAATTTACTGTAATAGTCATGACATCTAAATACTAAGTCAAGTGAGCCCCCCAAATTCCAATGATATTTTTTTAAAAAGATGTATGAATGATGTTCTTTTTTCACTGTTTTTGTGCGATAAATGATCTAGAACGCCGTGTACAGCCGTGAATTGGCGTTGGCGGTGAGGGGCCCATCGTAAATAGACATAGATTCGGCAGATCCGGTTAATTCAGGTTCTAAACTTACATCCGTCTTGGTATGGAAGACAGTATCCGAATAACAATAGCGTGGAGCATGTACGTTTATTATTTGGGTTTCGCTTTGCATGGTGCTTGCTTCGGATTTTCCGGGGATATATACCATGTTACCTTTGATGTCTAGTCAAGAAAAAGTCATTGAACACAATAGAAGGTTACAAAAAAAAAAATTTGACTTCATGTAGTACGCCTATTTGGTTTTTTTTACTTCGTCCTTCTTCGGCACTAAGACATTCAAACTGCAATTTTGGAAAGAAAAAATTCTCTTGTCTTGGACATGTCTGCTACAAAAAAAAACTGGCACGAGGCCGCGCGCGCGTGAGGAAATTAGACTTAACTGGTGGATCATCTGCCAGCGCACACACTTCATAAAATTAAAATGTCGGTTTATTTTTTCCCCAGCTCCATAATTCGTGGGTAACGCACGACTTTTAACAACCAATTGCGTTCACAGAAAATACCGATTACTCAAAAAAAACTTTCAGAAATTCATACTGAAGGAGGTTGAAATTTTGTAGGCAGAGTCAGCTTGTGCTATACCTTTCCATTCACTATCCATATTCTGTTTGAAGTCTCTGCAATGCTTCCAAGAACATTGAAAACTGCATCAGGCAGAAGTGCCTCTGGGATCAGAGCCACTGCTAGACTCTCGAGATCCTTCACATCGTTTTCCCCATTAAGAACTGAGGAGTTGGTCGACTTGTCCCAGTTGCCCAGAAGAAAGCCAACCGACATCCATGTCCCATTGGTGAACCCTACTGAAAAATACAAGGTCCAAATTGAAGAATTACACAAGTTCGGTACCTATGTCATGGCTTGCATGCCAAAGTACATCCAACAGTTCTCGGTCTGGAAAGATGAATTGACGATATATGTAGCACCATCAGCTGTGAGACCAGTGATGGTTTTCTTGAAAAACCACACTTCAGCTCAATTCAAGTCCGCTGTCGACGTTACTGCAGTCGACTACCCATCGAGAACCAACAGATTTGATGTTGTTTACAACTTGTTATCTGTCCGTCATAACTCCAGAATCAGAGTTAAAACATATGCCAGCGAAACAAGTTCCGTTCCTTCCATCGTCCCAATCTTCCAGGGTGCCAACTGGTTTGAAAGAGAGACATACGACTTGTTTGGTATTTTCTTTGAAGGCCACCCAGACTTGAGAAGAATCATGACTGATTACGGTTTCGAAGGTCACCCATTGAGAAAGGATTTCCCAACTACTGGTTACACGGAAGTCAGATACGATGAGGAAAAGAAGAGAGTTGTCTACGAACCATTAGAATTGACCCAAGCCTGGAGAAACTTCACTGTTGGTTCCTCCGTTTGGGAACAAGTTGGTGAGGGTAAGGACTTCACCCCAGAAACTTTCAAGTTACCTACTCCAGAACCAGAACCAACTGAAGAAGAAAAGAAATAATTCTTCTAATGCATTTTCTTCCATACTATTTATCTTGCTCGTAGTTAACAATAAAAAGAATATAAGAAGCAACGACACAAAACTAATTCGTACTTTAACGCAACCTTATTTTTTTCTTTCATCTAATGGTAAATGAGTCAAAAAGCTCTAACTTAACGACTTGATTTCTTCGTTCAATTGACTCAACTCGCCGTTCTTTTGGTTCAAGAACTCTTCCAATGTCAGCACCTGCTGTTCAATCGATTCAATATCGTTCTTGACAGCAGACAAATCTTTCGATCCGGTTTGCTTTCCAGCATTGTTCAACCTATCCTGCTTGTATTTCAACAACTGTTCGAATTCGTACTTCATTATCGATAGCTGGTTATCGTTCTCTTTTTTGGTCCCATTCTGGACCTTCTCCAATAGACTCTCCAAGTCGGTCAACTCACGTCTCAATCTGACTTCCTCCCAGTCTATACCTTCGGTAGCTGAGAAATCAGTACCTTTTTCATTGTTTCCCTGACCAATCTTATTCAAATAGTCACTTGCAAACGACTTTTTGGACGTTATAGTGGATACAGACTGTGGCTTAGGCTTGACGGAGTTCAAGTCGTAGCTAGGAGCTTCCTTGGAAAAGGTTGCTCTTAATGAAGCTGGCACTCCGCGTGGTATTCTCTTGCCATTTTCTCTCTGGTTCAAGATATGTAAGAATACCAAGACCTGGTCTTTATCAATAGTTTCAAAAGATTTTGGGTTAACTAAGTTCCATGCTGATGATATGTCGCTCTTTGGAACTTTTTGTAACGAGTTGTAGAGGGATCCCAACGAGTCAAATCTGACTCTGCCATAGGAATCGGAGTTCGAGTTGTAGATGGTTTCGTAAGTCGCCTTATCGGTGGGAGAAATGTACCAATCAAAGTCGTCACTCAATCCATCTTCATCGTCTTCATAGTCAAATCCACTGTTGGATGATTTGTTGTTGATTGCTTGGTTGGCTTGGATTAAGTGTGCCTTGGACGAGGGAATCAACCAGCCAGGCAATTCGCCAGGAATTGACGTGATCGAGCCATTCACCAAGTCAAAAATGAGTCTCATAGTGATACAGAACTCCTCAAAGTCCAACTTACCATCGTTGTCGATGTCACTCAAGTCCCAAATCTTTGACAACTGCGAGTCTTGAAGTCGGGAGTTCTTTAACACTGGCGACACCTTTTCGCCAGTCACCTTGTTGTCAACTGGACTCAAACCTTGGAATATCTCCCAGTACTTCTTAATTTCCCATTCTTCTAATCGTGGCATTGTTGTAGGGGGGGTTAGGAGGAGGACGTTCCAAGCGGGTATCTAGGATTATTTTGTTCCTCCATTGGGTTTCGATTTGCTCACGAAATTCGGCTGTTTATTGCGGTCCTGGTGCAACTTATAAAATATATAAGGAATTCGAAGAATTCTTGTTAATACGCCATAAAATCAATAGTCACATCCTTCCCCTACAATTCCAATGATAATTAAATGACAAAGTGATGAAGAGTTTTTTTAATTTTAATGTTAATTTTGATATAAAAAATACTAAATATTAAAAAAATTGGATAATTTGTGGTAGTATTAAGATTGGTCAATTACACTTCAGTTCAGTTGGCCAATTATATCCTCACATCCCTCCTTCTTAAAAGTTAGCTTTCAATTAATATCAAATATCACGTTTGACATAAACTAATAGCTTTTTATTATATATATATATATGAATAATATCGAAAGGTAATGATCATGAATAATACCTCAATTTAGCTTTCATGCTGTATTGCAAAAGCATATCTCTGAAGTGATTCTGTTTAGGAACGTTATTATACACAAAAGCGGGCGGTTAGTGTAGTGGTTATCATTTCTGCCTTCCAAGCAGGAGACATGGGTTCGATTCCCGTACCGCTCATTAATTTTTTATAATTATTAGTTGTGTTTGTATTCATCTGGAGATTTTTACATGGATTCAAATAAAGATCAAGCCATTTGCTTTAATTAAAGATCTATGTACATGTTATTTATTTATGACTCTTCATTTTCTTCTATATTGTCATACTTCCCTTCCAAAATGTCATTGAGACCATCTTGGATATAAGAACTTTCTTCGTCCATAGGAATTTGACTCAACTTGCGTTCGCTTTCATAACCTCCCATTATCGTCTTCATTTTCCAGCCGAATTCCTTGAAGCTGGAAACGTCCATGATCCAGCACGAACCAAAAATGAGCATCGAAGAGACAGAACCACATAACATTGTGCCAGTACCCACAGCTACAGCAGCATCGGTGGTAAAATTATAGCTCAATGGAGGTGAATGGTTTCCTTGAAACAATGTAGGGACATATTGTCTGGTAATGGTGGACTTGTAGGCGAATCGAGACACGAATATCGTGATGGCGGCAGAACTGAGGAACAAGACAGCCTGTTTCTTTCTCCGTTGAATGTACTCAGCTGAAGCATCAGCAATCTTGAAATTATACTTTTCCAACGCCTTTAACGGCTTGTTACTGCCTTCCATATTTGGAGAATTTCAATATGGTTTTTTGTTAGTTAGTGAGCGATGATTTGGCTCTTGCTTGTGTTGAATAATTTAGTTAGTGCGCACCAAAACCGACAAAAAATGATTCCTGCTGAAAATAATACATTTTTTTAAAAAGACATAAAAAACAGTAATATAAAAACAGGAGCTATAAAAAAAGGTTTTTCTTATTTAAAACTAAAATAGGACAGCTCAAAACGTGCACCCAAAAAAGACACAGTTAATCTGGAATATGCTGGCCGAAGAATTGAAATCTCTTTGATGAGATGAGATGACATCCCGTTTATAGGAATCAAAAAAAAAAAAATAATAATAATTTTAAAAAAGACATTTACTGAAATTCAGATTTCTTCTTTGAACAAACCACCCTTATTGGCGTCTTCTCTGCTGATCGATAAGTCGTCTTCGTAGTCTCCAACACTGGCCAAAGATTGAGTCGTAGATTGCTTAGAAGGTCCCTTTGCACGAGCATCACTTGCAGCTGGCTTGTTGATTTCTACTGGTTTAGAAATTGAGCCAGAAGCAGCAGCAGTTGCTGCAGTGGTTCTGGCCTTGGCAGGAGAAGGAGAAGCTGGAGCCTTGAAGAAATTGCTTAATCTTCTCAAGGCTTTCTTCAGCTTCGAGTTTTCACCCAGCTTCTTTGCTGCCTCAGTAGTCTTTGGAGCAGCAGCAACCGCAACTTGTTTCTTTGGTTCGACCTTGGGAGCTTCTTCAACCACAGGAACTTTCTTATGCTTAGGTGCTTCAACCGAGAATAACGAACCAGTGTCTTTCAATTTACCTTCATCAATGTCTCTCGTCATGTGTTCAGGCAATTCAGCATTGATCTTGTGCTCTTCTTTGACCTTGTTATCAAGCTCACGTTGAATCTCCTCCTTCTGCGCAGCCTTGTTGCTCAAATGCTCTTCCTTTTGCTTGGTCAACTGCTCAAACTCGCCATCAAGCTGCTTCAGCGAGTCTTCAGAATCCTTCAACACAGTAGCAGACTTGGTGTTCAACTCGTCAACATTCTTGGAGGTTACTTCATGCTTCTTTTCAGCATCAGCCAAGTCAGTGGTGTATTTCTCGATGTCCTTCTTGGTCTGCTCCAATTGTTCAGTTATAGAAGCCAACTTTTCCTCGTATTCCTTGTTCAAGTTTTCTGCAGTAGTGGCTTCCGTTTTCAATGCATCTCTGGCCTCAGTGACTTCCTTCAACTTGGCATTCTCTTGTTCCAACTCGTCCAAAAGTGGCTGCAACAATTCATCCTTCTCAGCTTGAGTAGCTTCCAATTCAGCCTTACGGCCAGCAATAAGTCCGGCTTCCTCAGTATCAATGCGGTCTTGATTGGCTTGCTTCTCAACCAAAAGAGCTTCCTTTTCAGCGGCATACTTTTCTTCCAATTCCTTTAAGTCAGCCTCCTTTCCAGCCACTTCTTCGTGTCTTTCCTTCTGGTGATCATCAAACAAGGTGTCTTCAGCACGCTTCTTATCTTCATTAGCAAGAACTCTTTCATGCTTGGCTAATTCCAAAGCGGCCTTTTCTTCACTCTTTGCATATGCCTTTTCTTCGAGAGAAAGATGGTAGTTCTTGGTGACATCATACTGCTTTTTTTTGTTGAGGAAATCGATATCTCTTTGGGATTCAGCCTTTTGGTCAATGTCATTCAACACTGGTTGAACAACACTGCTCGCCAATTGATCCAATTGTTCCCGAGTGATGGTCAAACCACCACCCAACGCAATGACTCCGGCCTTACTGTTTCTAATTCTTTCGTCACTGTTCTTCTGGGCAACAGCCAATGCCTTGGCATACAATTGGGCTTGGGCTCTCAAGTCTGCCGGTGAGCTGGAGTTGAGAGAGTTCAATCTGCCTTGAGCATTAGCGTTAGCGGCAGCCAACAAATTAGCACCAACAACTTCTCTAGCACTAAAGGTCTGGGTTCGGCGTTGGGACGAAACTTGGTCGGAGAAACCGCTACCGTGCTTCAACGAGGCCGCAGCGCCGCTAGCAGCCAAGGTTTCCTCGTCTTCGGTCAAGTATTCCGATTGAACCTTCAAACCGGATCTATAGTCCAATTCTGGGTTGAATCTCGAGTTCAAGGACTTGGTGGAGTTCTTGTTGGCAACCTGGGACACCTTGCTGATATCAAAGGATGACGACGTGGACTTGGTAACCAAGCCGCTTCTCTTGACGTCACGTTCAGGATTCGTTCTGGAAGTCATCGTTAAGGTGGAGTTCTGGGAAGCAGCTTTGTAGATGGAGTCACCTTTCAATCCGCCACCAATGCCGGTGCCGACAGACAGGGATGTCGAGGTGGTGGATTTGATGGTGTTGGTTCTGGTACTCGACGTGGCAGCAGCATCGGCAAGACTGTCGGTGCGTTCTCTTTTCCAAGCCTGAATATTCAATTCTTTTGCTGCCAAGGCAGCGGTGTGGGCTTCTTGGGCCACAGTTCTTTCGTACGAAGGCTTGACTGTCAAGTCAGCAGATGCAGCAAGCAAGGCAGCGGTGTCGGACGCGTTGGAATTGACACCAACGGAAACAGCACTAGGAGATGTGTAGATCCCCTGCTTCAATTTCTGCTGGTACAACGCCTGCTGTGATAAAGGCTTCCCGTTCGTTTGGTATATGGAGCGAGACATGCTGGTCTTTTTCTTTTTCTAGAGTGGGAGTAGGAGTGGGAGTGAAAGGGTGTGAAGGTACGTTTTAGCGTGGTTCAGGCGTATCAAAGGAGTTAAGTTTGTCAAAAACCTTATGTTTTCTGTGGTATGGTGGGCACTACTACGTTGAATCACGGCGTGGTGTAGTGTTTGCTAATGACCTCCCTTATTCAACAACGAAAGTTCGCCTGAAATTATCGAAAACTGCAGGTAGAAAAAATGAACGCTTTTATTTATCTGCAGGCATCACGCGCCCCGTCTCCATAGAACCATGTTTTCTCCTTCCTATCTCGTCACTCATGAATAACAAATTGGAAACATTGCTGTGTTGGAAAAAAAAAATGACAAATTGCAAATGGCCCAATGTGAATCTACAGCAACCGTAAAAAAACTCCTTCATGGTTACTAGACAAATAAAACTCAAGCTCAGAACCTACACATCAAAGATAATGAACTTCCCCAAATTATCTTGTCTTTAGTTTATTGAGACCAGTTATTTGGATGGTAATTGGACCAGCCACAGAGGATCCACATATTTTTTCCTCTCTCTATCTCTCTCTCTAAAGTTTCTTTGCTGCCGCCTTGGTCATGAACTTACCTACGTCATCGCACACAAATCATTTTCCATGACTACTGGGGAAATTGAAAAAAATCAAAAAAATGGACGAGTCCGGAGTCGAACCGGAGACCTTTCGCATGCTAAGCGAACGCGCTACCAACTACGCCACACGCCCAATTATGATAATTAAAATGTTGCATGATTTAAAATCAAGTAATATACCAGATTTGCAGAGTTTTCTTTCAATTATTTTATTATTATTGACTATCTCTTTTACTGGGCTAATCGATTTCAAGAATTGTGGTATAATTCCATTACATACAATAGTCTAGTCCATACAATAACTGAATCACATCCTTTTTTTGCAGCTGATTATCACTACATGCAGGTTATGCTGGTTGTTACACTTAATTTATCCCGAAATAGATAAATTACAAAAAAAAGGTAAACACATTAGACCAACGCATAATTGTGGGTCAAAAAGAAAGTGTAACTACCTCATCCATTGCTAAGTGACCAGGATGGCTAGAATATCGACCAGTGTGTCTGATGCCTTGTTAAGGAGAAGACGGGAACGGGCCGAGGAAGACGCGAGGGGACGGGTTTCGCTGCGTCCATCAGCACAGAATTCGCGGGTTCCATCGGTAACAGGTCAACGCGAAATTGGGATCTATAGAAACCAGCCAGGTGATCCGCTCAGGACAGCTAATAGAACAACTACTCCAAAGAGACGGTATCGACCCGGAAGGACTGCCATGAATGAGATCAGAAAGTATCAGAGGTCAACGGATTTATTGATTAGAAAGTTACCATTTGCGAGATTAGTCAAAGAGATTGCAGAGCAATACATCGGTTATGATTACGGCATGAGATGGCAATCCAACGCAGTGTTGGCACTTCAGGAAGCATGTGAGGCCTTTTTGGTGCATTTGCTTGAGGATACTAACCTCTGTGCTATACACGCCAAACGGGTCACCATTATGCAAAAGGATATACAGTTGGCCAGACGAATCAGAGGTCAGATATAAATATGCTGTTGTTTTGTTGCACAGCTACCCGCTGGTTGTTGCGGTGGTCATAAAGGATTTGGGAATGTAATCTATGTAAGTTATTTTTAATTCATTTTTAATACGTTATTGTGGGTTGTTGATGTAGTAGTTGTTAGATACAAAGGAAGGGATTACCTTTTATTTTATTATTATTAATTAATTAACTGGGCATTAGTAAAGTTAGACTGACAATGCGGAGGAAGTAAAATTCATCCAACAATAGAAAAGTAGGAGAATGGGTTGGTGGGAGAAAAATAATCTATCAATTAAATCATAATCAGGAAGGAAGCTTCGGGGATATCGTAAGATACGATTAGGAGGTGTCACCAACTGTGGCAGACCAAATTGGGCTTATAATAGCATTAATGGGGTTCAGGGAACCTATCATTTAATTCAAAAAAAATTTCTTTTATCCTTTTATAAATGGATATTTCCCGATTGGGAAATGATTCGTCTAACGATAGGTTCAGATTGGCTGATATTCACCACATGACATGCAGCCTCACTATACCTAATTTTTCGCACGATGCTGCAGAAAATTGTCGAAAATGAGACCCGTAAATTGACGATCCCCAAGGCAACGCCAATTTTCGAGCACGGATAAGGAGAATACGCGCACTTAATCCACGGTTGTGGACCATGATTGGAGGAAAAAATGAAAATGAAGGCAGGTTATTGTGTTTCTCTTGACGATGACAATGTCTTTTAGTTATCATCCCCTCGCCGGTTAAAGAGCTTTTCAGGGGTCCCCACACAAGAGAATATTAATAAATGTATAATCCCAATTAATTTTCAAAAGGTCTAAATACTATTTCAAATCCACCCTAAGAAACTCCAATTCAGGTCCCTCTGAAGGTCGATATATTTTTTTTCTTCTATACCAAAACCTTTCCCTTGCTACGGTCCCCACCTTTCATTCCATGTCCACCAGCTTAACCACTACGAAAAAGAAGAAACTAGTTTATAAGCAGGATCCCGATGGGGTCTTTCGACTCATCAAAGCCGATACAAATGCAGGGATCGCTACGAAAAACAACACGCAGCCACCAGCAGCAGCAGCAGCAGCAGCAGCAGCAGCAGCAGAAAGAATCGAATCCGAACAGAAAAAAGTTGACGATTACCTCAATGAACTCGTCGATTGTTCATACACGGTACAATCACCCATAGGCAAAGTACTTTCGCTTCTGTCGCTCGGTTTGTCGCCCGCAACCGAACCATCACATCCAGGGGCAGGCGCGTTATCGGCTACGGTACCTGCGCTGAAATCGGCAATTGACCACGAGAAAAAATCCATCCCGAAACAGGCTTCAAGTAAACAACCAGCATTTATCAGCGACGCGGGGACAGAAGCAACACAGCAACCTCCGCCACCGCCCGACAACTCTTACTCGAGTAATATCAGAGCATTTTTTATCAATATGGCCAACGGTAACACCATTTCGCAGGTCAGACAGTTTCATCCGCAGAGCTTTGGGCTCGGGATCGTCGCGGCGGGCCTCATCATTCGGCTCCAGCCTCTCCTCATTCACTACGCATTGATCCTGTTCAACTTGGTCAAATTTGGTCTCGTGTGGGGTGGTATCTTGGGTGGTGCTTGTTGGTACTTGGGAATCATCAAGAGTAAAGATACGGAAGCGATCACTGCCTTTATTAACGGTCTCAAATCTCGCATCGTCGCCCAACCGCAAATCCCTTCCAGTCCTCCCAGCCAGCCCATCAGCCCCACGGCGATTGCCCACGTGGACCTGGTGTCTCACCACGAACAAAACGAAGATTTTAGCTCTTTCCCTCTTAGAGTTGCCACTACTGCTACCGATACAAAGCCACCAGTTACTCCTACTTCAGAAAGAAGAAATCCTTTGACTCGTGTGACTCCGTTCAAATACATTCCTCCAGCCAAACAGAACGCGCTCTCCGGCAAATCAAGACACTCCAGTACCCCAGATTTGCATGACCATACCACGTCACATGTGCAACAGCCCAAACTCACCCGCATCAACACTGAACCAAAAGAAATCCACAAGAAAAAGGCATCCCCCGAAAGAAGGGCTTGGACCCGTAATGGACTGATCGAATCATCCAGCTCACTTGGGTCCCGGACTTCTCATAAGGATTTGCCTCCCCATCCACGAATTTACGAAGAATTACCATTTATTAATGAAGTGCGCTTGGTCAGCAGTGCCGACGAGGAAGTCGAGTCGTTGCACCGACTGAACACCACAGCAAGCAAAAAGTCTGTCTTGGGCACAAGACAACATTACGATACATTTCTCGCTAATGTCGGAGAACGCGATTAGTTAATTCTTGATAATGAGAAACCGATACTTAATTTTGACATGTGATTTATCTTTTTCTTGTAATGGTCTTTGATTAGCATACGTTTTTTGTAATGTAAAGTTCTTTGGTTCGTGTGTGCGCGCGCGCTTCGTTAAATCGGTCTTTTTTTTTGCAGCTATTTTGTAGTGCGCCGGGACAAAAAAAAGTATCAACAAAAAAACCTAACAACAAAAAATCTAGAAACCAGTACCAAAAACCAAACCCACTCACTCAAGCAAAACCATGCCATTATACAAAGAAGAGTCGTTTCTTGTGGTGCACACAGGATCGGACTATACGATTTTCAGCTTTGGCTTACAAGATTCCTTGGTTCCACTGCAATTTAAAATACCTTCCGTTGTTTACCAAGACCCAACAACCAAAGAGTACAGTGCGCAGCCTAGTGACGGTGCGGTCGAAATACACCCTATAAAAGCATCTAAAATAGTTGATTTGAATGCATTCAACCACTTGTTGAAGATTATTCTCCAGAGTATAATCAAGAAGCACCCAATTATCACCATTAACCAAATCCCATTGTTACTCATCAGTCCATCCTTGACATGGTCCAGAAGCCAGATCGAATACATCACCAAGTACGTGATAGAATCCTTAGAATTTACGGCCTTTAATATCTTGGACATTGCCCTCGGTGCCACCTTCGGGGTGGGCTCCGCTACAAACTCTGTTGTTGTCAATGTCGGCAGAGAGGCTGTTCAAATTGTGCCAGTTTCGGGGTACCAGGCAGTGAAGTTTGCTGGCAAGTACATCACGTCATTGGGAGGCCAAACTATTAATGAGGAAATCAAGAAATTGTTACCACACCTCTCAGACCAACAGGTTGAAGATTTGAAGACGTCAGGAATCTACGAAGTGTTGAACACTCATCAGAACTCGTTTTACTCGTTGGATGACTTGAGCAATATAGGAAAGAATGATGATGACGAGCAATTTGATGTAGCCAAGTTGGTTACTGATGGAGAAGCAAAGCCAGTAGAAGAAGAAAAGCCAAACAGTGAGCTCGAAACCAACTCGTTTGTTGACTCAAAGACCAACGAAAAGATATCTGTGGGTAAGGAAAGGTTCCAAGGGAGTGTTCAGTTTGTTGAAGCACTTGCTGATGCAGTTTACTCTACTTTGACTGCGGTGCCAGATGCGGAAAAGAGACAAGACTGTTACGACAACATTATTTGTATTGGATCGACATTCAACATACCTGGTCTTAAGGAAGCACTCTTGATCAAACTTACGGAAAAGTACTTGGTCAGGGAAGCAGTGCAGGCCAAGGCGAAGGGTAATACCGGTGGGGCGAACTCGGCGATTTTGGCCTACCAGCAAGCCGAAGAAATGACCGATACCGAAGGCACCAACAACTTGGACCAAGTTCCAAGCTCAATCAAGCTTGCCAAATATCCTGAATATTTCCCTGAGTGGAAGAAACCACGGGAATCGGGAACTGCCTGGAACGACGTGTACTTTTTGGGTGCCGAGATCTACGCGAAGCAGATTTTTTCCAACAACTCTAACTACGGAAAAGAGTTGTTTGTGGATAGCGATGTCTACGAAGAAAGTGGACCCCAGAGTATATGGAATGCCAGCATATAGAGTATCTCGTAAATTGTATTAATAGTATAAAAAAAAAACACCAGCTTCTAAAAATTTGTAATGTACAGGACATAGTTTTATTGTTGGTACACGTCCAAACGCGTCTTGCCCCAGATCCATCATTTCATTTAGTTGTATGCTTCGAGCCATTGGCACACGAGTGTATTTCAGACAGTATTTATTCCTGAGAATGGCTCAACAACAAAGTATTGCACGCTTTTTTGGTGGTGGTGGTGTTAGTAGTAGTAGTAAGACTGCCAGTCCAGCTAAGAAACGAAAGGAAGAACCGATCGCCACGCCACTGCCGGTTAAGAAGACTAAAGTTGAAACAGAGCCTGAACCTGAAGTTAATTTAGAATTGCCTGGTGAACCTACCTCTAAAGCTGATCAGTTATCAGATGCAAAGAAACTCATCGAATTATCACAGAAAGAGCAAGACAAACATAAGGACGACAAGCTCGGCCAGATCCCATACGCCAAAATCAGTGAAGTGTTTGAAAAGATTGAAAATGAATCACTGAGATTGAAAATAACTACCATAGTGTCACATTTCTTCCTTGAAATTCTTCAGCAATCGACACCAGACAAATTAGTCAAGGTTGTTTATTTGTTCATCAACAGATTAGGCCCCGATTACGAGCCAGACTTGGAACTTGGCCTTGGAGAGACGTTACTTATCAAGGCTATCAGTGAATGTTATGGACGACCAACTACAAAAATCAAAAAGGATTACCAACAAGTTGGTGACTTGGGTATTGTGGCCCAGAAATCAAGATTGGGTCAACCAACCATGTTCAAGCCTGCCCCCCTCGATGTTGACCAGGTGTTTGAGAACTTAACCAAAATTGCCAAATCTACCGGGAAGGACTCACAAAGTCGTAAGATATCCACTATTAATAAGATGTTAACCGCATGTTCTATCAAATCAAACGAAGCCAAGTTCTTGATCCGTTCATTGGAAGGGAAATTGAGAATTGGGTTGGCAGAAAAGACTGTATTGATTGGATTGGCACAAGCTTTTGTCACCAATGAAGCCGGAAGCAAACGTGTCACTCCAACCAATTTGACCGAGGCTGAAGATATAATACGAGAAGCATTCTCTCAGATCCCCAACTACGAAATTTTAATCAATAATGCACATACCTATGGTATAGCAAACTTATTGGAACATTGTCAGTTATCGCCAGGAATTCCATTGAAACCAATGTTGGCCAAACCTACCAAATCTATTAGTGAAGTGTTGGATCGGTTCCAGGGTGAAGAATTCACCTGTGAATACAAGTACGACGGAGAAAGAGCCCAAGTCCACTTACTTAGCGACGGTGAAGTGAGAATTTACTCCAGAAACTCTGAAGACATGTCCCAGAGATATCCCGATCTTATTTCGGTTGTGAAGGATTTTATCGGCCAGCAACAGGATTCAAAGATCACATCTATGATTCTCGATTGCGAGGCAGTGGCATGGGATAGGTCTACAGAAAAGATATTACCGTTTCAAGTATTATCGACTCGTAAGCGGAAGGATGTGGACGAAAATGATATCAAGGTTCACATTTGTTTGTTTGCGTTTGATTTATTATACTACAACGAGACTTCCCTCATTACCAAATCATTGAAGGACCGTAGGGATATCATGTTTAACAATATGAAACCAATTGAAGGGAAGTTCCAATTTGCAACCAGCAAAAATTCGTCCAATTTGGATGAATTACAAAACTTTTTAGACCAATCCGTGAAAGACTCTTGTGAAGGATTGATGGTCAAGATGCTCAACGGTACAGAGTCATACTATGAGCCATCGAAGAGATCCAGAAACTGGCTAAAGTTAAAGAAGGACTATTTGGAAGGTGTGGGAGACTCCTTGGACCTTGTGGTTATTGGTGCATATATTGGTAAGGGTAAACGTACTGGAGTGTACGGTGGGTTCTTATTGGCATCTTACAATGACGACAGTGGTGAATATGAAACTACTTGTAAGATCGGTACCGGATTTTCGGATGAAGACTTGGCATCAATCTATTCCAAGTTAAAGCCAACTGAAATTGCCCAGCCTAAACTGTTTATCGTCTATGACACCAACAACTCAAATGCCAAGCCAGATGTATGGTTTGAACCATCAATGGTATTTGAAGTCTTGACAGCTGATCTTTCCTTGAGTCCAATTTACAAGGCAGCACACCAGGAATACGGCAAAGGAATTTCACTTAGATTTCCACGTTTCTTAAGAATCAGAGACGATAAAGGGATCGAGGATGCTACTACTTCTACACAAGTGGCTGAATTCTATGAAAGACAAGCAAATATTAATAATTAAAATCTTATCAAAGTTTATGCAACTTATTATTTTTCTGAATATTATGGATAATACTCTACAATATAGTATATTCAAATAAAGATTGTAGGATATTAATTCACCTACACAATCAGATTACCTGCTACAACAATTTAGACACAACCTTTTGTATTTTTAGCCTTACAATAAAAAGTAACTTTTTCGTCAGGAGCATGAACAATTATAAATATAATCTACAATGTTTAAACTTTTTGTTCTATACCTTACACTTCAGGGAAGGATTTAACAAGTTGTTTTTATTTGGTTACAAACACTTCATGACTCGGATCAGAGTCGTTATTAAGCTAGTGTTATCCAATGAGAATGTCTCTAGTTGAATTAATTTTGTGATAACACCGTCGGTTAGTTAGCACTGTATCTTGTTCTCATGTTGCCTAATTTGGTACCTTGTCTGCAACATGGATTTTTTTTGCCAATAGAATATACTCGCTTAATTTAATAATTGGGACGTATGCATGCTTATTGTAGTGAAACAGACCATGTCCCATTACTTTACCAGTCTCAAGGTTTGCAATCCGTTTCTAACAAGGCAAGAAATTGCATGCGGTCAAATGATTGCAGGACTTTAACGTTATTTTACAATTCCAAACTCTACTACAGGAAGCTTGATAAATGGTTTCTGGAATCAGCTTTCTCGAACTGCCTTTTCAAAGTCAAGTTTTCCAAAACGTATCAAGTTGGTTTATAAAGATATTTTTCTCTCGTCTTTTATCGTCATGCTTGCTGCAATGTTCCCTTTTTTCTTGACTGCTCGGTTAACGCTTATAGATGAAACGAATCGACCTTTTACGAATTCTCGCGTAGTTATTGTACATGGAGATACTTGTGTTGAATTCGAATTCTCTTGGAACTGTGTGAATGACATTTTCATCTCGTTACTTAGTTTAGTCAAATTTGGGGTATTTTCATCAGTCGTGGTAGAATACCTGTAAGTAATATTATTAACACAAAGCTCCACAAAGGCTGATCTGTGACTATTAAAGAAACTCGTGCGTTATTAAACTATGCTACTATAGTTTTAAGTCTTAAACTTCACGATTAAAACCCAAAATGAGAACAACGCGGCCCTTAACCAGTGGTTGCAAACAATAATGATTGACAATATATTTTGTTGAGTACACTCAATAGTCACTACATCTACAGAATCTCAATTTTTTAGAACGTACTGCCAGTGAAGTATAAAAACATGCCTACTTCACCATAGTCTCAGGTAATTTTATTTTGTTAATTTACCCAATCAACAATGAGGTTCTTAAATTGGCTTTCCATTCTTGCTTAGTTCAACCTTTCTACCATGAACGCTTTTGCATTTCCAGCAACAGTTACACCACAAAGTACAGATCCTTTTTATGTACCACCAGTAGACTATGAATCCATTGCTCTAGGAAGCATTTTGAAGTGGAAACCAACTCCTCATTCATTAAGAAGTGTCTACTGTTAACCACAGAGCTTCGTGGCAAATACTTGTTAGATCGAGCGACTCTCACGGAAATCCCGGGGGCGATTACAACCACCATTATAGAACCTTACAATTCTAACCCCAACAAGCTAGTTTCTTATTAATTTGCAGAAGAAGGTACTTCAACAAATTGTGCGCCATGCAATCCAATTCGGGGCTCCTTTTATTACCACTGCTGTTACACAAATTGAATTCTTTTTGGTTCAAACTCTCTTGAACAAAGGCTATTGGGTCGTTACACCTGACTATGAAGGTCCAAACTGCTTTCACTGCCAGAAGAATTGCTGGTAATGCAGTCTTGGATTCCATTGGAGCCTCTCTTAAATTGCAAAACTTCACTAGACTTAGTCCTGTTGCTAAAACTGTACTTTGGGGGTTACTCTGGTGATTCTATTGCCTCAGGTTGGGCAGCAGCTCTTCAGCCCAACTATGCACCAGAATCCCAGAAATCTTTGCTTGGTAATGCAATGGGTGGATTTGTTACGAACCTTACCTCTACTGTGGAGGTTGAAGGTTCATTATTCTCCGGTCTTATCTTCAATGGTCTCAATGGATTATCTCGTGAATACCCTGAACTTGGTGAACTTATAAAGGGATTGGTTTACCCTTTTAAGTATAAAAGTCACTTGTTTGGAAGCGATAATTGTGTCATCCCAACAACTTTCTATTTCAAAAAGCATTCACAGGTGTTTCTAGGTACTTTGAAAATGGCTGCGACATATTTTATAACCCAAATTCCCAAAAGATTCTTCGCAATACTACTTTAGCAGCCGAAAACAATGGAGAAGTTTCAAAAATTCCTCTCTTCATTTATAATGGAAAGATTGATGAAATTGTTTCATCCTGATGCAATCAGAACGTACAAGAATTGCTGTTCATGGGGTGCACCCTCCATTGAATTTGCCTCAGATGACAGTGGTGGCCATATCACTGAAGTACTTTATGGTGCTGCTGCTGCAATTACTTGGATTGAAGCTAGATTCGGTGGTTTACCACCTATAACTGGGTGTCAAATAACCGAGACATTGAACAATTTATTCTACCCTGGTACCGAGCACGGTTTAGTTGAAACTTTACAAGCTTTCTGGAAGAGTATCCTAAAGTTCGAAATTGACCCTAACGGTGAAGTGCGTTCAGTTAAGGGAATTTTCACAGCAAGTCGGTGGTCCTCTATTGAGAAATGTAACCACACAAAGCTCATTTGCATTGTTACTGTGATCTAAAGTTGTTTTCTTTGTTTTATTTATTTATTCCTACCTATGTGCTTCCTTTTATTCTTCACTCTTAATCTTTAAATGCCAACAAAAAAATGTTTCTCAGCCTATTAATTATTTATATTAATTGTTCCAAAAGATAATCGTGCTTTTATTGATTATGTGAGAGTGATGTAACCAAGGCTATTCAATGGGTTGGACAGTTTCGGAGAACATCAGTAATTCCCTTCAAAGTCTTCTACCTATAGGTCCAGTTTTCTCTTACTAAAATACGAGTAGATTTACCAAGAGTTCAGTGTCTGAGTTTTACTCCACATTAATTCAAACAAATAATTTTACCTTGATCATTTGATAAAATGGAACCTCCACAAAATTAATGATTTCCTTGTTTTTGAATTGAATTTTGCACCCAGTTTTTTCCTTTTTGCGTTACATGGGATCCACCACAACCTCTTAGAATGATACTTTGAACAATTTTGAAATAAATAATGATCGAATAACAACGTACCTGGAAACAAAAATGGTGTTTCAGAGTTCAAGCTGATATAAATAGGAGTCAGTGATTACTGTATTAAATATTGCTTCTAGAGGGAACATATATAACAATAATATTCTATTGTTTTCTACCTTCTCTTATCTTGTTTTTGATTTTATCGCTCAACTTGCTCTTGCTTCCAAAATTGATTTCAATATGGTCACGAGAGTCATACGAAGATCTAGAAGTAGGAGTACCAGGAGTATCTCTCTCATGATTAATGCCATAATCATCCATAATGGAAGCTGTTGAATTGAAGGTAGATTGCAAATCAAGACGTAAGTCTTTGTTCTTGACGTTCTGATGCAAGGCGTAATCCGAAAACATAGGGATGTTGGTCAAAGAGTTATCGGAGTTCATAAGCGAAATACCATCGGACACCGATGAAGAATGCTTATCATCTAAGGAAATAGCACTCGAACTATCTTCAGGAACATTTTCCCTGGCGGCCTTAGCAGCTTCCATCTTAGTTGCCTTTGCAATCTCAGCTGCCCTGGCAGCTCTCTTTGCAGCCTTACGCTTCACCATACGACGGTTACGCAACTCCTCAGTTTTTCTGTCTTCTTCCTCATCAGAATCTACGTAATTGATCTCGTCGCTGATTTTCAAGTGCTCCTTCATCTCCAACAAGTTAAAGTCGTTGGGGAACAATTGAGGACCAAAAGTATTCACAAGCGAAGTGATATCTTCACTGACTTCATTTCTGAACTTCTTAAGTTCTTTAACCGAAGAGCCATTTGTGACAGACAAGTACAACGGTCTAATAGATTTGAATAAGTCGACACCTTGTTCACCGGTGATCAATGCTGAGTATGTGACAAGGACACCACTACTGTAAAGAACTAACCAGACAAAAATTAAGCTGTATGACTGGAAAATCTGATGTGTGTAACAATAGTAGGTACCAATACAGGCATAGAAACTGTAGACAATCGGTGCAATACCCATACTGATCAAGATCTTCCAAGTGGCAATGACATCGTTAGCCTTAATTTTAACCGATGAGTTAGCCAAGGCCGTCTTGGCTTTTCTTGTCGATACAATCTTTGAACTAATAAACACAGGTGAAAATAACGTGGCACCGGGCAACGCCAACACAGCCAATACTAAAAGCTTCAAAATTCTGATAATCAAAACTGGTAACACTCTCAATTTGTTTGACTCATCCAAGTCTTCAACGTGATGATCCGGTAAATACAATTGACGTAACATTTCATTGTACTTCATGATTTTTTCCTTGACCTGCTGAACTTCTTCACGGTCCTTGAATGTCTGGTATCCCAACACCAATCTTCTGTTCATTTCAACCACAAGAGGTAACGGAAGATATTGAGCAAAGTTACCAGCGTACAATCTTCTTGCAGCTTGGATAACCATCAACGTGTCGTAGTCTTCACAGGTCACAGTGACCGCCTTCAACCCTGTTGTTACCAAATCTAATAATTCCTTGACAGATTCACGGTTGGTTTCAGGATTTGCGTATTTCTTGACCAATTCACGAGGAATTTCGATGGGGTTACCAAATTCAATGACAGCTCTTGATCTAAACTTGTGAGCGGAGAAGTAGTTCATACCACATGGGACGATTGTAACGTTACAGTTAGGATCGTTATCCATTGCACCAAGAGCCATAATGGCCACGCCGGCTTTTAAGGGTAACAAATCGGTTCTGTCGTGTGAACCACCTTCAGGAAAGATACCAATGCAGTTTCCGTGAGAGAGATGCTTGAAGACCATTTGGTACACTGACTTCTGGTCAACTTTATCGGCACATTTGAACGAAGTGCCCTTTGTAAGCAATTTAGTAATTTGTTCTGATTTTTTGAATTCCTTTCTGAGTACCAACTCCGTATCCGAGATAATCTCCATTATTTCGGAAGCACCCAAAGATTGGGGTAATGCAATAAGGCCATGAACACTGCACTCAGTTGTGAATTTGGTGCCCTTTCCCTTCACGGTCAAAGGAGAGTCAAAATCGATAAAGATTTTCCCGGTCCCCGCAACCAAATTGTCCTGGGCTCTTACGACAGGGATGGAAAGTTGGGCTTTGGCCATCGTGCCAATGATCTTGTGTTTGTAGGACTTTGCTGCAATAAGAAACGAAATACGTCTGTTACTTTCACGCTTGACCTGATTTTGGAGAACAAGGGGGTCAACAAACTGGTTGGCGTGAGGGGCAGCGACAAAAATGACCGGTCCTGATCTGGGGAGTCTGAAAGCACCTCTCGGACGAATTTCACGAAAGAAACAGTCAAAGATAATCGACATCAACCAGAGCTGGAAGTCGTAGACGAATTTTGAGAACCATGTCGCCTCGTTGTATACAAATTCTGTCAGTTTCTTTTTGGCAGCAGGTTTCTGTTGTTGCTGCTGGTTCTGCTGTTCCTGATTTTCCGGCAGCAATTGTGCCTTATCGGTGGCAGCCGTGGTGGAGCCATGCATGGTGAGATCAGGTACTTAAAAGCACTTCAATTGACGGGAAATCAGGGTCCCAAAAAGATAGTTTAGTGTGTGTGATTCGCAAAATTTTCGAATTCTACACATCTGCTGTGGTAGTTAGATGTGTGCAGGATCAACGATCTTCAACCTTAAATGGGATTTTTGGGACTCGACAAATGGAACCTTTGGAGAAAGAGGAAAATTGGATACCATGGAGTGAATTGAATTGGTATTTCATGTTGGGAAAGAAGAAGTGGTTATGGTTTTAATGGGCAAGAACCCTGAGTCGTGCAATTGGAGGAGCTTTTTCTTGAAACCATTTTGATAGTAGTTTGTAGGGTTTATTTCTGCGGTCCGGGGGTCGCACGAGGGCTTCCCTCCTCTCCCTCTTCCTCTCCCCAGGTTTTTTCTTATGACTAAAAAGATTCCCTCATTTTTAATACAAAATTAATTTTTTTTTTCCGTTCCCTGGCATTAAAATTTCCCCGGAACTTAAGCTAATACCGACAAAAATGTGCACTTAGGCACGCACGCACGCACACACAGTGGCAGGCTTCCGCGGTCATCTCGGCTCGCGGGGACACATCAGGTGCAACAAGTCATGTGGGGCTCCCATGACCCGAATTAGCAGCAACAGCACCAACACCCACCAAAGCTGAGGAAAAGGTCAATCAATTGAAATTGGTTATTCCAATGATACAAGATCATATATACGTAATTATATTGTAAGATATTTGTGAATTGTAAACTAAAGTGTTGACCGTTGATCCAAATGGTGATGCCAAAAAACCTGTGGCGGATGGCGGTCTCGGTTGGATCCCGTCAGGTGAAATTTCCTGCACCCCCATCTTCCCCCCATCCTCGGTCGCACAAGCTATCACAAGAAAGTTTCACCCCGCAAATCGCAAAGGGTATATAAACTTCACTATCTCCACGGCAATTTTCAATCCCTAGTGGAAATTAAAAATGCCATTAGATTTTAAGGACAAAGTTGTGGTCGTCACCGGTGCCGGTGGCGGCTTGGGTAAATGCTACGCGTTAGAATTCGCCAAGAGAGGCGCCAAGGTCGTTGTCAACGACTTGGGTGGTGCCCTTAACGGTGCTGGCGGTGACTCAAAAGCCGCTGACGTCGTTGTTGAGGAAATCAAGAAGAATGGTGGTATTGCCGTTGCAGATTACAACAATGTGTTGGAAGCCGAAAAGATTATCGAAACCGCCGTCAAGAACTTTGGTACCATACATATTTTGATCAACAATGCCGGTATCTTGAGAGACGTCCAATTCAAGAAGATGACTGAAAAGGAGTTCCAATTTGTCATTGACGTCCACTTGAACGGTTCCTACAAGGCCACACAAGCTGCTTGGCCATACTTTAGAAAGCAGAACTATGGTAGAATTGTCAATACCGCTTCTCCTGCTGGTTTGTATGGTAACTTTGGTCAAGCCAACTACTCTGCTGCCAAGTTGGGTTTGGTTGGTTTCACCGAAACCTTGGGTAAGGAAGGTGAAAAGTACAACATCAAGGCCAACGTTATTGCTCCATTGGCCAGATCAAGAATGACTGAAAATATCTTGCCTCCTCCAGTTTTGGAACAATTGTCGCCAGAAAAGGTTGCTCCACTTGTGTTGTATCTTTCTCATCAGGACACCGCCATCAATGGTCAAATCTTTGAAGTTGCTGCTGGTTTCTTTGCTCAAATCAGATGGGAAAGATCCGGTGGTGTCTTATTCAAGCCAGACCAAACCTTTACAGCTGAAGCCGTAGCTGCCAAGATTGAAGAAATTCTTGACTTTGACGACTCCAAGAAGCCTGAATTGTTGAAGAACCAACATCCATCCATGGTTAACGACTATGGTGTCTTAACCCAGGCTGCCAGGAAGTTGGCTCCAAACAAGATTGAAGGCCTTCCAAAGATCTCCCTTAAGGGCAAGGTTGTCTTGATCACCGGTGCTGGTGCTGGTTTGGGTAGAGACTATGCTCTTTTCCTTGCCAAGTACGGTGCTAAGGTTGTCGTTAATGACTTCAAGGACCCATCCAAGGTTGTTGATGAAATTAAGGCCGCTGGTGGTGAAGCTCACGGTGACACCCACGATATCACTACCGACGCCCAGGCCATCATTGACAATGTTATCAAAAAGTACGGTACCATTGATGTTTTGATCAACAACGCCGGTATCTTGAGAGACAAATCCTTTGCTAAAATGACCGATGCCGAGTGGTATTCTATCCAAAAGGTTCATTTGTTGGGTACCTTCAACTTGACCAGATTGGCTTGGCCACACTTTTTGGACAAGAAGTACGGTAGAGTTATCAACATTACCTCTACTTCTGGTATCTACGGTAACTTTGGTCAAGCCAACTATGCTTCGGCCAAGGCTGCTATCTTGGGTTTCTCCAAGACTCTTGCCATCGAAGGTGCTAGATCTAACATCAAGGTGAACGTTGTTGCTCCACATGCTGAAACTGCTATGACCTTGACTATCTTCAGAGAAGAGGACAAGAACCTTTACCACCCAGATCAAGTTGCTCCATTGTTGGTCTACTTGTCTTCTGAGGAAGTTGCAATTACTGGTGAATTGTTTGAAGCTGGTGGTGGTTGGATCGGTGCCACTAGATGGCAAAGAGCCAAGGGTGCTGTCTCCAAGGACGCTGTTACTACTCCAGACTTTGTCAGTGAACACTTTGGTGAAATCACAGACTTCTCTTCTGGGACTGCTAACAACAAGACCACCACTGAAGCATCTATGGCCATTTTGGCTGCCGTCGAAGGTGACGACGATGACGATGATGAAGAAGAGGAAGAAGAGGAAGAAGAGGAAGAAGAAGACCCAGTTTTTCACTACGGCGACAAGGAAGTTATATTGTACAACATTGGTGTCGGTGCTACCAGCAAGCCTTCGGACTTGAAGTACACTTATGAAAACGACTCTGACTTCCAAGTTGTACCAACCTTTGGTCACTTGGCTACCTTTAACTCCGGTAAGTCCCAGTACTCGTTTGCTCGTTTGTTGAAGAACTTCAACCCAATGTTCTTGTTGCACGGTGAACACTATATCAAGATTGAGAAGTTCCCAATCCCTACTTCTGCTTCTGTCAGAAGTAGCTTCAACCCATTGGCCATTACTCAGAAGGGTACCAACACCGTTGTTGTTCACGGCTCTCAATCGGTTGATGCTGAAACTGGTGAAGTTCTCTTCACCAACGAAGCCACTTTCTTTATCAGAAACTGTAAAGGTGAAAACAAGGTTTACGGCCAAAGAAGAGCATTCGCTACTAACCAATTCAATGCTCCAAAGAGAGCTCCTGACTTCACTATTGATATTCCAACTAGTGCTGACCAAGCTGCTCTCTACAGATTGACTGGTGACAGAAACCCATTGCACATTGATCCAGCTTTTGCTAAGGGTGCCAAGTTTGACTCTCCAATCTTGCACGGTATGTGTACCTACGGTTTGTCTGCTAAGGTATTGCTTGACAAATTTGGTTCATTTGGTGAAATCAAGGGTAGATTTACCGGTGTTGTCTACCCTGGTGACACCTTGAAGGTCTCGGCCTGGAAGGAAGGTGACATTGTTATCTTCCAAACCAGTGTTCCAGCCAGAAAGAACATTGTTGTGATCAACAACGCTGCTATCAAATTGCTTGGTGACAAGGCCAAGATTTGAGTCGAGTAAATTGGTTTTATTTATTAGTTAATTTATTTAGTTCTCCCTGGTGGGGGCATTAAAACGAAGTGAAAGAACGGATTTGTATTGTAGTTAATGATTGAATTATCAAAATAAAAATAATATGTAATTTTGAATACAAAAAGCACTGTAAGAGGTGTTCATATAAAAACTATTAACCGGCAAATGTTCCCTTGCGAAGGAACACATCGCAAACAACTGTTTCTTCATCTTCATCTTCTTCCCTGGCACAATATTCATCGTCCTCTTCTTCAGCCTCGTCGATATCCAACGAGATGAAGCTGTAAAGACCACCTCCGGCAGAGGAAAGTAACGAGCCCGATGCCTTTCTTGAGTGATTGAATGAACGCTTGGAGGTGAAAGGAACGGTAAAATCAACCGGTGCATCATTAATAGGATCAATAATGGTCGATACATTGTTTGAAATACCGGAATTGATGGTGGAAACGGGTGTGGCCGTTGAGAAAGGCGAGCTAACGGTAGGTGACGAAATAAGTGATGCTGTCAGTAGCTTGGATGCACTGCTCATTTTATTGAGACTGTGGCGAGAGCCCTTGTTAGGAAATTTGTATGCTTGGGCATTACTGCCGGTAGTTCCAATAGTCATATTCGGATTGTTAGTTGACATCGGTCTACCGGGCAATGTAGGAATAGGACCACCTGGTTTTCTGGAGACTGGCTTCAAAACACTGGCAGTGCCTTTATTATGCATGGAAGTATTAGAACTATCAACACTAGTGGTATCATTAGTTGGGGTATCATGACTAGTGAGTAGGGAAATGCAATTAGTGGGTTTCATTAAAGACGATCTGCTGTCGAAATATTCACTGTATTCACCAATTGGGGAATAAGCCAACGAATCAGTTGACGAAAACACGAGATCGGAACATATCGACGAAGACGACGAGTTGATGGAGGTAGAGGATGATGAAAAGACCGTGGTGGACATTGATTTGCGGTGACCGCCCTTAAACGATGCCGAAGGTGGATGAAAGTCTTGATCAACCAAGCTATTCTGATGGAATTGGAATTGACCAAAGATTGGAGAAGTCACAGCCGAAGAAGAAGAAGACGTGAAAATCGACAGGTCATTAGAGAACGTCGATGCTCTGGCTAATCTTGTTTGGATCCGTAAGTTGTTAACATTGAACTTAGAGATCGACTTCTGTCTCTTTAATACCTTTTCATTTGTGATTGTGGAATACGATTGTGATCTGTTGTGCAGAAATGATGATTGCTTGTTGTCAGAAAAGAACTGGTTGTGCGATTTGGCACGGGTCAATTTGCTTTCGTTTCTGACCTTCTGCATGTTGAAGTTGCAAAGCTGTTCGTAGTTGATGTCTTCCATCTCAACATAACCCTGGGGAGAACATCTGTTTTTGTATTTGGTGTAGAATTTCTTGTAGCCACCTTCCAAAATGGCAATGTCAGGGTACGATAAATAAGGATAAGAATCACGATTCACCATTCTATCACACTTGCGTAAGTGCGAGGCCATGGTTGGACCTCTGAACAAACTGAATTCACAGTGGAAGATTAACAATTGTTTCTTTGGTGTTTTGGTGTTATTGGATACAAAGATACGTTCCAATTGTTCTTTGGTTGAGATGTTGAGGGCGCCATCAATGTGGCCACCGTTGTATTCGTAGTCAAAGCGACAGTCTATAATGACAAATTCGTCAAATTCGTGATTATGGTTGCCTTTCAAGATTTGTTCCATACCGTTTTCGTCAATGCGGGGGATCAAGTCGTTGTCGACAAAGAATGTTTGGATGGATGTGTTCTTTAAATGAGAGTTGTCTTCCATGTTTAAGCTCTCCTTTTCCTTGGTTGTTTGGTACATGGAGTGGATTCGGCGAATGGCACGATTGGAGCCAATTAGGGCGGTTGAAGATAATCGTTGTTGCGTAGGGGACATTTCACAAGCCGGGATATTCTTGAGGATATTTGTGGTGTCAGGGAGGAAGTTTTCCTTACCTTCGTCGTCGTCTCCATGGACGTCGAATTCGTCCACATCGGTCGGATCTTCTATGGTTTTGTCGGAATCGGCGGCGGCATCTTCCAGCGATGCATGGCCTGCAAAGAAAGCGGTTGACTTGGCGACAGTTTTAGAAAGCTTGTTTTTCATATCAAAGAAATTGCGGAATGGTTTTCGATTGAGTAAAGGAGAGCAACCGGGGGATTTGGAGGGGGACTCGACATTGAAGTGGTCCGGAGATTCGAAGTGGGAGCTGAGTGGGCGGTCGCGTTTGGAACGTGGTTTTGCGCCAAATGGAGACGAGGCGCTGGGAGGAATAAACATGTTCAAGAGAGCGCCGTCATTGTTCATGTCTTTGGAAAGGACCCTGGAGACAGTATGAAAGGAGTGGAGGGTTTCTTTCTTTCTTTTTTTTTTAAAAAAAAAAATAAAAAAGAGAGACAGAGTTATTGGAGAAGTAAAAAGAAGCAGGTAAAATGAATTGAAATGCTAACTTTTTTTTTTGGATCGGAAGGAGTTCTCACTTAACAAACAAAAAAAAATCAAAATAAAATATAACAAAATGAAATAAAAAAAAGTTATGGACCTTGACTAAAATAGAATACCCGTAGAGTAACACAAAACTATGTAGTGCGGCTGGGGTCTGGTGGTCCTGGAAACGGTTGTGGATAAAATAAATACGGTAACACGACTTTAATAGTAACAAAAGGAAAGTGTGTTTTACCGGTAGACAATGAAGGTAGTATATATAAGTGTGTGGGTAGGGAGGAGGTGGAATAAAATGTTAAAGGATCTTTAGACAATATTTGAACTGAACTGAAAATGTTAATGAGTGACTGTAGTCAAATGGGGAGAAGGAGATGAATAATGGAGTGGAGTGGAGTGGGGGAGAAGGACGAGGAGGAGGTTGAGGAAGAAGGATTGATGGTTTAACCAGATATTGATGAAGTGAAGAATTACAAGAACAATGTGTCTTGTTAAGCTGTGTGTCCTTTCAAGGAATGAATTGGGGGATTAGTTACACTGGAATCGGCCTTCTATATAAATATATCAAATGTGTATATATTTAGATGGCATTACACAGCAACCACATGAAATTGTACTACAAGAATAAACAATTGGAACAAAAAAAAAAATTAAAATCAACACAAAATGTGGTGAATGCATGAGCAGTTTGGGGTGGAGAGTAGACCGGTGGCTGTGGGCTGGCGCCTAAGATTGGGACTTAAAACAGACAGATTCAAATCTGGATTAACAAAACGGTCGTCTCCCAGTGGCTATATGCCAGCAGGTTGTCGGGACGATGCTATAGTTCGCCTTTGAACAAATCCGTCTGGTATGTTGGGTGGGTACTAAAATTTTAGTAGCAATAATTAACATTAACCGATGCAAGTACTCACACGCAACAAAAATACAAATAAGCAAGAACCAACTGGAACAAAATAAAAAAAAAATAAAGATAAATAGTCCTTTGTAAGATGGTTATAGAAAGTACTTGTAGAAAATACCGAATGATTCGGATTGGAGTGGGAGGGAAACACACTCATTTCAACTGGAACGTGGATGTTTACGAGGGACCGTAACCAGGAAGAGGAAAAATATGGAGAGTCCGCCACTTCCCCCGAAGATCGTCGCTATCCATACAATAGGCCTGCATCATACTGGTGTGGGATGCTGATTTTACAAGTCCCCCTGGTGAACAATAGTGGAGGCTTTCAAAAAAACTTAAATGGAATAAGCTTATTGTTGACGCGCAGGAAAAATAATCCTGATTCTGAAAACTCGTGTTGATTATTATGAATCTGTCCAGATCGGGCAGCTGCAAAATGCAAATGAAGTTATGAAATGAAATTCGTTCGCAATAAGCTTCGACCTTCCACGCTTGGTAACACCCTTATTCACTTTCGGGGAGAAAAACGGGCAGTTGATCAGTCGACTTGGTGACATGGTGTGGTCTATCCCTGTTTCATTTATCTGCAAATTTTACGGTCGAACCGTTTCACCTTACCTCGCCCGTTATGATTAGGTTACCCCATATTTTTCCGGGTATTCCTCGTTCCATATATATCACAAGAGATAATACAAAAAAAGAGAGAGAATAAAGAGATTCGGCGGCAACTCTTTTTCTCTCACCCTCCCCCCCTTCCCCGTTCTACCCAAAAAAAAGCGACAGTCATGCTGGATCTAAATAAAATTTGTATTGTTTCATTGCTTCTAATGATTTTCTTCGAAACCTTGTTTTTTGTTTAATTATTCCTTTTTACTTTCTTTCTTTCTTTCTTTCTAGATGCAATGGCACTTGTTATATTTTTTATTTTTGTTTTTATTTTTCTTATTATTTATTTTTTTTTGTTTATTTGGTTTGTTTGTTGCTATTATTTTTTTGACCTACTTATTTTGTCTATCGTCTGTTTACCCTTCTCTTTGCCTGCGTCGTCTGTTGCGGCTACGTTCTATTGTGTGCTTTGCTTTGTATGTGGTACACATTCCTCATGGTCCATGCATCGGGGCTGCGGGTCATGATCATTGAAAATATTTAGTTACTCCTGACAACACAAGTTTCTACAAAGAACTTCTCCTCTCGTCTAAACTCTCCTGGTACCTTGACGATCATCTTATCTCCGCTTCGTTACATCTTCCTTCTTGGCCTGTCATTCCAACAGATCCAAGTAGCTATACATGTTGCGATACAGCAGTTCATTAAGCACAAGTGTATCGTTCCCCACATCAGTTTCACTATCACTATCACTTTCTCCTTCTTCTTCTTCTTCTTGTTCTTTGTCTCTCTGAATTGTATACTTGGTACTACTGCTGGGTTTGCTTAGAGATGCAATCGATATAGTGTCGTCGGTCAAATATGCATTCAAATTAAGCGACGAGCTCGAACTGGTAATCCGGCTAAGCCCATATGCGGTTGCAGAACTAATCGAATTATTTCGTGAACCCGAATTCGACCGATTCAAAATTGATGTCGGACTCGTATTCACACTACTGCTTGCACTGCTGCTGCCTCCTCCTCCAGCTCCTCCAAATACACTGCTTGTGCTGCTACTCTTTGATTCCTTCGACAAAACTTGTCCAAGTCCAAAGATCGGTGGTGGCTCCATTAAATTTGTAAACTTCCGTTTCTCTTCTTCTCGCCCCGCACTGTTTCGCCGAGATTCTTTTTGTGCTGGTGACGAAAGCGACGATATCGTCGGCTTGTTTGCCGGCTCGCTTTTGGCACCATACTTCTTTTGTTTGTTCCTCGAAAAGAACCGCCGGGACGGACTGAAAAAAGCCTTCATCGACTTGATAGACGACGGCAGCCCCGCCCCAATCGTCACCGAACTGCTGTTTGTGGGCGTGCTGGGACCGCTACTGGTGCACATATTCTCGCAAATGGGCGTTGTAACGACGCTGCTGGTCGACAACGGTCCGTTTTTATCAGCAACGTCAAACATCGACTGTTGAAGTACAAGCTGCGGCTTCTCCCTGGGTTTGGCGGGTTTTGGCGGCTTCTTTAGTTCTGGTTGTGGTTGTGGTTGTGGTTCTGGCTCTATCGACTGGAGAATGTTAGTTGTATCTAAAACCTTTTCGGCATCGTCAAAGTCGCTACCAAACGAAGACAGATCGTCAAGGTACGAGTCCAAGAGATCGTCCACCGGCTCGAGGTCATGGAAATGCGGTATTGATGATGATGGTGTTTCGGGAACCGGCACTTTTGGTGGTGGTGGTGGTACTGGTTCCTTAGATGCAAATAGTTTCTTGAACTTCAGGGATAACCCGGCTACCGGCGCCTGGTTGTTGTCTGCCAATCCTACTTTGGTGGCCTGATTCCTGATGATCGCGCTGTTGAAATTGATAAACTTTCTGGCTTCTATTGGCGTGAGATCAAACGTGGTAAATGAGCTTTCCTTCACTTGCTGTAGTGAGAAGCGGTGGTGGGGGTCTTTAACAAGGAGGTTTTTGATCAAGTCTTTCAAGAGTTTCATTTCCTCAATATCTGTAGCCGTAGCTTTTGAGGAATGCTTGATTTGTGGGAACTTGAGTTCGTCTTTTACGATATTTTTGAACAACTCGAACTCGTTGAAGCCGTTGAAGGGAAGGTCATTAAAGATCAAGCAGTACAAGATGACACCCAACAGCCACAAGTCGATTTTGGAGTCGATTTTAACTTTGTTGGCGGCATGGTTGGCGTTGTTGATCATAGAAAGACGATTGTGTACAAACTGGCAGAGTTCTGGGGCAAAAAACGCCGGCGTTCCCATTGTCTTTCCCAACTCACGGGCATCGTTAGCATTGTTTTCTAAGATCAAACTAACGCCAAAATCAGAGATTTTGATGGTGTTGTCGCTGTTGATCAAGAGATTGGAGGGTTTGAGGTCACGATGGACAATCTTTTTACAGTCGTGCAAATATTCCAAGCCATTGACGACGTCACGGAGGATTTTGTTGACAGTTAGGGGCTTACGATTGTCGGTGTGGACCTGATACTTTTCGTAATAGTGATTGTAACGTTTCCAGTCGATTTCGCCATACTGGCAGTACTCGAGTACAAGTAAGATCTTATCGAACTGTAAGTCGTCGATGACCAGATACAATTTGACGACGTTGGGATGATTGCATTCCTTCATAATGTTAATTTCACGTTTGATCTTAGTTGTTTGACTGAGATAAGTCTTAGTGATGAGTCTTGTCTTGTCGATGCGTTTGATTGTTTTGATTGCAACGTATTGGTCGTAACATTTGGTGGAATCGACGACTTCCGCAAGCAACACTTTACCAAATTGACCTTGGCCAATTTTCCTAAGGATCCGAAACTCGCCATTGATCACTTTACGTCCAGACTGCGGCTCGAGAGCGATGGCAAGCGTCGCCACGTCCATGAGGATTTAAAAGTAATTGGATTTTTTTTTTTTTTTGTAAGCGCGACAAAATCTCACCTAAAGATTTATGAATAAGGAGACCCCAAAAAGCGATAGTTTTCAAAGAAGAGAATTATGTTGCGTGGGAAACCGAGCATTTCTGACCAATGAGATGATTTGAAAAATGAATACACACTACTAAAAACATACACTACTAAAAACATACACTTTTTCTAGAATTCAATTAAATTTTTACAATATAATTTATTACTAACATGATTATTAACATGATTATTAACATGATTATTAATGATTATTAATGATTATTAATGAATAAGTGTTACTTTTTGATGTTCCTCATTCTCTATTCGTTGTGTTCCTCGTTTAGTTCTCTAATCGCAGCATCTTCTTCTTCTGTAAGACCCGTCAAATCCGGCGGAATCTCGTACATCTGAACGCTTGGGGCATGATCCAAAAACCGAAGCTGTTCCAAAATCTCCTGCTTAACACTTTCCAAGTACTTCTTGGAGTTCTTGTTGTCAATACGACCTTCAAGTTGTGGATGGAGCGAGTAGTCGGGCCCAAACCAGTCATATGTCGGCAAGTAGTTGGGGATCTTGTGGTCCAACGTCACATCGTTCAACACCGACGTCTCGTAGCACCAGAGCCGTGATACGTTGCGTGGCGTATACCCGCCGCCACCCAACACCAACATCGGAAGCCCAAACAGCTTAATAAACTTGACACACTCGCCATGCGCCCGGATATTAAGATTGAAACACCCAAGTCGATCGTACCCCAAAGAATCGGCTCCACACTGCTGTACAATCACCGTGGGCTGAAACTTGGTGATAAGTGGCTCCATGATCAGCTTGAACAATCGCACGTACGAATCGTCGTCGATCCCGTCGCGCAACGGCACGTTCACGGCATAGTTCTGTCCTTTTCCCAACCCAACCTCATCAACCGATCCCGTTCCGGGGAAAAACTCCCCGTTATACTTATGGAACAGCACCGACATCACTCGGTCTGTGGTGTAGAACGCTTCCTGAACCCCATCGCCGTGGTGGAGATCGATATCTATGTACATAACGCGCGGATGCACGCGTAAAAGGTTAAGAATCGCAAGCACAATGTCGTTGACGTAACAAAACCCGCTCGGCTCAAACTTCTTGGCGTGATGGAGTCCTCCTGACCAATTGATGGCGATATCGGACATGCCGCTGATAAGTTTTCGCGTGGCATCGAGCGAGGCACCGGCATATATCTTGGAATAGTCGTACATCCCGTCAAAAACGGGACAGTCGTCACCGATATTGAACTGTGCAAGGGTCTGGTCAGGGAGTTTGGCGGTCTTTTCCGGTGTGATGGTGGCTAGAAAGTCGATGTAGTCCTGGGAATGGAATTCGAGAAGCTCGGCTTTGGTGGCCTCTCGTGGCGTGTACAAGTCCATTTTCTCGTGTAATTTGTAGGATGTGACCAAATGATCGGTAAGCATAAGTCTGAACGGTTTCATTGGGTGGAGGGCGCCATAATGGTAATGTGATGCTTCGGGATTGTAATGGTACGACACATGCGTTCGTAATGCCGAATTCTGTAGGTAAAACGGCGTGTTTTCCGCAGTTTTCTTGTCTGTAGTAAACGTATCTGACATTAACAATTAAATAAACAAAGAAAAAGAATGTCAAATAGTAGAAGAAGTAAGTAAAAATGGCAAGTAATGTCGTTGGTTCTAAGAGTGTGATGTAAGTTTGATTAGGTTTGGGGAGGGGGGTTTTTTTTTTTTGAAATGTCTCGACGACATTTTGATGTCGCACAACTATCGAAAATCGCCACTAATTTCTCCACCAAAAACAACCCACCACGATGTCAGGTACGTTTTATGTCCCATTAGCGCAACATAAGAAGAATACTAACAGTCAGGATCTGCTGGATTTGATAGACATATCACCATTTTCTCGCCGGAAGGGCGGTTGTACCAAGTTGAGTACGCATTTAAGGCGATCAACTCTGCCAACATCACGGCACTAGGCGTCACTGGCGAAGATTCTGCCGTGCTTATCTCGCAAAAGAAGATTCCCGACAAGTTATTGGATGCCAAAACGGTTTCTTACCTTTTTAAGATCACGCCACTGATTGGTTTGGTTGCTACGGGTTCGATTGCCGATGCCCGTGCCCAGGCCTTGAGAGCACGGTCGGAGGCAACCGAGTTCCGCTATAAGTACGGCTATGAGATGCCGGTGGAGAGTTTGGCCAAACGGATGGCCAACTTGTCCCAGTTGTACACGCAGAGAGCATACATGCGCCCGCTTGGCGTTGCTTTGACGTTCTGCCAAGTCGATGTTGAGGAACCCGACAAGGGTCCTCAGATCTTTAAGTGCGATCCTGCTGGGTATTTCACCGGGTACAAAGCTGTGGCGACGGGTCCTAAACAACAGGAGGCCACGACATACTTGGAAAAGAAGTTCAAGAAGACGAGTCATGTTAAGGGCGACTGGAAGGCGACAGTTGAGTTTGCGATTACGGCGTTGAGCTCGGTTCTCGGCACCGATTTCCGCAAAAACGATATCGAAATCGGCGTGGCCACCGCAAGCGGGTTCCGTATTTTAACTGCTGATGAAATCGACGAAAGATTGGTGGCGTTAGCCGAAGAGGATTAGAAATATAAAACAAAGAAATCAATAAAATTTTATGGAAACATTTCCGTAGACTAAAAATGAAGATCTAATCGATGAAGTATAATTGATACACACATCATTTCGGGGGATCAGAATACGTATGGAATAAACAAGTAAGGACACGCAGTCTTGTATCTGTCCCAGTCCTTGCCATACTTTCTCACACACTTTCTGTCATCACGTTGGGCACGATGGGTCAAGACAATGAAGAAAAAGACTGGATAGAACCAAGGAAGTGGCGAGTTGAATCCAGTGATCAAGCCCCAAGTCAATGCCTGAGTATAGTCGGCGGTATAGTGGCCCTTTCTGGCGTATGCGACCCAACCGTCTGTCAACAAGAGCGATCCATTTTCACATTTGATATATTTGGGATTGACCAAATCGGAATATGGCAAGTATGGGAAAGTTTTGCGGAGCGTGGTGTTACCGGCCATTTGTCTTCTGAAACTGTTTTTTTGACGGTTTCCCGTGTCAAAGAAGTAATAAGCAACGCTCAACAATACAAACAAAAATACATTGTAAAACGTCGACCATTCGTATTCCTTGGGGTTATGACGGGCAAAATACAACGCTGCATGGCAGTAGGTGAATGGAACGCCGGCAATGTTCCAAAAAAGCAACATGAACCCAAACTTTTCGTAAGCCATGTCCCAAGTAGGAACAATGAGCTCTTCTCCTTTGGCACAAGCATTGGCATAGAGCCAGTAGGCGTAAACAATAAACAATGCTTGGGTGGAAACATAGCCGTAGTCTTCATACTGCTTGAAACACATCGAGAGCGACAAGAAGAGCATGATGAACCATGGAATCCTTACCTCAAAGAACATTTTGAGGTCCAAGTACCCAAAAAGACGAGGGTTTAATGGCGCTCCCATAAAGATATCGTACACAGTATTCCCTGTGAGCGAGTGGTAGTCGCCGGTGACGTTGAGAGTGACGTAATACAACAATACCAGCAACCCAATGCCATAGACGATAGCGGTGGTCATAATGGGTCCGAAATTGTCCAAGAAGTATGTGGCTGGAAGGATTCCTGTAAAATGTAATCCAAAGAACAATGCAAGCGAGGTGTAAAGCGACCAAACCGCATTACAATAATAATCCAATTGTTTGTTATTCATGTGTTTGAGTGGTTGACCTTTGGTCCAGACTCCAGGTAATGTCATGTAGAACAAGGCCTGAACCAACATAAATGCAGTAAAGAAGAACCAATTACCAAACGAAGGCACTCCGTGACGTACAAACGTTTGCCATAAACTGCCAGCAAATTCGAGCCACGTTTGATCTGGTGCCGGCCACGCAAAATGGCCGTCGTAGTGTTCGGCACTAATCCACATGTACCACATCAAAAGCGGAAACCCGGCCATCATTCCGATGGCACCAGCTGGGCCTCCAAAATCCCACTCAATGTCGTCTTTAGCAAGGTATCCTGGCCGTTCTTTAGGGGAAGTCATTGTTGATGAAAAATTTAGGCCCGCATTGTTTTTCTATTTATACAATCGCGTCGTACACGGAACGAGCAACAACAGAAAAAGAAAAAGAAAAAGAGTAAACGACGACAAAGGAACGTTACATTTACAATAAAATTGAATTGAAGTCAATTTCCATGGATTCGTTGAGTCTTTATTATATATTACAATTATTTGGATGTTATTATTTGTAGTAGTTTTAGGAAAACGGAAGGATTTCAACCTGTTGCAGACTTTCGTAGGTTGAGTTGCGGATCGCTCGTAAAGTTTCTAATGCGCTGTGCGCCGAACCGTTACCCAACTTGATAAGCCCCAAAAAATAAAGCTCGATCTTTTCAAACTCGAGCTCGTGGCTGGCGATTTCTGCTGCCATCCGGAACAGCAGCTGTACCATCATTGCTCGAGTATCGAAAAGCAGCTGTGGAATGTAAAAGTGTTCTGATTCTACGAGCACCGGCTGCGATGGCTGCGAATTCGGTTGCAGCCTGATAAAGAAAAACAGTCCCAAGATCTTGTGCAAAAGCTCAAGCACAAGTGGATGTGTCCGTGGAAGCAGCAACATTCCTGGAGTGACTAGAAGCTTGAGATAAAGCGTGTCGACACGGATCTGTTCACTGAGATCGTACCATGAAAAGTACGTCACCGTCCCATCCGCAACATGTTTGCCATATGCCAGCAGAGGAAGTTCAACTTTGTCGGAACTGATGGGGAAATCAGGATGTGACGGAGTTCCAGACGGAATCTCGTACGTCTGTGGATTCACGCCAGGCGCCATCTGCGTCTTTCTCGCGGCATGGATCAAGCTCATAAGTTTCGCTACCCGTTTCGACGAGAGCTGGCGCTCGGGATCGACCCGTAAGTAGTCAAGACACCGTGTAAACTCCTGGGCAAGTACCACAAACTGCACACTGTACCCCGTGAATAAGTTGAACTGCGCCGAGTCTGGGTTTGTCGGCGTGGTGAGCAACCGCGTTCGTACAAGTGCATCGTGGAACTCGGGATTCCGTTCTTTATTGTGATAGCCTGTATCGGCAAAAAGAAGCTTATTTCTATCACTATGGTCTTCCGTATCGCTGTCTGTAGGCTCCTTCTTCATGAGGGTGCCGCCAAACACGCTGTTGAGCCCGGCAAGAAGCTCAATGGCAAAGAACCACGTCTTTGCAAGCGCAAGTCCACCGGAAATGTACGTCTTGTTGTGCTGCAACATGCTGTAGTTGATGAGCATGTCTTTGGCACCACGCAAGTGTGTTTTCCACGAGTTGAGGATCGTATTCTCCTGGGTAGCGGAAAAGAGAGATGTAAGTACCAATACCGTAAGCAAAAGCCGTTCAATATCGTTGGTAAAAAGACTACTGGATCTAGTATCGGTTTCGTTATCGTTTTCGTGATTGTGGTCGTTTTCGCTCTGTGTTTTGGCAAACGCTTCGCTCAACGTCCGGAGACATAGCGAAATGTACTTCTGACGACTCAAACGGTGCACAGAATTCCCCGACTTGTTGTACTGAAAGGTAGCGGAGATCGCCAACAATGATGTTAACAAGTACGGACATAAGATCGAGTACCTGAGAAGAAGTTTCACGACCTCATTCAGTTCCACCAGCGATGCAAACGGAAATAAGTGGTACGAAAGCTCGGTGGTGGTCAACACCTGTAAGTAATTGATGTGGTCACCTGTCAAGTTGTTTTTGGCCATCACTTCTGCTATCAATTCCGAGTTCAGTTTCAAGATATCGGCGTCACTTATGATCTGAGGATGGTGGTATGCTGGTAGCTTTACGTGTTGATCTAGTGGTGGCTGATTACTGATTGTATCCACAAGCTCATCGAGCTGGAAGATGTGCTGAGCAAATGTGTCACTGCTCAGGTTCAGTTTCACGCTGCCACCGTCACTCTCGTGGTGATGTAGGTATCGCGGCGAATTCCACTCAAACAGTGCCATATCCTTGATATCTTGCACCAAAAGCGACGCTTCCTCAAACAACAGTTGTGCTGCTGTCAGCTGCGTGTAATCAGGCGGCGGCGAGACTTTGGTGGGAGTCAAAATGTCGGCAATTGAGTTCTTGAATTGGCGTTTTTCGACTACGGGATACGAAAGCGGCAACCGCACGCTACTATCAATTGCACCATGCTGTGATGGTGGCGATGGCGGCAGTATTGTACTGGAGCTTTCCCTGGTATCGAACCGGAACTTCCGCTTGAGTTCATATACACACGATTTGTTGAGCCGCGTGCAATTGTAGCAGTACGGTTTTGTTTCGTCACACTTCATTTTGCGCCGCTTGCACTCAACACAACCAGTACGCGAGTACTTGCGTTTCTTTATTAGTGGTTTGGCAGCAACACTCATCGATTTTTTTTTTTTTTGGTGGGGGGGAGAGGGTGTAAAAAGTAGGGGGTAATTAAATCTCTCTCTCTGGGGAAAACGGCCTTGGTCCAAGTTCGGGGAAATTCTAGTGGGAAGGCGGAAGAAATCGTTTGGCAGTGATGATGTAAGTGTTTCAAATTATCTCTGTGAGCACACACCGGTGTTTTCTCGCCGATTTTAGCTCGTCGTGAAACCCCACAACTGTGTTTTTTTATCACCAACTACTCGACGTGGTTGCACTGGAAATGGTACTTTTTGGTGATGACTGATGTTTCTGCATATAGTTGTCCGGCCCGGCGCCCGAATCAAATAATATTAATAATCAAAAGTCCATTGAAAAAAAAAAAACAAAAAAAAAACCACCAGAATTCAAAGAAAAAGTATCTGTTTAACTCGGAGTTCTTTAAAACTTATAATACAAAAACTGTTTTACGAATGACATTTCTATGATTAATTTTTATCATTGTTTTTGATTAATTTTTTTTTTTTTTTTTTTTTTTTTTTTTTCAATACGAAATTCAACGGTAACTTCACGCCTCACTCACTTATCTTATATTTCTGGCTTACTTCATTTCTCCTGTCGTTACATTTCTTATATCGTCTTAATATTTCAATTATATACACCGATATTGTACAGCTAAAATACAAAATAATGCACAGGTTTTCTTCCTTTTTAAACAAAACTCGAAATGCTCTGGATCTTCGTCATGATCCGTCTGCCATGCGGCGTGCTCTTGATATTTGGCATCAAAGGCTGCAACGCTTCCAGTAACCGCTGCAAATCCTTCTTGTTAGCAACATCCAAACTGGTCTGTAACACGTAGTTACCAAACGCATCGTTCAACATGTCGCCAAACCGCGCCTCGTTCTTCAACAATACCTCAATCAAACTGTCGGTCAACACAATCGTCCGTAACGACTTCTCAATCACATTCGATCCAAACTTGTGCAACGACAACAGCACCACGTTCGTCTTGATATGTTCCACAATTATCTGAATCAGCTCATCGTCTCCACGCGACAACACATACTGCACCACGTAGTTGCCAAACGGATCCAACGACAACAACGTCGCATTTTCTGCTACTTTTAACAGCAACTGCTTGCGCTGCGCAAAGCTGCCGTGGTCCAAGCACCGCTGCAACACACAACAACCGTGACGATGCGTCGCAATGTCAACACAGTTCACCAGCGCCGCGTCAAAAATGAACTGGTTCTCGCTAGACTTCAACTTCTGCAAACACTTTTGCACAACGTGGTTTCCGTTCAAGTCCCGCGATAACGAAACAACATGTGGCGATAACAGCTCGATCACCATCTTACTTTCTTCATCGGTGGTAATACATTCCACAAGTTTCTGCAATGCACGCGTGCCGTGAGGATCCAACGCAATCCGAATAAAGTCAAGCGATGCATTCTTTACAAGAATAATCCGTTGGTCAACGGAAACGTTCTCAAAAAGCTTCTGGATCAAGTAATTGCCAAAAGGATCGGTCATCAACTCGATGATCTTCAAATAAATCTCGTTGAAAATCATCGTCGCAGCAATATCTTTGGGCAAACGCCCGTCACCGCCATCTTCACCATCCAACTGCCGTTGAAGAAATCTGCAGCCATGTTGGTCTTTGCATAACGCATAGATTTCTCCCGTGAAATCTTCCAACTTCGCGTTGGCATACTTGGACGCATCCTCGCCCTTTCTGCGGTTATTGTGCATCTTGCGGTGCACATTCATGCCGTCGTTGGCTCCAAAACGGCGTGAGTAGCGGCCAGAAGCCTGTTGCGGACCGTTTCCAGTACCATACGTGCCCATTGAGTGCGAAGGCGGTGGTGGAAGTGGTGCAGCAGCAGCGGCAGCGGCCAGGTGTTGGAGCGGAATGCGATCAAACGAGTTGCGTAAATTCGACTGGAGCGGATGTTGCTGGTTCCACATGGCGTTGGGGTGTGGAGGTGGCATTGCCAGCATGAACGAGTCGTCCAAGAACTGGTTGTTGGCCATAAACAGTTTTGGGTCATGGGGCCGTGGCTGGCCGAGTTCGGTGTCGGATTCGGGTTTATTGAAGTACTGGACGCCGAACGAGTCCATTCCAAACGCCTGAACGGGCGGTGGAGGCGTGGAAAAGGGTAAATGCAAGTTTGGAGCGGGTTTTGCCGTGGAATTCGTGGCGGATTTGTCGTCCTGTGCTTTGTTTTCCGGCAATTCAAACGGTTTAATGAGCGATAAGTCGGTTTCCGTGGACGAATAGGAAAACGGAGGTGCCGATGTGGGAAACGACAGTGTCCATGTTGACGATGGAGTTGACGAGAATGTCAGGGGTACAAATCCCGGTGTGGGAGTGACAGAACCTTGGTGTGGTGGCGGATAAGCGTAAAATTGGTGATGGTGGTGGTACTCTTCGTGCCAGAACGAAGCAGGCTGTGGAATTGGTGCTGCTGCTGGTGGTGCTGGTGGTGCTGGTTCTGGTGCTGGTACTGTTGATGCTGCTGATGCTGGTGGTGGTGGGGCAGTGCTGTCCAACTCTTCATCCAAGTTGAGAGTCCCGATGGCGCCAACGATGTCTAAATTGGCAGCAGCAGGCGTGTCCTCCAGGTTAGTGGCGGGAGTCGAATCAGAATCGATCGAATCAGCGGAGGATTCTGCAGCAGTTGTGGGAGTAAAGAAGCTTGAGGTGTCTTTTTGGAAGAAGGAGGAACCAATGGAGGCGGATCTCAACCCCGACTTGGCGGCAAGCGGCTTGATGAACTTGGGCGCGTCGTCGGTGGAAATGGATGCAGAACGTGAGGCTAAGTTCGACATACTATGGTACAGAAATGAATACGGCTATAGATCAACACATGCAAGCGCTGGTGGCGGCTGGGCGTAGTGAAGAAGAAGCACGTCGCTGATTTAACCTGAGCAAAGTGCAAAAAAATTTTCATTGCACGAGACAAAATTAAAAGTCTCCTCGAAAACGAGTGGTTTCTTTCTCCTCAACTTTACTGCAAAAACACACCACCATTTTTTTTTTATTTTTAAGAATCCGACAATACTTACAATTATATCAGTAGATTATAAGAGAAAATGTCTATTAAACGTTATAATAATAGGAACCAAGTCTAATGGAACATGTCTTCACTTCCTTGACAATAATTAATCCTTATTCCATCCACTCAATAACAAGTTTTTCAAATATTCTCTCTACATTAATTTTTTTTTAATATTATTATCTATTATCATACGTAAAAATGACGGAAATCGATGGGAATCAAAATTAACAACCAACAAACCAAACAATATTAATGGGGAATTAATGGGGAAAATCGTTTGATCAATTAATCATTAGTCTTCAGAAAATCCAAAACCAAAAAAGTACCAGTGGGGTTATAAATTAAATACTTTATTTTTTTTTGGGTTTTTTGGGAAATAAAATGATGGATGTAGAGTTTTCATACACTTAAAATGCTAATCAAGTTTGAGGAAAAACTTAAGAAGACTTTTCGTGTTGAGTAGAAACTCTTTGCATGGAAACAAGGAAATCTTCCAAGGATCTTCTGTCAGCTTGTGGCTTGGTAGATCTACCGTTACACAAGTTGTCGAAACCAGCAGAGGTGGACATCAAGTAGTAAGCACCACCCATGACACAGAAGACACCAAACGAGAAGATCCAGGTTCTGACAACAGTAACAATGTCAGTCCAGTTTTGAGACCACCAGCCAAACAAAGTGAAACAAGTGGCAAGGATATCGACAATCAAAACGGCACCAGACAATTGCCACGATGGAACAGAAGACCAGAATGGTCCTTGAGCACGGGTAACGAAAATCAACCAGTTTTCAGTCAAAGAGATTTGCAAGAACAAGATACCGTCCAAACCACCAAAGTTTTGAACAATACCACCTTTCTTCATGAACATAGTGGTCAAGGTAATCCAAGAACCGACAGCCAAAATTATACCCAAGATAATAGACATACCCCACAATCTTGGAGTGTTCCACTTAACTGGTTCTGGGTCGTATGGAGCATTGTCGTAAGCAATGGCCAAGGTGGCAACATCGGCAAAGATAGCAATAAAGACAACCAAGTCAATGTTCAAGGACTTGTTAAGAATAGCAATCCACAAACCAAGGAAAATTTCCAAGTGCAACGACAAAGCAATACGGTAGACAACATAAGAGTACATTCTGTGGAAAATTTGTCTCGAGGTCTTCAAGGCATCAATAATAGCAGACAAACCTGGGGCAAGGAAAACAATATCAGCAGCAGAACGGGCAGCATCGGTAGCACCTTCGACGGCAATACCAGTGTCAGCCTTCTTCAAGGATGGAGCATCGTTAACACCGTCACCAGTCATGGCAACCAAGTAACCTCTGGATTGCAAGATTTCAACGGCATTGTACTTGTGTTGTGGGAAAACTTCAGCGAAACCATCAGCGTTTTCAACAAAGTCGGCAATTTCAGAACCGGCCATGTCACCACCACCAGAAAGACCCAATCTGTCAGCATCGTAAATGTTAGTACCAAGACCCAATTGACGACAAGTTTCCTTAGCAATACCAACGGCATCACCAGTCAACATCTTGACTCTCAAACCCAATCTTCTAGCTTCGTTAACAGTAGCAGCAGTGTCATCTCTTGGAGGGTCCATACATGGCATAATACCCAAGATTTCCCAGTGACCTTCACCTCTCTTTCTAGCAACACCCAAAGATCTGAAACCTCTGGAAGCAAATTCAGCAACAGTGTTTTGGTAGTTTTCGTGGATGTCTTCAGGAATTGGATGGTCATCTTCAACAGTCTTCAAGACGAATAATGGAGCACCCTTAACACAGATAATACGTTCACCTTCTGGGGATTCAACAATAGCGGTAACCTTCTTGGAAACAGGGTCGAATGGTTGGAATTCAATAACCTTGTACTTAGTCAAAGCAGCCTTAGCTCTTGGGTAGTTAATCAAAGACTTCAAGAAAGCCTTGTCAATGGCATCCAAACCCTTCTTCTTTCTAGAAGCAGCCAAACAAGCAGTCAACATCAAATCATCAGCTTCAACGCCTTCAACGGTGTATGGGTCGTGCAAGGACAACTTGTTCTTGGTCAAGGTACCAGTCTTGTCGGAACACAAGATTTCGACACCAGCAAGAGATTCGATAGCAGACAACTTTTGGACAATAGCTTGCTTCTTAGCCAAGTATGCAGCACCGACAGCCATGGTGGTGGTAACGACAGCTGGCAAACCAACTGGGACACCAATAATAGTGATAGCCAAGGTGTGTCTCAAGATAGCAACGATTCTAACAGATCTGTAGAAACAAGCAACCCAGACAACCAACAAGGTGATAATAACGAAAACCAACAAAGTAGTACCAATGCCGTTCAAGACTTCAGTGAAGTGACCAGTACCAGCAGAAGCCTTGTTAACCAAAGCAGCAGCTCTACCAACGAAAGTAGAGTCACCAGTGGCGGTAACAATCATGAAAGCTTCACCGGTCTTGACGGTGGAAGAGGAGTAACAGGAGTCACCGTGCTTCTTGTCAACAGCAAGAGATTCACCAGTGATAGCAGATTGATCGACTTGCAACAAACAGTCTTCGGAAACGATTCTACCATCGGTTGGGATAACAGTACCGTCTTCCAATTGCAAGATGTCACCTGGGACAACTTCGTTAGCAGGGATTTCAATCAATTGACCGTTACGGACAACGAAAGCAGAGTTAGCAAGAGTCTTTTTCAATTCATCAACAATAGAACCGGCTTGGTATTCTTGAATGAAACCAACAAAGGCGTTCAACAACAATAAGGCACAGATAACACCGAAATCGACCCAATCTTCCAAACCAGCAGCCAAGATAGCAGCGGCTTCCATAACGAATTGAATTGGACCAACAAAGAACATAATAAACTTGAGGACCAAGTTTTCTTGTTCTTCAGCCATCTGGTTAAGACCAAACTTCTTTCTTCTCTTGGTGACTTCATCGTCAGACAAACCAGTAGCTGGGTCAGTCTTCAATAATTCTTCTGGGACAGCCTTGAAAGAAGCACCATCATCTTCTTCGTCGGATTCAGCATCCAAAGCACCGTGGTTGGATTGCAAGTCCAAAATCAATTGGTCGATATCTTCATCTTCGTCATCGGAGACGTTCTTGTCGACTTTTTCGACAGTTGGTTCGGTTGCACTCATCTTTGATAATGTATTACAACTACGAGTAGGAAAAACGAAAAAGGGAAGACAGAAAAATGCGACGGCAGGGTCAGTTTATATATTGGCATGTAAAAAAACGGCTGGTGGACATTTCAAATTTTTTTTCGGCCAAAGCAAAATAAACATGTCCGAAAAGATTACAAAGGAAAATAAACAGACAATTTTTATGCAGACATTTTATAAAATCCCGCAAAATTATTGTTGTTTATTATTGGTTGGTTCCAGCACGTGATTGCTTTATTGGGAAATGTTTCGGCTGAATTAGGAAATATAACCCCGTGGTAACCGGATAGCGCTTGTCAACCACAAGAAACCGATTATTCCGGTTGGAGGTTTGACAAGTAATACAGCCGAACCGTCCAGCCATATGTTGGTTCTGAAGGACCATGACGAGCAAAAGCACCGTAATCCTGTGTAACTATGTTGTTTGTGGCCTTACAAAAGCGATTACCTTGGCTTTCGAATGACCCACTAATCCTACAGATAACTAAGCAGGGCATAATATCGATGCAGAGGGGAAAGCGCAAGCTGGGGCCCGATGGGAACTATTTTCCCTATGACGATATGGGGATGCCGGGCGGTTATCTCTCCCTCTCTTATCCAGACATGTGCCGGGTTAATCAGCTTATGGGAGATAAATTGCTGATACCTACACACAGGAACTTCCACTAAGAAAATTTTTCACTTCTCTCCGGCCAATTAAACAATCTAGAATTGAATTTGGTGGGGCCAAAGTGGAGAATACTTGGTGGAAACATTGTACCCTGGACTGAGATGTTACAATTGCCAGGAACCCCGGAAATTTCTTTACAGAATATGTCTAAGATAAAACATGGTTTAGAGCTTTACATGCTCGGCAAAGCATAACAGTATCCAGAAGTACATTCTGCTATCCTTACTTATTTCTCAGCAAGTGGGGAAGTCACAAAAAGCCCCAGGCGAAATTAAATATTCGGAGTCTACTTACACGTCTTACTGCAGCTTTGATCGGAACCAGCGTAGGATCCTTCTTCGTGCTTTTTGTTCTGGTGCCCAATTAAAATAATTAACGCATCGCCGAAGAAAAAATATCTGGAGCCTCAATCGGTTAGACTTCAGTGGCTCTCAAATGCCTATCGGTCCGATTTTATCCACAGTCCGTTCAGGAACGAACGGTTATCTCTCGGCCGTAGGACCTAAAAAGTGCTGGAAGGGATGGAAAGCTAATCTTTTAATTTAACTACCGAGCTACTGTCCTTTTAGTTCTTTGTAGATAAATCTTTTGTGTGGCCAGCCCTGCACCAGACACCTGTGGCCAAGAAGGAAGGTTGAACTAGAGAGGCTGGTTGCTGGCTCTTTTTTCTATTTAATTAGTACAATACTGTCGCGACCAAATTGCATTTCTCTTTGGAAAATCAAATTTTCCCAAATTGCTGGGCCTTTGTTAGGCCTGTTTTTATTGGGATACATCCCCGAGCTTCCCTAGCCGTTCAAACGGTAATAGAAAACAATGACATAATCCTCACGGCAACACCAGCGAGAATTTCTTTTTTCGCCTCGTCGTGGACCATTACTGGCCGATGCCCTTTCAGACATTTATTCAGACATTTTCTCATTCCTTTCTGGGACAGTTCGTCAATAATGCCGACATTTTTCTCTTTTTTTTGCCTTTTGCTGACAATTTTGACTGGATTCCAGTTAATTGCTCGGCTTTCTTTATTGCCGTCACCTCACCTATTACCTCATTAATATCATATTTCCGTAGTGTATGTCCGGCGGTAAAGTGACAATAGTAAAATCTGGTCGGCATAAGAGTTGTAATGTCCGAGATGTCTCTACTAATGACGTAATATTACCCTTCAAGTTGTTGACCGGATGAAAAATATCGTCAATTGGCACCTACTGTAACTATAGTAGTCTGTTTATTGGTGCGGCACGAGAATCTGTCCTGTTTATATTGTTTTTATGTTCTGTTTTCCCTTTGCAAAAATTCTATTATGTTTAGCAGGGATTCACTCGGAGAGCTTTCTCTCAGTAATCTGAAGAACATCTATCTTTTTGCTACATTTCACGTATCATCTTTTGTACTGGTATCTTCTGTATCAATTGAAAGCCAGTAATTTCTCTATTTTGACATGTGCTAGTCAAACAATTTAATTAGTTTTTTCGTTTTCTTTTTTTTTGACTTATTATGGCATATATTTGTAAATTATTTACCATTTTAGTTAATTTTTATCCTAAATTGCAACCCAAACCCTTTTTATCTAATTATTTCTAGCCTTCTTCAATTCCTTTCTTGCAATCATTTTCCATTTCAAAGGTCTGAATGCCTTTAAGATCAAGAATAACACACTTCCAACGAAACGGAAGACGGCCAAACCAGCGACAATCCACAAAATAATGGTCAAGAAAGTCTGCGAGTTACCACTGATGGCATTGTCGGGACTGATAGCCTCTTTGTTGGTAAATGTAGCCACACCACCAGCTTCAAGAACGATAGCCACCAAAATCGCATTGGTAAGCATCCACACCAACACGGTCATGGTTCTAACCAATGCATAGTAAGCATCATCTTTCTTTTTCTTATTGTTTACAGGAATCACTGGAGGAGCTGCGGTTCTCAAAGTGTCTAACGTGTTCATGTAAGAATCATTCAATTCCTCTTCAACACCAGGAACAATCATCACAAGTTCATCCTTGTTGGTACCAGTAGACTTGGCAGAACCCAAATCCTTAGCCACAGGTGCACCCTTCGTACCCCAAGACACATCGTGAATGTTACAGAAGGAGTAAATATTCAAGATGTTGATGTAACTTGGCGACAACAACACATATTGTGCAAAGGACGTGAACATGAAACTTGGTTCTCCGTACATGAAGGCTCCAACAAAGTACAAGGTATACGTAGAAACCACCGAAACCACCAAATCTCTGAACTTGGAGTTTGTGAACACCATTTCAACCTTAAAGTCATGCTTGTGATCCTTCAAAATGGAATTAACGGTAAAAATGGCCAAGTAGACGGCAGAAAACATCAAGTATGCCATCAAAATAGCAAAGATCGCCACTATACCCATGTAAAACTTCTTGGTACCTCTTGGAGAGTTACCAAATGCAAGAACAAATGTACATACAACACAGCCAACATATAACCAGAGAAAAACCACGGCCAAATACTTTCCTATCTCGAAATGCATACTCTTTGCACCCAAGTTAGCGGTCAAAATACGGAACACCAAGAAGAAACAAGCCAATGAGAACCACGAGACCAAGATGGTCACCAACTGGTAGTAGAATTCCAACTGAAGGAAAAGCTTTCTGGCCAACGAATGGTTCGATTTCCAGATCTTGGTCCAATGGAACACGGCATATGCTGCCGCAAACAACGAACCGTTCAACCATCTTCTTCTTTGCAACACGAATTCATCAATACGTTCAGGAGCATCTGTTTCGGCCTTAGCCTCGTTGACGTACTTCAACACGTAGTTGTGGCTCTTCTTGGCCACCAACTCGAAACACAAGATTCTGTCTTCGGCCAAGTACATATTGGAAGTAAAGATCCCGGCTTCCTGGAAGTTTCTTTCCTTGATTTCCTTTTCGTCATCTTCTTCTTCCCCGTCGATTTGGGTGTTTTGATGCAAGTATTCTCCCTTGAAGTACTTTTCAAGTGGACCCTGGCCATCGACGTTCAACAAAGCCTCGTATCTATAGGCCGAGAACGCACCAGGCAACACGGAAATGAAGCCAAAGACCGATTCCATCGGTTTATCCAAGACGTTGGAGATTTTATATTCGAAGTTTTGGGCCGCCACCAATGGGTTGGCCAAGAGTTTACGTCCTGGACCCAAAGCAACTCTCATTTCACCACAAGCACCGGCGACAGTAGGGTCTCTAAATGATCTCCACAAGTAGTAGAAGGCATCCTTCGAAGGTTTGGTACCACAATCCAACAACATAACCACACGAGGGTTGATGATAGGTCCAAAGGCCTGGAAAGCCCATCTATGGGAATTAATCTTTTTCCCATTCTTTTCCTTCAAACAAAAGATAAACTGGACTGGAGTAGAGTTTGGACACAAGTGAACATTTTCGTTGACCACATCGATGCCAACAGTCGAGGTGTATTCATAGATATGTGATTTCACGGTCTTGTCGTTGATCTTGGATTTGGCATATCCGTCCTGGTAACATCCCAAGGCACTCAACAAGAGTTTTGAACGGTGGTTCAACTCGAGTCTACCGTCATTGATAATCACAATCACCACCTTCTTCCAGGAGTCTTCACCCCAAACCGGATCGGACCGGTTGGTCAAGTTCTTGATATTATCAAACACACCCTTCAAGGTTCTGGCCAACAAGATCTCGTCTTCGTTATACATGGTGATACAGACCATGATTTCAGTTTCTCTTGGAGGCGAGTAAAGTTCTTGTCTGAGGTTGTAGTTGAACTTGACAAAATTGGAGGGACCACAGGTGGCAGCGGTGTATCTTGTGAATGACATTTCACGGCCACCGTCGGTGATTTTACGGCCGTAGGTGTCCAACAACGCTTGAGGCACGGGACAATCGATGATATAATTCCCGTTGACCAACTTGGCTTTCTTGATGGTTTTGGTGTAATTCAATTTAGGCTTGAAGTCATCTTCATCTTCGTAGTACGAAGCACCCGAAACCGTTTTAACCGTACCCTTTCTTTTGATAGTGGTGCCTCTTCTGATGAGTTCTTCGCCGGTTTCCGAGAACAACGAGTCGTCATCACCAAACGGATCGAGATCTTCATCGTCATCGGCGTCTTCCAACTCGTTAATCAAGTAATCTTCACCTGTAAACGTCATTACTTGCGAGTAAGGTCTCAAGGGAACCAGGTTGGGGTCGTAACTCTCTATATTTTCCAACTCGTACTGGTTAGCTTCGTCAATGAGTGTTTTCCGTGGAGAATACACGCTCTGCGGATATTCTGGCTCGGTTTCTCTGAATGCCACCGTCTTGTTCCGTTTGGGAGTAGCACCTGCCATCTTCTCGTAGTAGTACTCGTCATCGTCTACCATGGTGCTGAAATTCGAGCTGGGCTGTTGCAGATGGCTGTAGTCCAAAAACGTAGATGGAGGTCCACCCATGCCGCTGAGACTGGCAAGGTCTGGTGGAGGACCTTGAGGAAGGTTGTTGAAATCAGGTGGGGCGGTTTGTGAAAGAATCAGGGAGGATGCAGCGGCGAACTGTTGGGCATACAACGGCTGTTGCAGCAGCGGAAAGTTGGTGTTGTAGAACGGATTAGATGGAGCCATGCCATAATCATCGTGGAAATGGGACTCGGAGGTATTTGAAGTCATAAACAGCGAGCTTTTTCTCGAATGGTGGCGGCTGTTCAATTGCTGTTTCTGCAAGCCTTGCTGTTCATCGTTGAACAAATCGTCGTCTTCATCACTGAGGTGCGAACTGTTCATCTTTTGATCAAATATTGGAAGAAAGTTATCAAAATGAAGAGAAAAGAAAAGAATTATCAACAATCTTCAGATCTCCAGACTGGTTTGTGTTCTGGAGGCTCGTTCCAAGTTTTATGTTTTAGGCTATTTTTTTTTCCCTTTCTCACTAAATTCTATTCTTAGCCTGTTGATATATTTGCCGAATCAGGAAACGATGGTGCCATCGCAGATAGAAAACCTTGCGCGGATTGGGCTTCTTGCTTGTATAAGTAGAGAAAATGGCAGGTACTTGTGATTAAAACTAAACACAATGCTCGCTTACAGAATACATCTCACACTTTATATGCATCTGTTTTCTACAATAAAATCATTACCATGACAATAATATCGTACTACTATATAAAACCGTTACCCCAAAGTTAGTACAAGCGACGACGAAATAAAAAAGAACCCTATTTTTTTTTTCTTTGTTCAGAGCAATTCTAGAAAACTGCGTGCCGCAGGAACATTAGGACCTCTCTGCAGTATCTTCACAGATAACACACCTCTTGACAGCTTTTCCACCCAAGTTCTCGAGACACCGTCGATGGTAGCCATGTAGACATCGAAAATATATCAAGTCGTACTCCTCATTATTATAAGTATTGGATCCACGAAGCACATGCTGTCGTTGCCGTTCTAGCCACGCTTCCATGTGTTCAGGCCCAATATCAGAGCCCCACATCACCTTGCCACAAGAAGCGCACTCTTTATCATGAATCGCCCATCCTCGACAATTTTCTTCGACAATTGTCTCCATACTTTTGTAGATAGCCTCATTTAATACCTTCATCGAAATCTTGAGCATCTCGCCCTCGCACGAATAACTCACCAAAACCTCTTGCAAAATCCCACGAATGTTTGCCAACGTCGCCAACATCTCATCGCCAGTGCCATTGGTATCCAAAAACCGATTGAAAATCGCCAGGAAAGACTTTTCTTTCTTCACATAGTTCCCGGTAGAAGAATTCAATTTCGTATCACTGATACGCCGGAAACTATCGTATATACAACGATTGACTAGCGCATGGCCAACAGCGTCTCCACTTATATCGCTGGCCATCGCAACCAAAGTGCCGATTAAATCCAACCACAACTTTTCATCTAATTTCAACTCCAAATCTCCTTCTTCAACTTCGGCTGACCACTCACAAATCATCATTGCCCGATCCATATAAAACTTGAACTCATCCGCCTTGGGTTTCTCAATCAATTGAAACACAATTCCTTTCATACTATCAAGCAAACTCTTCAATGCCTCTTCGTAAGCATTGTTGTGAATTAGAATCTGCACCGCTGGTCCGACTTTGTTGTACTTTTTAAGTACCTCAAGGGATTCAGATGTCTTACTAACCACATCTATCCACTTCTCCACAAATTCGGTGATCCCAGGCAGATCAAATTGACAAAGCAACTCCACTTGCCGTTTACAAAACTGATCCAAGCCAAGAAGATCATTTACATTGGACGTTTCCAACAAACACGTTAAGTACTCAAGCTGAAGCTTATCACCAACCTTCAATATCTCACTATGCAATACCGGATTGAACCTAGTAATAAGGGAAACAAAGTTGATTGTATCAATTGCAGCAAATCTAGCAAAATTCTCCTTGATAACTCTGTTTAGAGTAGCACGTTCTGCAAAATTATTAGTGTACAAGAATGCCTTTTCCAACACCGAATAAAGCGACTCAAAGTATATATCGTCACTATCATCTTTCTTCTTAAGCCAAATCTCCAACACTTTTCCATACTTACCCTTTGAGCTGTAGATATTGATCAAAACATTGTAGTACCTTGCTGCGCTCAATTTCTCCAACAAGTAATTACTATCCTCTGGTTCGTAAAATGGAAGAATGCTCTGGAGGGCCAATTCACAATCACCAGAAATACTTGGGTCATTATTATTGCACAAATCATTAACTACTTTCGCCAATACGGATTCTGATAACCGAAGAAACTGAAGATATTTGGGATAGTTTCGTGCAATAAAGATGGCACACTGACAATGATCAAATTGAGAAAACTTGGTATCGTGGGCCTCAAAGATATCGAGCAAGGCTTCTATAATAAACTGACGGGTTAAATTGCGGTTCTTGTCACCAACAATATGATTATCGTTCAAGTAAGGGTCTTCAAAAAACTCATTGAGCGTAGATAACATTTCAAACGAATCAACTGTTAAAAACATGTATAAATATGGGAAAATGCTTTCTTCGAGCAAAATGCAAACATCTCCTTCACCATTTTTGTGAATCTGGCTACTGAATAAGACGTTACAAATATCGTCCTTGGCCAAAAGGTCATCTGGAGCTTCGATGAACCGGTCTGTGGGATACTGTCTACCAGTCAACACATATGACATGTACGTATATGCCTTTAAGTATTCATCACCAAGAAGAAATAATCTATCACCAAAATCGTCAACAAAGTTAAGGAGGGGGGTCTTGTAATCCTTCAACAAATAGTTCCAAATATAAATGAGTCCATCCCTTAAATTGTATTGCTCGCACAATTTTATAGTCAAGTCAATATCAAGAGTCTTAATGTCCAAGATACAAAGGATTTCCACAAGGGTATCTCCCTTATCCTCAGTGGCATAATGCTCCACCAATTGCTTCAAAACCATTGGTGGTAACAGCGAAATAGAACCACCAATAGTAAATGTTTCAAGAACATCAAAGTAAAGATCCCGATCTCCGCAATGTTCATAAATAAGTTCCAAAATATCATACATTTCGGAATTGTCTATCTTGAGATAGGAGGAGATCTCGAAGTATAGTGTAAGGTAATATTCATTATTCCCTTCGTTAGTATCGTCATTGAAAATGTGCGGAATTGATTCCTTCATAATCTTCAAAAGGTAAGGTACAAGGAGTTGACGGCGAGCACCTTCACCTTCAGGAAGGCCCACCAAGGCAAGTTGTCCTCCTGATGTGCAATTATAAAACGAGTCTGCCGTTGTCATTGCTCGTGAGTACTCGCCATTGGCAAGAAATTGCATTAATCGATCGGCCCAGTTCAACAGTCGACCAATAAATACTTTGGAGCTGTCTGATAGTATTACAAGTCGGTTTTTCAAGCATTTTATTGTATTGCTGTATGAGTTGATGGGATTATCAGAACCAGGGCGGGTTAATTTCATTGGGAGAATTTCTAGGCGAAACAAGTCGTCAGATCCAACTTGAGAAAGCGAATGCTTGTTGTAGTAAAATACAATCATTTTCAACTCGGAGGTTGTCGATTCAGCTTCTTTGATGAAACAAGTCAAGAGGTTTTGGGAAAGCCATCTTGTGGATACGATTATATCATCTGAATTTGGGGTTAACCACCGACAAGTCTTTTTAATGGGAAGAATTGGAATTGCCTTATCTTTATCCTTTAGGTTTCCGAGAACTTGGTTCAAGTTCTTTGGTAGTGAGTTGTTGTCGAGTTCCAAGACAGTCAACACATTATTCCAGGAATATGCTAAACGTGCATTGAAGACCTTGCCATCGATTTCCATACATGGAAACCAATTGAGGTTGGCCATGGAAACCGTTTTGTCGTTTACCAGTTTCGAGCGGCCGATTTTAAAATGTGTAATGAGATGGAGGTTATGGGGATCATTGAGGGATAAGACCGATAATACAAGCAACAATGTGTCGGTGATAATCGCCATGAGCCCCAAATTGTCCGTGATTTGATGCGAAGTACCGAGAGGTAGGAGTTGACATGCGTGGATTGAGAACTTTGGGTCTGACGAGCCCGAATCATTGGTTCCCAACAATTTCTGGGAAATAAAGTAATGATTGAGAAACTTTTTGATGCCGTTATGGTAAAATATCATCCCTGAGACGTCTACCGAAACCAATTGTGAGTTCAGGTCACCAAGAAAGCTGATGTCGCTCACTGGTGTATCAAGAATATGACCCTGGCTGTTTTTAGTGAAACGGTCATGTAGCGAAATTGGATGGATAGATACAAATTGGTGGAGTGGAGCCGTATCGACCTTTGCTGCAAGGTTCCATACCGAGATGACGCCGGTGACGTAACCTGCTGCGACTGTGGTGGAGTCGGCGGAGAAACAGAGACACGATACGCGGGTGGAGTTTCGGGCCAGGTCATTCACAAGGATAAACTCGATTTTCTGATGGTAATTGAAGCCAACCACGTATCCGTTGGAGGTGCCGATGGCGATGTAGAGCGACGATGGTTGCATGCACAGCACCGTACCGTAAGTAGAAATAAAATCTGGAGCGTTTGTAATCGAAGAAATCAGCATGGTTTCAAGCCAGTTCAATACATTCCCAGTATTTCCCATGGGTTTTCGGCGTGGTGAGACTATGTGTGTGGCGTGGCGATGTGATTTGAGGGCCAAGCTGAGTCTGGTTTGCGATCGGTCGTCGAAACGTTGCTTTTTGATGGGTGTGGAAAGCAGCAGCAGTGTCAGGTCCAAACTAAGCGCTGGCAGGACCACATTTCTTGCCAGAATATCAAACACTGTGTCCATAATCGGGTGTTTTGTTGAGGTAGAAAGTGTCAGTCCTGCTTTAAAGAGGAGAATAGGTTGGGGGAGTGTATATAGATATAATTGAAGCTGGCGAGCGTCGGCGAGATTTGCTGCAAAATCGGCGTCTACGAAACATTGATAATGAATTGATAATGAATTAATAGTAAAGTATTTCATAAAGTTGTTTAATGAGTTTTGTAACAAGAGTTTATATAATGATTAAAAGAAAATTTTGGGTTTGGTAAATTTTCTGGAAAAGAATTTACTATTATCAAAACTCAATTTGTTCAAAATTATCCTACATTATAAATCTTGATAACAATCTCAAAATAATGATAATACCAAGTCAAATATAAAACAAACTGAATCAACCAGAGAAAAAGAAAAAGAAAAAGAAAAAGAAAAAGAAAAAGAAAAAGAAAAAAAAAACCAAATGTCAACTTGGAGAATTCACCAACGGCGTTTACAGGCAGAAATCATTTACTTACAGCCAAACTCTCTCCTCTTAAATGAAGAAACAAATTTACATCACCAACAAAGAATTTATATTTACAGTTGAAGCTGACTGTCAATTTGACCCTAAATCAAATACAAAATCTAAATAGTTGTTTTAAATAATAAAAAAAAAGGTATCAATTCAAAGAAATCTCAAAACTCGAAATTTCAAACTCTATGTATTTTTTATTCTTTTTGTCGCGTTCGTTTGATTTGTCCCCAAAAACCCATCATTACAATCAATGAATTTGGCTCTCCAGGACCCGTTTGCGGTTGCCAAAGAGTATCCAGAGACTCTCACCAACACTCTTCTGTATGGCCATTCTGTGGTGATTCAATATAACAATAAAGGCGACTACATGGCGTCTGGGCTCAGTGATGGCTCGATTGTCATCTATGACCTCAGCAGCAATGGCGGCGTGGTGGCCCATTTGGTCCAGGACAGCCATATCCGGCCAGTGACCTCGTTGAGCTGGTCTCGCTGTGGTAGGTATCTCTTGTCCACGTCGCAGGACTGGACGGTACGCTTGTGGGACTTGAGTCTCGCCAACCAACACAACAACGTCCTGGCAGTGATACGACGGATCAAGTTCGATGGCCCGATCTGGCTGGCATCAATGGACCCACGCAATCCGTTCCGGTTCACAGCATCACTCTTTGAAGCCGAACCGGTACACGTTGATTCCACCGACGAAACCAACCCCATCATCAGGCAACTTCCCACCACCAACCAACCACGTGCAGAAGAAGAGACCCATAAGAAAGATAAGCACATGACGTTGATCACGACATTTACACCTGACGCTTCCTACATTTTCACCGGTACCAGCAAAGGATGGCTCAATATATTCACTCCCGATACGCTTGAAATGGTTCATTCGACCAAAATGGCCAACGGAAACATCAAGAACCTTGTGGTTTCGTCCAATGGACGCAAGTTGGCGATCAATGCTTCTGATAGAATCATTCGGCAAGTCAGTCTTCCGGATCTTATCAACGATCCGGTGGACCAATGGGAGTTTGATGTGGAACACAAGTACCAGGATGTGGTGAACCGGTTGCAATGGAACAGTGTTGCATTCAACCACAACGCGGAGTTTTTGGTAGCCTCGACGTTCGGACAATCATCGCATGACTTGTACGTGTGGGAAACCTCGATGGGTTCGCTCATCAAGATCTTGGAGGGCAGTAACGAGGAGTTGATTGATGTCAAATGGAACTATCCACGATGCATGATTGGCTCTACAGGTTTGGACAGTGGGCTGGTGTATCTCTGGCTGGTACAGTTTCCACAGAAATGGAGTGCATTGGCACCTGATTTTGTGGAGATTGAAGAGAGTATCGAGTACCAGGAAAAGGAAGATGAGTTTGATATTATAGACGAAGATGCCCTCAAGAAGATGCGGATGGAAGAAGAAGATGCGTTGGTCGACGTGGTTACACGTGATGATGTGGATGCCCGTGGTTTTGACGTCACGGTCGATTCATTTATCATTCCTATAGATTACGAGAAGAGTTCTTAATTAATAAGTTAATAAATAAAAAAGATCCTTAATCAGTCGACCTCTCTAAAATAAAGAAATAAAAAATGTCAGGAAACTCCCAAAGAATTCTCGCATTGGCCCTGCATTTAAATAAATAAATGGGAGCCCTAATTTCCTACATATTATCCAAGCAAAACATAAATAAAAAATTTGATTTGTAAACAAACAAAAGTTCAACAGATTGAAAGAAATCGGTGGTTTCGATAATTTTACCTAGTTATTTCAAACAGAGTTCGTATTCCACATATATATATACGTTTAAAGGATACCCCGACTTATATTTGCAAGCCAAAGCCAATCCCACCGCGCTCCATTAACTTGCTTTCACCGTTTCACTATTAGTAGGTGATGGAATATTGGACCCACGACCGTGATCTCCTTTTATAATTGCTGCATTCCATCCAAAACAAAAAAAAAATAACATCTTCAAGAACAGTTAGTAATCACATGTCAACCTCATCAACACCTCGCAAACGGTCTCTCGAAGAAAGCGAGCTTCCCACGTTTGACGATCCCGCAGACTTGGTCAACGCAGTGATATCCACACTTCTGACACCGGAAGAACGGACCAACGTCGCCGAACATTACGACAATGATAAAAACTTGGCTACTGAAATCCAGGCCTACGCAAAAATCGCTGGCCAGAGCTGGACCTTCTACGTCAAGTCGTTGGCTATTTCCATCGGAAGAAATACCGACCCAACAGCTCCTGGTCAACCAGTAATAGATATAGACTTGGGCCCCGCCAAAGTAGTATCAAGACAACACGCAACAATAACTTACAACCTCGACTTGAGATGCTGGGAACTCAAGGTCCTAGGAAGAAACGGGGCCAGAATCGACGGCCAAAAGATCCCCGTCGGCGCAAACCATTCCACATCGTTGCATTCAGGAGCCATCTTAGATATTGGTGGAACTCAAATGATGTTTATTCTTCCAGACTCGCCTCCAAGAATACTGGAGAAGGTGTTGACCAAACACTTGATGAAATACAAGGAAATGGAATCCAGGTCAAGAAAGCATTCCGCGTCTTACGGGTTACCTCCTCAAAGAAGTTTCCAGATCTATGACAAAGCCCATTTGATCCAGTCACCTTCAGTAAACGCTACACTGTTACAGAACAACTTGGACCAGGATTTGTCTAAGGAGGACGCCAAGGATATCAAACCACCATACTCGTACGCCACTATGATCACACAGGCAATCTTATCCAACGAAGATGGTGTGATGTCGTTGCTGGAAATTTACAACTGGATTGCTTCACATTACGCATACTACAAGTACTCAAAGACTGGATGGCAGAACTCGATCAGGCACAACTTATCATTGAACAAGGCGTTCGAAAAGGTTCCAAGAAGACCTAATGAACCCGGTAAGGGTATGAAATGGCAAATCAGCGAGTCCTACAAAGATGACTTTCTAAATAAGATCCAGAATGGATCTCTCCTGAAAACAAGAAGAGGATCCTCTGTGTCTAGACAATTGCATTTGCATTTGGCCACTCACAAGCACTTGCCCGAATCGCAGAAAAACCCCCAGAAGAATGCATCAATAGAGCTGCAGCTTCATCATAATCAACAGAAACAATTACAGCAACAACAGCCATCTCCTCAAGTACAATACTCCCAGCAACAATACTCTCAACCTGTAAACAATTCGTTGCCTAAATTGGGACAACAACAGTACGCGCAAAATCCATTGTCCTACATGAACCAGTCCAACAATAGCTTTGTGGGAGGAGCCCATAGCCAGCGGACATTCCCATATCAACAGCCTGGCGGCCATATGATATATGGCAACCCCATTCAGCAGCAACCACAACCATCACAGGTGCAAGTCAAGGCACAGTCACAGTCACAGTCACAGTCACAGGCACAGGCACAGGCACAGGCACAGGCACAGGCACAGGCACAGGCACAGGCACAGGCACAGGCACAGGCACAGGCACAACAACAACAACATCATCATCATTCAGCGCAGCAGAATCTTGCTGGAGTTAAGAGCGTGCTCTCTTCTCCAATAAGACAACTCAGCGATCTCAACAGAAACACACCCAAATTACCTAAGGTGGGTAGTGGAAACCATTTATTCAATTTACCACCTCCGCCAGCTTCAAGTAACTTTAACAATGGGGCTCCCGGAACGCATTCACGTCTGAACTCGTACACTGGTAATCAGTTACAGGATCCCAGTTCGTTTATAACGAACCCGACTTCCAACGAATCAACTAGCAATAACATTCAAAACTCTACTGCTCCCAGTACTAGTGAAATGGGGTTAAGTTTTACCAGTCCCAAGAAAATAGCTCCACTTGAAGCGTTTACTCCAGAAAGAGGATCCAAATCAAGTGGTACGAACAAGATCGGTATCCCTAATGGTGTCAACACAAACCAATCTTCTCCTGCGTTTTGGAACTATGTCCTGTTCAGCACTCCCAACGGACAGACTCCTGGTCGCAAGAATAGTGACGAGCTGACCAGCCAGGGAAGTCCAACGCTCAGCAGAAAGATACTTGCTACCACCAATGCGTTCAACAAGGAAGAAAACGAAAAACAAATGTCTCCATTGAAGTCCAAGAACTTGATGGAAAAGGAGGAGGAGCCTGATCGTAGTGAAGCTGTAAATTAGTTTACGAATTACATAGTTCCATTAATAAAAATTTTATTAATAAATAAAGAAAGTTAGAAAGCACACCGGTTTCTCATGTCTGCTATTTTGTTGGCGATCTCTCGAGGAGTTCTGTCCACTTCCTTGGCTATTTTCATTCTTGAGGTTAAGCTGAGTTCGTGATATCTCTCGATAAAGTCGCCGTCTATGACGTTTTTCACAGGATTGTAATATCCCCGGAACTTCAACTGGTCTTTACCCAAAGTATTATAGCCATTTTTCTCGGGATCAAAGTCGTCAAAATTGAACGTGAAATATTGACGTAATGACGTCTCTAACTTGAAAAAGAAGGCCGCCTCTTGATTGGTAGCCAACGGCGTAAGAACACCAATGGTTCCTTGTATCCCTGAGTACACCACACTTTCCTGACCACCAATATTTAAACTTGTTTTGGTGAATGACGTTGGGATATCGTGAAGATAGAATTCACAGATATTACTGGATCTGGTCCCAGATCCGTTAAGAAACGATTCCTGACTCTTGAGAAGCGTCCAGTCTTCATCAGACTGCCTAGAAACTTGTGGTGCAACCCGCGAAACAAACACATTCCCAAACTTATCTCCACCGATAACAGTATCGTAGTCAAGTCCAGCAATCGCAGTGATTTGTCGTCTCATAGTATCATCAGAAAAGGCAACAAATTCATTCTCTTCAACATCATATTTGATAAAACTCACCGAATTCTTCGAATCACCAACTACAATTCTATTCCGACCAGGATGCTGGATCCTCACTATACTATTCAAGTGAGGAATCTTGGACGATGCCTTACGCAACAACTGTTTCTGTCCCAACTCGTAAAGTCGTAAATAGTTACCCATACCTGCAAGAAGCTTGCCATTAAATGATATCAATGCTGAGGGAGTCATATCGACCTTGGTACGATGGAGAAATTCAAGCTTTCGCTTGTGAATTCTGTAGGTGAAAAGCCAGTTTTCATCAACAAAATTGGGCAAAAAGGTCTGACCACTCGTCACTCCAAACACCAAGTGTGCTTCTTTGTGAGTAGGAAAGGTCACTTTGGTCATTGAAACAATATTTTCCGTGTTGCCCAATTCGATCGATTGTACAATTTCCTGTGCTTGATGATCGATGACTTCAATACACGATGCCCACGATTTGGCTTTACGCTGATAACCAAAAGAATTGTAGTATTCAACATCAACTTCCTCTGAATCCTTAAATGGACCTTCAATCCCATATTGCGATTCGGAAACATACACATACTGATTGTCCACAACCATCTTTCTCGGAGTGTAACGCAACTTGACCTTTTCCGTGATATAGTCCTGGTGCACCACTAACTCTGATTCTTCATTTCCTACGTTGAAAATCACCAAGTTACTTCCTGATAACCCAACGATCCCCGCACCTCCAATATCCTCAGAGATGAATGAAGCTCCCGTAGTTATGTTGAGGTCAAGCAAAGGAGTTAATTTAAATTCTTGCTCGTCATAATAGCCGACCCAAGGCTTTGATGAGATGGCCAACAATGCCGATGTATCTTGATTCAAATTGATCGTAGTTAGCTGCACAGGTCTGCTTCCCAAGTACTTGATTCTGGTGTCAGTCAAGTTCCCAGTTATCGCATCTAATGCTGTCATTACATGAAGCCCGTTCTCCATACCAATATGTACCACTGTCTGGTTTACAGTAGACATTATGATCAAAGAGGAACTTGATGCAGACAAGGCTTGGAGTGAGAGAACTTCCAAACAGTTGTGAGACATTAATGAAATGACTTGGATGGTTTCATCAGTGCTGCCAACAACAGCATAGGGGCTCTTTTTCTGGCTTGTGTTAATAGCCAAAGCACTGATGGACAGCGAAACTTCCAATCTCTCCTGGTATTCAATCAATTGGTCGTCATTGGAATCGATTTCAAAATAGCACACTTCACAATTGGAAAGACCGATTACCACTTGCTCATTGTTGGTGGTAGCCTGTAAGATCTGAATCCCAGCTGGAGGAAACCAGTCAGTAGTCGACTTATCCTTACGGACATGTCTGATTCCATTAAGATAGATCTGAATGACTGAGGATTTTCCCACCTGCTGGACTGCAATGGTAGGTTCATCAAGGACAAACTTTGAATCCTGAACTTCTTCCACCACCTCACCTATGGAAAGGACAAGGGTTTGTGAAGACAATGTAGAAGAAAGCACCAAATACTCATCACTGACGGATTCACGAGTCAATTTGGTAGTTAGTATCAGGGTAGGAATCATTGGAAGCGGAGACTCAACAAGAACACTTGCTGGGATACCGTGGGTCAATGTTTTGAGAAATGACGAAGATAATGTTACCAATTTCTTAATAGGGTCTCCGAGGGTCTGGGACTCTATAACTGTACTCTCCACCACTGGACTTAGCGACTCTATTGTATCAAGTAATACCAAGTTTTCAAGGGTACGAGGTTCAAATATTCTTGATGATTCCAATGCCTCTAGGTCGGCCATTTGATTAACCGCCGATAGCAAGGCAGCTGAGTTTTCACCCAACTTTTCAAACTGGTAAAAAAGTTTGTTGCCGTTTAGAACGTTAGCAAAGAGAAATCCTGCCCTAAAGACGCTTATACTGGTGCTTGGAGGTATGGTATCAAAGTAAATGATGGAAAAATCTTCAACAACCTCTTTGTCGGAATCGTAATTCACCACGATCTTAAACACATCACCAAGCTGGCTTTGGATGAGAATAAAGAAATTATTCTTTTTCAATTTATGTACAACATGACTGAGAATCTTGGTTGGTTCGCCTTTTCTGGAAGGTAATGGCAAATATAATCGTTTTGAGCCGAGATTATCGTAGATCAAGTACGAGTCACAACCAACCAATACTCCACCAATGTGACCTGGCATTGGGATCAAGTAGTTTGCCAGTTCTGGAAGCCTTAATGTATCTTTGCTGGCCTTCTTGACGATATGGTTGAGTCCTTGGTCGAGTTCGTAGTAGTTGAGAACCGTTTTCTTATCGACAATTTCAATAGCAGCAAACATAGGGTTATCAAATTCGGTATCTAGAGCAGACATTTGCAACGTCAATACACGTTTAGAGTGGAATTCGAGCGGTGACGATAACTGCAAGTCTCCCCGGTTATTTGCCTGGACTTTGTACATGAGTTTGGTCTTTTGGATGGCACCCAAACAAATCGTTCGGTTCTGGGGATCTATGCAAAGATATTCATTAGGCATTAACCGATTGTATCCTGTTTTGCTGAACGGTTCTTGGACAATAGGGATAAACCGTTTGGTTTTAGTATTAAACTCAAGTATCACCAACTTTCCCGAGTCACTTGTGGTCACAAGTAAGTCCTTGGTTGAACCAACCAAGCGAAGCCTATCACATGCCTGAACCACACCAAAAAGTTGCTGTTCACCAATCGTTTCAAGCTTTCCCATACTGTTGGGTCTTCCCACGCGTAAATGAGTACTGGTCACCATCACTAATTCCTGGGACTTCTTTTCTCCAAGAAACAGACCCAATACAACATGGTGACATGATGTTGGTGGTAATAAAGTTAGATTGTATAGACACAATCCATCCCCACTCATGTTTGCCAGTGCTTTTTGCTATTGCTTCGGACTCAAAAGTTTACCTCTTGTTGCACCTTTCTGTCACAATAATCATCGCCAAATGTTTCAAGTACTGCACATAAATGTCGTATACGATGCAGGTTCCATTTTCCAAGAAAACGGTTGCAAATTACATTTACAAAAGATACTTCAGACTAGAAAGCATATATATATATATATATATATAAGAAATACAAAAATTGTTTCTATACAAAAGTGCAATATTAGAATTTTTTTCTTTTTTGATTAGTTAAACGGATTTTTCAGATTCTTTTGGATTCTCGACGTGACTAACGGTCGATTTAACACTGCACAATTCGTTCTCGTCAATCACGATATCCATATCATCTTCATCAAGAGAAGTGGTTTCCTTGATATAAAAGAAGATCAATGGAGAAGCAATAATAAGGGAGCCGTGTACCAAAACCCACGAGGAAATAAACAAGTCCATGTAAGGATGCATGTGCGAATCGAGAGCCCAAGCAACAGCAGCACCAGCAGACTGAATACCCTTGTAGAAACCAGCGTACAACGAAACTTTCTTTGCGTTGTTGGACAAAGCGCCCAAGGTCCAGAAGATAAACGACTGGAACATGGCATCGTAGCCACCATAGAACATGTAAAGGAACATTGGACCAATGTAGGCACCTTCCTTATAGTCAATTGGAGCAAACTTATACTGAGGACTTTTTGCATCAACCTCTTGTCTGGTAAATTTCAACTGGAACTTCAAACCACCTCCCCAAATAGCCAAACCAGTAATAAACAAAATAGCAAATCCGATTCTCGCTCTGGTGGAACGCTTGAAGCACTTCAAATCCAACACGTAACCATTGATAATAGCACCGACCATTTGTGAAAGCCAGTACAAGAGGGAGTTCAAAGATCTAGTTCTGAGATTAAAACGGCCGGCGTTGAAATCATTGAATTGATAAGTGTAGAACCAATTGGAAGCAAAGAACATTGGGAACATAAGATAAATCTTTGGTTCTTTGTATAATAATTTACCCATGCCCTTTAGTTCAAGAAGCCAGTTTGGACTCTTTTCGGTAGCAACTCTTGTGCCGCCAGCCTTCCAAACCTTAGAAATTGGTAACATGAAGAATGCAATGAAAATACCAACAACCATCAACACAATAAACGCAATAAAGGTACCATCGTTGGCAGAAGATGCTTTGTTTTCCAAGTTGTTGGCTAGAGGAATGATGGAACCAATGACAGCACCCAAGTTGAAGATGATCCAGAAAATCATAATGGCTCTGCCCTTTTTGTCTTCTGCTGGATAGGACATAATAATTGTGCCTTGGGCAGCCCAAAGGGTGGCAGCACAGATACCGAGGAAGGCACCAGCAAAAATGACGAAACCCTTATTTTGGTTGTGTTGGAAAGATAAAAGAGAACCCGCATAAATAGCATAGCCGAATCCGCCGAACATGAGCGATGCTCTAACACCAATATAGTTACAAATGGTACCACCGAAGAACCCAATGGTAGCAAATGTTGAGTACAACGCAATGTTCGCGTTATCAGAAGTTTTGACATCACTGATGGAGGCACCAATACCACTCAAGGCATTGAACATACCTGGGGTCATGAACACCACGAAAGCCAACATGATGACCTGGACCATGGCATCAGAAAATCTGAAGTGAAATAGACGACAGTTAACTGGTTTATCATACCATTTACCAGAGGATTCGATCTCAGCTGCTGTGTGGTGCTTTAACTCGAGATGATCTTCGCCAAAGTGACGGTGAAGGTGAGATCCAGCCTCAGCTTCCGGGTTTTTGGAGGAAAAATCATCCGAAGTATTGTTTTCTAGTACCTGGTTTTTGTCAGACATGACTATGGCGTAATGATGGAAAGAAAAAGGGAATCACAAGTGGATTTAGTAGTGTTATATAGTCAATCTCTGATTCTATTAATGTAGCCTCAGCTTTCGTGGAACATCCTGGGGTTCACGAATGTAACCTTGTTGCATTTTTAGACGATAGGGCCCTCTATAATGAAACAGCCTGCCAATATTCCGGGGCCTCACAGAAAAGATTGCAAATGGTTGTCTGCCCTGCGCCTGGGTTTGCGGCATCTGGTAAAAATTACATACAAACGAATAGGCATTGCTACAGCGGAAAAGAAATAATGGCTTACCTGGACTCCAGACTGTTCATTCAGTAATAGAAGTCAACCTAAAATACCTTGAGAATCTAACGATGACCTTCGAGTCTTCTTTTAGATTCACTCAGATGTTATTTTCTCTTTCTTTTAACTACTTTAAGAATTGAGCCACCTCGCACAAAATCCAAATTTTAATAACTCTTCCTTACGCGCACACCCATTGAAAACACCAATATGTAATATATGACCTGTTTCTATTGTCAGAATATGCACCTTGGAAAAAAAAATAAAAAAACGGTGCGGGGAACCTGCACACAAACAAACTTAGAACTGGAGACATTCCTCACATGATGTAACCACTACAGCCTTACACATTGATTCCGGGAAATGCGTGTCATCGTGTGGGACATGTCATTATTTTTATTCCCTGTTTTCTAAGGTCACCATATACAGAATTTCAGCCTAGTCATTGCATCAAAACAGTTCTATTGTTAATCATTCTGAATTTGTATTATTAATTAAACACCTGTCACGACTGACTTGACCGAGCGTAATTCATTAGTGTCCAAAACATCTTCCATATCGTCATCTTCAATCAAAGTAGTATCCTTAATGAAGAGGAAAATCATTGGAGCAGCAACAATAAGCGAACCGTGAACCAAAACCCAAGACGAGATGAACATGTCCATGAATGGCTTAGCGTGGGAGTCGAGAGCCCAAGCAATAGCAGCACCGGCAGACTGAATACCCTTGTAGAAACCAGCGTACAACGAGGACTTCTTTGGGTTATTGGACAAAGCACCCAACGTCCAGAGAATGTACGACTGGAACATGGCATCATACACACCGTAGAACATGTAAAGGAACATTGGACCGATGTACGAACCATCCTTGTAATCCATTGGTGCAAGCTTGGGGTTCTTTGAATCTACATCAGCTCTGGTAAAACTCTGTTGGAACTTCAAACCACCACCCCAAATAGCCATACCAACGATAAATAAGACAGCATAGCCGATTCTGGCTCTGGTAGAACGCTTGAAGTACTTCAAGTCCAATAAAGAACCAATAATAATAGCACCGACCATTTGTGAAAACCAGTACAAAAGCGAGTTCAAGGATCTAGTTCTGAGATTAAAACGACCTGCGTTGAAATCGTTAAATTGATATGTGTAGAACCAGTTGGAAGCAAAGAACATAGGGAACAAAGTGAAGATCATAGGTTCAGCTATCAATAACTTACCCAAATTTTTCAATTCTTCCATCCAGTGAGGGTGTCTTTCGGTCATGACACGGGTCTTGTCTGCCTTCCAGACCTTGGAGATAGGCAACATAAAGAAGGCGATGACGACACCGCAGCACATCAAGATGATAAAGGCAATGAATGTACCATCGTTGGCAGAAGATGCTTTGTTTTCCAAGTTGTTGGCTAAAGGAATAATGGAACCAATGACAGCACCCAAGTTGAAGATGATCCAGAAAATCATAATAGCTCTACCTTTTCTGTCTTCAGTAGGGTAACTCATGATTATTGTACCTTGGGCAGCCCAAAGGGTGGCAGCACAGACACCGAGGAAGGCACCAGCAAAAATGACGAAACCCTTATTTTGGTTGTGTTGGAAAGATAAAAGAGAACCCGCATAAATAGCATAGCCGAATCCGCCGAACATGAGCGATGCTCTAACACCAATATAGTTACAAATGGTACCACCGAAGAACCCAATGGTAGCAAATGTTGAGTACAACGCAATGTTCGCGTTATCAGAAGTTTTGACATCACTGATGGAGGCACCAATACCACTCAAGGCATTGAACATACCTGGGGTCATGAAGATGACGAAAGCCACCATGATGACCTGGACCATGGCATCGGAAAATCTAAATTGGAGCAAACCCAAGGAAATACGTTTATCGTACCATTTGCCGGATGATTCGATTTCTGATGACGTGTGATGTCTTAATTCCAAGTGTTCGGCTTCAGGGACGTTTTTGGACGAGGTATCGTCCGAGGTGTTGACTTCTACAGGAACCTTTTCTTCACTCATTATCGTAGTTGATGGTTGCTGATGGATTGAAGAGAATCAAAAAGAGCACGGCGAGGCATTTAAATAGATGAGATCTTTGAACATGTCTAAAACATCTGGGGAAAAAAATGTAACCGTGTTGCATTTTTGAGAAAATGTTCATCGAGCAGAGATAGCCTGCACACAGCGGTAATTATATATTTTTGAGGTGTATTGGGTAAGAAAAAAATGGGGTAAAATACTCACATAGCGCATGAGGGGCTGCCTAGTCTCCTTCGATACGAGAAGACAAGAAACTGGCTGAAGGATAATACGCAGCAAAATAACCTAGGAGCAATTTACATTGTTGTCAGCAGAGTTCACAAAAAAACACGTGCCAGGGCGGCTTGAAACCCACTACAACGTCAATTTATCCTTATCTTATCTCTAATGTGGTATTAATATTAACCCCAGACGTAAAACTAAGTCCCCCCAGACAATCGATATACGGCCTGATTCAACACATATTCAAAAAAAAAAAAGAAAAGGTCTCGTTACATTTTGCAACATGAGACAACTCCTTTGGTGACGGCGGGGGGGCCCAGTATCGTGACGCACCGTAAATAAAAAAAAAATGCCACTTGCCCTCCCCCATCGCGGCTGCCCCACTTTCCTGTGCAGATGGGGCTACACACGGCCCCGCTGACAATTTCATAAAGAAATAAAAACGGTCGTGTTCCTCTTGTGACGATGGCGCGAAAAAATGTAACATCGGAGGTTGCATCGACGACGTTGCAGTTGCAACCCTGGGGTTCACGAAATATATAATTTATTGGTTTTCTATATCGTATTGGTGGCCGGTGGCGATAATGCTGGCAACCAAGTCGTTGATTGTAGAGTTGGTAAGGATCGGCGAGTTGAACACCACACGGAAGAATTCACCACGGTTATCGCCAGCAGTTGGATTGGGTGAGAAATCTACAAGATACTTGCCCTGCTTGTGCAATTCCCGCGATATGTATCGGGTAATCGTGGTATGGTCCACATCGGTCAGCTGCGGCGAGCGGTAGTAGAAGCAAACTTGTAAACATTGGGGATCAGACACAACAAGTTCAAATCCCAGGTCCTGCAGGATGGCAGTGACAAAATATGCGGCGATGCGGTACGCATGATCCACACGCGCGGCAAACCCGCGCTGACCATAGTACAACCACGCCAAGTAGAACTTGAACGAGTCTGCACGCCGGCCGCAGCCCATGGTTCCATCAGCCAAATCATAGTTTTCGGCATCGTTGTCACGGCCATGGAACAAGTATGGTGCCTGGAGCGACATGGCTGTCTGGAAAGTTTTACGGTTGGGTAACAAAAGGAACAGGCACGTATTTGGCACTCCCAACATCTTGTGCGGGTTGACGGTGATTGAGTCCGCTAATGCGCAACCCTGGAGCTTTTCGCGATGTTGGCGAGAAAATATCACGTTGCCGCCCCACGAACCGTCAATGTGGAAATGGAGGTCGTGCTTGCGCGCAATGGTGCCTATGGCCTCAAACGGGTCGTAAGACCCAAAGACGGTGGTTCCTGCAGTTGCATTGATATAGAGCGGCGTGTAACCTTCTTTTTTGGTCCGTTCGATCGTTGCTTCCAAATCTGCCACATCCATGGAACCATCTTCCTTAACCGCCACCTTAAATACTTGCGACAGCCCGAGTCCCAAAAGGATTGCTGCCTTTTCTACTGAGTAATGGCAGTGCTTTGACGTGTACACTGCGAACTTGTGGCTGCCATTGCCCTCGGTTTTTGTTTCGGGGAACTTAATTGCGCGTGCGACCTGCAATGACGTGATGTTTGACCACGAACCGCCCGAAAATGTGAGTCCACCGCAGGTTTCCTTGTGATCGGTGAAGAAAAGCAGAGCATATTTGTGGCCAATGTAGTTTTCAAGCACCAGCAACACAGGAGAAACCGTGTACACGTGTGAATTGGTGTTAAGCATCGACAACAAGATATCACCCACGACACCCACAGGATTATTCAGGGCGTAGAGCTTGTCCATGAACCCTGGGTTCCAGGTATTCACGGAGTACTGCAACACTTTATCAATGACACCACCAAGCTCGGCAATGCTACGGCCATCGTAAAGCTCATCATCAGTACCTTTGTTAGCACCATTTTCCAAGCTGAACTCCTGCTTCAAGAAATTCGGCTCGTGGTATGTGCCTAGCGACAGCGCGCGATATTCCGGCGAGCCGTGGTCTGCCAGGGCCACATAAGCAAGAAGTTTCGGCTTGAGAAGGTCAAGAAGCGCCTCCAACTCACCCACACGGTCTTTCTCCAAGTCAGAAACGATTTCCATGGCAAAATAACGTCAGTGAAGGGGAAAGAGATTTGTATTAGGGAAGAATTTTGTCGCAGCAAATTGGTGTCGCGAAAACGGTCTACAAACTGTGGATCGATGCACCTCTACATTTGTTCCTGGAAAATCTAGAAAACTAATGCGATTCTTGCAATTTATACTGTACCGTTTTTTAATGTCTGACATATTACAGTACAGTTTTTTTTTGTCTGATACCTTACTTTTTTATTTTGTTCTTTATTTTTGCCGAGCGCCTTCAAGCCTTTACTATGTACATTTTTATGTTTTTTATTCTCGCCGTAATCGTGCCTGCTCCTGCTCTTCTTGCAATATCCGTTGTTTCGACAAGTTACGGTTCAATACCTCTAGTTTCTTCATCTCGTCATGAGCATTGAAGTTGCCTGTAGACAAATTGTCGTACGTCTCGTCGTATTTGCCAGTCGACAAGGGCGCGTTGCCTCGGATCCGCTTCCTCATATCAAACATCCCATTCTTGCACTCCATAAACGCCCTGAAGTTGGCCACACAGAGTTCCGGTAAATCTTTCTTGAGCACCGGGTCCGTCAAACACTGTTTCGGCGTGTTCCGCTGGATCAACACACAAGGTGACCGCTGCAAACAAATCGCTAACGCTTTCTTCTGGTCCTTACAACTGCTTGGTCAGTACATCTATTCATGATCTTCTCATCGCCTGAACACCACATACCTTGCCCCCATTTTTGGTGTTGTGGTGCCATCGCAAAAACGCTCCTGAAACTTTTAGCGACTCCAGAGGCCTGCGCGCACAGGAGCGGAGGGTGGCTCGATTTGCTCTGGCTACACACGACTTTTTGTATAAACCCTCTTTTTGACAACCGGTTAAACCAAAAAACGATGTTACACGGCTCCAGACAATGACAATCACATTTGTACCGGGAGAAGTCAATAAGTCATGCTCCTCGCTTGTTCAGACAACTTGGAAAAACCACCACATCATTGTCTACGGCTCGGGAAACAACTTGATTATCTTGTCTCTCACCTTTCACGTCTCCACCCAGCCAACTCGCCATCTCCAAACAATATATCTCGACCAGGATCCCCTGGCAATTGCTATCAATAGCTCCAATGCATACATTGCTATCAGTTTGAACAATACAATCGCCATCTACAAGCCTTTGAACGAGTACATGTCCAAACCACAATGGAACTACACCATACTGTTCTCCCAGGACGCCGCCTGTTCCATCAATTGCCTCCAATGGGCACCATTAGAGAACGAATTGGTGGTTGGATCGGAATCCTCATTGGAATTGTACCATGTATACGACACATACGGTGAAACAAGCTATACAAAGCGCTGGGTCGCTCCCCAGGCAAATCCCGTCACTACCATCCATATCTCGCCTAATGCCAGCAGAATATTGACCACAAGTGGAAATTACGACCGATTCGTCAAGCTCTGGTCGCGTGTCAACTATACGAATGAGAATACATCGTTCGAAGTATCATACTTAAGCCACCCCAAGCATTCGTACGTAACCCAAGTACAGTTCAGAAACAAGAACAACACCCATCAAACAGACACTAAAGTCACTGACGAAACTATGGCAAACATTAAGAACATTCGTGGTTATATTGATACTGCCAACGACGACAATGACATCTTCTACACTGTTACTGATGATCACATTTTTCGTATTTGGGCAACTTACGAATTCAATGGCCATTCACACGTTAGACCCTGGGCAATATTTGATTTGAAAAAGTACTTTATCGACCAGGAAGAGATTGCTGCAGTCTTGATCTTTGAAAACTACTTCCTCGAAAAGTACTTGACTCATCTAAAACTGGTGGATCCAACACGTCTTCAACATTACAGCCTGGATCTAGATCTTCTACTTGTGGTTTCCAGAAGCGGCAAGGGAATGATTTATTGCATTGAAAATGTTTCCCAAAACCCACCAAACAATATCAGATTTGTTCCATTAAACCATAGCCAGGTCTACGAATTTTCCAACAACTCGTTTCCGTTACTGATTTTCCGCAACAAGACCGAAATATCGCAGACGATCATCACCAAGGAATACCTTCTCAGCGACGAATACCGTATAAACATAAAGCAACCAATAGTTGTGTCACCTCCAAGCTATCTCTCGAACGAACAATCAAATTATAATCTTTCAATTCTTATACATGACCGAGTAAAGAACACTATTCGGTTCAATACGTTTGACCCGAACGGGTTCTTGCAACCACACAAAGAAAAACCCCAAGCATTACAAGTCCAGCTTTTAAACAAGTTACAAGGACACACCAAATCTATCAGAAAACTTGTTAGATCCAGCTCGAAGACCCCACAATCAAATGTTTTATTATCCATATCCAATTTCCCCGAACATAACTATATATGGGAGCCCTTACTTCTTGGCGATGTCAGCAACTCCATGTCAATAACCAAGAAGTTTAGAATCGACGTGACCAACCATGGAAGTCCAGGAACTCAAGGAATCTGGAATGCAGTAATTTTGAACGATATTGAAAAACCTACACGCAAGGCAGGAAGACATCATTTGGTCGTAACTCTGGATAAGGACGGTTTTATTAGTTTATGGGAATGCTTAGGGATAGCCACGGATGATCTGCCGGCCAAGTTGATCACCAGACTACAAATCAAAGCAACTGACGGATCACCAATTTTATTACAGCCACTAGCATTTTTCTTAACTGACTCCCCTGATAGTAGGGAACATTGCATCATTGCCATTTTTGAAAACAATATCGTTAAAGCATGGACACTCTGTATTGCTCTGCCAGTCAAACTTAAAGAAACGAGTATCGATTCGTTGCCACAGAATGAAAAGATTCATCATATAGCCGGTATTGATATGTTCATCTCGCAGGACGAAAAGAATGTTATTTCTACCATTGATACTCATGGCCACTTGAAGATTTACGCTATTAATTTTTCGAATTATCGCCAACGCCTCGAATGGTCGGAGACTTTCCATATTCACACTAACATCAAGAATGCTAGTAAAATCCATGGTGGCGGTCTTATCAATAAATTTGCTGTTGTTGACGAAACTGGTTTCAAACTTTCGATTTGGGACATCAAATCGGGAGTTTTGGAATATGAGGAAACGTACTCCGAGGCCAATGGGAAAGTATGTGACTTGGACTGGGCCTTTGTCAACTTCTACAACGAGAACCTGACGGCAAACGCATTACTTTCAGTTGGATTCAGCCGGTATGTTCTTTTGTACACCCAGCTCAGATACGATTATACCAACAAAACGCCTCCGTTTGCTGTTTTAAAGAAAATTGACATTTCGGATTATACTTCACATGAAATCGGCGATCTGATTTGGTTGGACAACGGATACTTGGTTATCGGAAGTGGTAACCAGTTTTTCATTGACGATAAATGGGTTAAATTGAGTGAAAGCAACAATAATTCTATTGACCATACTATTCGACAGTTGATGGCTGGATATTCCACTGTTGAAGCTCACAAACACGATGAAGGTATCGATGATGGTGCTGGATACAAACGTGAGGATAAATCAATTGACGATGCGGTGTACGATATTTCCCATTTGGCGAGAATCTTGAATGGGCCCTTACCGGTCTACCATCCTCAATTTTTGATTCAGTGTTTGTTCATGAATCAAGTCAAGCTTGTACAAGACATTCTTGTCCAGTTGTTTCAGAAATTACGCCTGGGAGACAAGATTACTTGGGACTTGAATATGGATATTGGTACTACTATTATTAAGTGTGAAATGTTGGGCAAACCTAAGATGAGTGGACATAATACGCCACAAGTGAACTTTGAACACGATTCATTGGAAAATTCCCTAAAAAAGTTGGAAGTATTCAATAAATTTGGTACCGGTCTTTCTGAGCTTTTGGTGGATATGTTGATGAAGATCTCACTTCCCTTATTGACACGGCATCAGCAGATCACCTTAATTTCTCTCATTACTATCGTGGTTTCCATCAAAAAACATCTGCTCTCGCTTGATGCCAATGGGATTCGGTTCTTATTGGGGTTCAGTTTATTCAAGAAATCCAACAAGCAGTCAAAATTGACCATGAGAGACATCAACTGGGCTCTCCATAGTGACAATAAAGAAATGCTACTTGGATTTGTCGAAGAACACTACAGAAGTCGATTGATGTGGGAGAATATCAAGAGCACTGGGCTCGTGTATTGGGTAAAGACAAGAAGACTAAGTCAATTGGTTGAAAATGTTGCCAGAAACGAATTCAGTGAGAGTCGAGATCCTTCAGGTCGGGTTTCTTTGCTCTACTTAGCATTGCGGAAGAAACAAATATTGGTTGGTTTATGGAAAACTGTATCCCACCCAGAAAAACAGAAGATGCTCAAGTTTCTTTCTAATGACTTTTCCGAGAAGAGATGGAAGTCAGCAGCTCTTAAGAATGCATTTGTTCTATTAGGGAAACATCGTTACTTGGATGCCGCCTATTTCTTCTTATTGGGAGATAGTATTGGTGATTGTTGTCGGACAATAGCCAACAAAGTAGGTGATGTTCAGCTTGCAATTGCTGTGTCGAAGGTATTTGCTGTGTCATCAACAACTAGTCCATCAACTAAGTCAAATAAAAGCTTGTTAATGGTGATTGAGAACTATATTCTTCCGATGGCTGTTCAAAATGGCGACCATTGGACCACTAGCTGGATCTTTTGGCAATTAGACTTGAAGGAGCTTGCCATCCAAGCCCTTGTCAAGAGTCTGAGGGAAATGGCCAAGTACCATGGCGAGTGTTTCTCGGCACAGTTCCATGACAACTTTCAAAAGACAATTTCTCTCACCTCTGCAAGCCATAGTTTCCTTCGGGAGGATCCGGTTTTGATTTTATTGTTCGATGACTTGAGACAGAGAAAGGTGCCTTATCTTCAAGGTTCACGCAATATTGCTGTTCATGAGGAATTCCAATTTTTAATCAAGGTATGCATGACCTATACCAGAATGGGATGCGACTATTTGGCTCTTTTGTTATCGAGAAATTGGACCTTTACCAACCCTGAAGTGGGAACAAAGGTACCGAACAATCCAACTTTCATCCAAGAGAATGGATCCAAGTTAGAAGCGGAGGAGCCAACTGAATTTAAAAAGAAGATTGCGCCTCCTGCTGCTGTATTTGAGGAGCCAGATATGAGTTCGTTTAGTTTTGGATTTTAGAATACACTGATATCGTGCTGCAAGACGGTATAAAGAGGTTGTAGGAGCAAAGACCACGCTTCATAGATGGTGACAATGGATGCAAATACGAAAAATACCCACATTCGGGACATAAATACTCCCTTTACGACATGGAGGAGCATGGAGTTCCATATTGCAAGTATTACTTCGAGTGATTCGTCAAGTCTAAGGTTGTAGTCGTCGATATTTTCGATAGGGCCAGATATTGCTAGTTTGATCCATGCCATAAACCTTGATGGAATCAATGACCGTACAATGTACAAGATAAAACGGTCCCATTTATCAATACTCTTATGACGTACATAGATCAAATCGTAGTGGTGGAACTTCTTTCTTAATAACACGCCAGGATCACCATAATTTGGATCAAGCAATTTGGCACATTGGTACGGTTTTATCTGACAGAACGGAACCAGTAACAAGATAACGTTGAAGTTTGCTTTGAACAGGTCGATAGTTGAGGGGTCGATAAAAATGGGTGCAATCACAATAATTCCCAAAACTAAGACCAGTAATAACACGGAATTGTACAACAACTCGTTGTGCAAGGAATCATGGTAGCGGTTGACTCTCTGGCTCACGAAATGATCTAGAACCCATGGCATTGTCGTGTTTTTATTTCCGGAGCTTAAGGGATAATGGATAATACGTGAATGTGGAGTGCGTATGAAAAAGTAACATCTAAAAAAAGCAAGAGAAAAAAATCCAAAGTTGTAGAACCCTACCCGGGACTCGAACCCGGAGTCTTCCACTTAGGAGGCGGATGCCTTAACCGTTTGGCCAGCAGGGCTTGTTTGTAAATCAAAATTACGGAATCGCCTTGTTATTATTGAAACTGAGAAGAACTCTTGATTTGTTGTAGTAGAAGTGTTTGTTGTTAATGATGTGAGATCTACACCGTTGACGGAGCCATTTCGTATTACTGATTAAGTATCGCTTAAACCCACTTTCAGACGAGTTTAATCAACCCTCTCAAGTTTGGAGCAAAGAATCGGGATGAGTAGAAAATGATACTAGGAGGCTTATACAGATGTTAGCTTTGTGGGGGCAGATTGAGGGATTTTAGTGGTTGAAGGCTGTGGAACTCGCTAACCCATAAAGTAATAGAGTGGGAAACCGAGTCAAATGGATCTTGAAACTACATTTGCGAGATTCGATATAACAAAGGGAGGTTGAGAGAGGTTAAGGTTTAGGCTGAAACATTCACATGAGGAGCCATGTGGGGCTACAAACCATACGAGCCAAGTATCTCATTCCTGACACTTTTTAGATGAAACCAACTGTAGGAGCACAGAACCAGAGATGTAACATGGTCCAACATAGGGAGGCCACCAGGATAGACATTCTCTTCGTAGTGGACCACAAAGGAATGCATAATTTATTCAGCCACCCACTGTTGGGAAATTGCCACAAAATGCAACAAACGAGGCACAGTCATTTTCTCAACCGCAGCCAGACAAATTGCGTCCCCTCTAATAGGTGAGAGATCCTGTTGGGCGACTTCGAGAGCATGCCTTTTTAAGAAATTTCATCAGTGTATCAGCTGGTGAAAAATGAGGGGCAGAGGGCAATGGCGCAAGTGGAGGCAAGGACGTGATTGTAGGTCACCTGCAGTTTTGCAGCCCAAGAGGCTGAATCTTCCAGATTACTACATTTGGCTGACTTCGAATTCTTCTGTTTTCCAAAGCCTGATACCCATCATCAGCAATCAACAAGGGTTTTGCAAGACAAAGGACATCGTTATTTTATGACACAAAAGAAGAAAGGAGCGCTATTTGCGAAGCACGAGGTCTCGGTAAAAATAGACAAACAAATAAATGTAGAGAAGTGTTCAGCGTACTGGGGTTTACAGACACCAATGCCTAAAGAGAAGTGTTTGGATTGTGAACCTTTCTACCAAAAGAGAAAGAATCTTCCTTATCATTCAAGATTACCCGTATTGTCGCGGCAGCGATAAGTATTGATTTGTTCCTTAAAGGTATTGGTTAGGTGCACATCTACAGGTGAAATAAAATAAAGACGAACGTGGTAATCTTAGAGCCTTACGCCTCTTTCGCTTCCAGCTTTGTTGTAGAGCCAATTACAAACACTGCATTGGGCATTGGGTATTTGGCATTGGGATTAGGGTTCTATTAAGAAAATATACATAAGAGATTATCCAAGAAAAATTTTTCTGTTGACCTCAAGAACCTGACCTCATCGCCTGAGCCTGGATCGTGACTGCGGTTAACTGAAAATGAAAGAAAGACCTTACCTTACAAGTCATACCGAACAAAAATAAAAATGAGACAGACTAAAAACAAAACAAAAAATCAAAATGAGTATTAGAATGTATTATTTTATGTTGAAGGGCGGGAAAGTGTTGTCGTAACCAGGCAGAAAGCAGCAGCGATATTGGAAATATTTTTGACCCCAAACAATCAGCTGCAGCAACTGCGGTCCATATGGCACAAATATATCCTGGATTTTTTTTCTTGACTTCGGCTATACGAGAAGATAGATAATGATGCAGCAGAATAGGCTTTTAAGCACCTCTTTTTTTTTGTTCGGGTGTTAACCCCGTTAACGTTTAACATTATTTGTTGGTTTGAATGGAATGAGAAAAAAAATTAAAATAATATAAAATAATATAAAATAAAATATAATATAATATAATAAAATAAAACAATTCTATCTTCGCAGCACAGCCTCCTCCACCTCTAATCAAAATTTGAACCATGGGTGTAAAAGGCGCTAAAAGCAAGTGTTAAGACATTTAAACCCAAAGTAGCAGTTCATTTAGCGCTCTTTTAGATAAAATTTTTGGCGCTATCCATAAAAGGCCTCAGTTTTCTTTTTTTGCGTTTGCATAAATATATATATATATATATATATACATTATAAAACGCCGCCTGCCAGATCCACCACTTTATTGTTTCTTGCGGTTGCAACACCATTCCACCCTACACACCACACCCAAATAATCCATGAGACATCACCATGGCACCAAGAACTGCCGCTGAAAGGGTTGCCGAAGCAAATGGATTGATTGCGAACGCACCTCCATCATCACCCAAGCCCACCCCACCAAACAATAATCCCAATCCCAATAACTCCGCCTCAAATGACGACGACAACAACAGATCAAACTACCTTTTTGTCGAAAAACCGGCCCGTGATAACGATGATGCCTCCAGTGTCAACTCAGAAACCCCACTTACCGTCCATGACGGTCCCGTTTCCATTAAACCGCTCAGTACCAAAATCCCAACCGTATTCAGTTTACGTTCCACAAGACACAATCCATTCTCCGTCACTCCTGATCAGCTTGTTGCATTACATGATCCCAAGTCATTGAAGGTATTGTACGACCTTGGTGGTTTTGATAGACTCTGTGGACTCTTGAACGTTGATCCAAACGTCGGACTCGTTGATACCGACGCCAGCGACATGGCAGATAGAACCACGTTTTTTGGAGCCAATAGACTTCCAGTGAAAATCCCCAAATCGTTCCTCCGTTTGTGCTACGATGCCATGAAGGACAAGGTCTTGATAATGCTTTCGGTTGCTGCCATCGTGTCTCTTGCATTGGGGCTCTACGAAACCTTTGGCGAAGGCACCTTTTACGACGACGAACACAAACCAATGCCTAAAGTCGATTGGGTCGAAGGTGTAGCGATCTTGGTCGCCATCTTTATCGTGGTGATTGTTGGTGCCGTCAACGATTACCAAAAGGAAAGACAATTTGCTCGATTGGATGCAAAAAAGGAAGACCGTCAATTAATTGTCATTAGAAGTGGCCAACAGAAACTCATCTCCATCTATGATTTGGTGGTGGGAGACGTGGTCAACTTGCAAACCGGTGACGTTGTTCCCGGCGATGCCGTTTTGTTTCTGGGAGAAGTTGAGTGTGATGAGTCGGCTCTTACTGGTGAATCCGACACAATTAAGAAGGTTCCTGCCAACACTGCCATGGATCTCTGCGAATCACATTTACATACTCCTGAAGATATTAGTTCGCTTACTGTCAAGTTTAAAGACCCGTTTTTGATTTCCGGAGCCAAAGTGTTGTCTGGATTGGGTCTTGGAGTGGTTACTGCCGTGGGTGAAAACTCTATCAATGGTAGAATCATGATGAGCTTGAAACACGAAGCAGAAACCACTCCTTTACAGGAAAGATTGGACAACTTGGCTGAAGGTATCTCGAAATACGGGTTCCTTGCCGCATTGCTTTTGTTTATAATTTTGTTTATCAGATTCTTGGTCAACATTACAGGTAATGGTCGGCACAGCCACATCTCATCGGCAGAGAAGGGTAAGAAGTTTTTGGATATTTTAATCACGGCCATCACAATTGTTGTGGTGGCGGTTCCAGAAGGTTTACCACTTGCCGTGACACTTGCATTGGCGTTTGCTACGACCAGAATGGCCCAGAACGGGAACTTGGTCAGAGTTTTAAGATCATGTGAGACGATGGGCGGTGCCACGGCCATTTGTTCTGATAAAACCGGGACATTGACTGAGAACAGAATGCGGATTGTCAAGGGGATTTTTGGCTTGAATTTAGAAACAAATGAACCGGTTGAATTTGACGATACTGTCAATAGCCACGGGCCCTCGTCTGCAGAAACTGTTGCTCAAATCCCACAAGACTTGAAGCAGATAATTTGTACTAATATTGCGTTGAACTCAACGGCGTTTGAAAACACTGAGTATGACGAAGAAAAAGCCCAGAGACTTCACCAAAGACCACCACGTAAATCCTTCTTCCATCAACTAATTTTTGGAAATGATGACGAACTTGTTAAAGCAAGACAAGAATACGAAAGAGGTGATATATCTGAACCATTTTTAGGGAACAAAACCGAGTCGGCGCTCTTAATCTTGGCTAAGGATAAATTTCGTTTATTCGACAACAAAAACTTGGAGCAGTACCATCATGACAACCGTGACAACATAGTGCAAGTGATTCCGTTTGAAAGCTCCAGAAAGTGGGCAGGGATTGTTAAGAAGATTGACAATGGGTTCCGTTTGTATGTGAAGGGAGCAGCCGAAATCATCTTTAAGAACTGTGGGTTCCAGTACGACTCCAATGGTAATATTGTTACCTTGGATAGAACTTTACGTGACATTTCGTTGCACAAGATTGATGAGTATGCTAACGATGCCTTGAGAGCCATTGCATTGGCCCATCGTGACTTTGTGGGCATCAGCCAGTGGCCACCGGAAGAATTTGCTGACAAGGCTGCCTCTGAATCGCTGGAAGCCAACCCTGACTTGTTGGTTAATGTTCTGAGCAGCACTGGAGACAAGCAGTTGATTCTCGACACGTTGGTTGGTATTATGGACCCCTTGAAAGCCGGTGTTCCTGATGCCATTTTACAATGTAAGCGTGCTGGAGTCACTGTGAGAATGGTTACTGGAGACAATTTGAACACAGCCAAGTCTATTTCACGGAGCTGTCACATTTTGACTCCCGACGATTTATCGAACGAGTATGCTTCGATGGAAGGTCCTGCCTTTAGAGCTTTGTCGGTGGAAGAAAGAACGCAAATCGCACCAAACTTGAAGGTGTTGGCGAGATCATCTCCTGAAGATAAGCGTATTTTAGTTGACACTTTACGGAAGGCAGGAGAAGTTGTTGCTGTTACTGGTGACGGTACCAACGATGCTCCGGCGTTGAAGTTGGCTGATATTGGGTTTTCGATGGGTATTTCCGGTACTGAAGTTGCCCGAGATGCTTCTGACATTATCTTGATGACGGACGACTTTACCGATATTGTGCAAGCCATCAAATGGGGAAGAACGGTTGCTATTTCGATCAAGAAGTTTATTCAATTCCAGTTGACGGTTAATATTACTGCGTGTGTTTTGACGTTTGTTTCTGCTGTTAGCTCTTCGAACAATCAGTCTGTTTTAAATGCTGTGCAGTTGTTATGGGTCAATTTGATTATGGACAGTTTGGCAGCGTTGGCTTTGGCTACCGACAAGCCGGACGATTCTTTCTTGAACAGAAAACCTGCTGGAAGAAAAGCGCCGTTGATATCCACGTCGATGTGGAAGATGATTCTTGGACAGTCGATCACGCAGTTGGTGATTACGTTTGTGTTGCACTTTGCCGGTGGACTTATCTTCCACGGTACTATGGACATGACAAACCACCAAGACAAGCAGATGGACGCGTTGGTATTCAACACCTTTGTGTGGCTTCAATTCTGGAAGTTGGTAGTTGCAAGAAAGTTGGACGAGGCCGACGATATCACCGATTTTAGACAGAGAATCACCCGGGAAAACTTGGACTTTTTCCAGCATTTGTTCCGTAATTGGTACTTCATTGCCATTGCAGCCATCATTGCCGGTGGCCAGGTGCTTATCATGTATGTTGGTGGTGCTGCGTTCACCATTGCCAGACAAACTCCCGGACAATGGGCTACGGCGATTCTTTGTGGATTCATCAGTATTCCAGTGGGTGTTATTATCCGGATCATTCCCAACACTTGGGTAGAGGCTGTTTTTCCTACACGGGTCTTCAAAGTATTTATTTACTACGTTGGTTTTAATTTCATCAGTGCCAAAAAGAGACGGAAACATGAGGGCGAGACTGTTGAAGACGATCTTGAGTTCGGTTTCGAAAAAAAGAACGCATAATCTTGGTTTTTTTTATAAATATATATTTAATGTACAAGTAATTACTAGGCTTTCTTGTACTGCTCGAGGTCGCTGGCGAGCTTCGTGGCAAAGCGTTTGTAGGTGGGATGGAACCGGTTGAGGTTGGCGAAAAAGGTGCTGTACTCGATCAACGAGTTGATATCACCAAGCAACATTTCATCCTGTGGGTTCTGTTCGAGTTGTTTGTGCAACGAGGCGTGGAGATCATCAAGCACTGGCTGGAACTCGTCGGCGCCGATATGCAGAAGTTGTATTTGTTTTGTAAGAAATTCGTAGATGTACAATACCCGTGAGATATTGGCTTTGATGGTTTTAAGCAGAATGAGTGCCTGGACAGCGTCTGTGTTTTCTGTACTGGCAGCGTTGTTGTTGGCGGCGATTTCGGTGGTAATATCGTTGATTTCGGTCTGGAGCGAGAGCACTGCGTTGTGCAATACACTGACAAAGTACTGGAGGCGTGTCGAGCCTGTGCCTTCATCAATATCGGCCGTTCCAATAAGCAAACTCGAATTCTTGTTGAGCTGGTCGATGTTTTGTTGAAGTTCGGCTGACGTCTCGTTGGTATGGTAATCAAGATGGGTGGTGAGGTACGAGATAGTGCTTGAAAGTTTCGCAAGCGATGCTCGGGAATAGTTGTTTACCGGTACAAGCGACAGAAAGATAGAATTGACATATGTAGCCGAATCAAAGTCCAGTTCATAGAACATGGACGAGTTAGACATGGTTTTAAAAAAGGAAACGTAGATATAAATATGAAAAATGGGATAAATCTAATGTTCTTTCTTTTTAATTTTTTTTTTTTTGTACCAGATTTCTACTTCTACAGCATTTTATAATCTAATCAAGCACTCATAATGTTCATTCAATTATAACTTTGGCTTAGGGTCAATGGCCTTAAAGACAGATTCAATGGCGGTGGCTTTCATCATGTTACCCTTGACCTTCAATTTACCATTCATGAATAACTTTTGTCCGTTGGCCTTACCAGAAGCCAACTTGACGAAATCAGCATCCTTCAAGGACAATTGGACGTCATTCTTTGGAACAGAGTCTACCTTGGTGACAGTTCCGTCCTTCTTGAAATCCAACAACCATGATTGTTCCTTTCCTTCCTTGTTCTTCAAAGTCAACACAATCACGGCCTTGACACCAGCAACGGCCTTTTGTCTGACCTTGTCGTCCTTCAAACCTTCGTATAAGTCCTTGAAGAGAGGAGAAGCGTTAAATCCATCAGCAGCTAAGTCAGACATCTTTGGTATAAGTAATTAATAATATGGTAGTTATTCAATAAAAATCAGGAAAATGATGCCCCGGATTTTGTGTGCTTATATATGCGATTTCACAGACGTTCCCCCAGTCAAATTCTCATGTGAATATTTTACCTAGTGGCGGTCCTTGGTTTCCTGTTTAGGAATGCGGGCCTCGGATGTTATATCCAACTCCGATTTGTCTGTTGGCTGCTAAAAAAGAGAGGCAATGAAAGTGTAGATATATCTATATATATATACACATACACATACATAAACAAGCCACATATAAAGCTTATATATCTGTTATTTTTAAATCAATACTGTTTAGTCTCTCGTTTTGGCACCGCCCTTTGCTCACTTCCACTAAAAGTCTCGTGGCCATGGCGGTGGTCGTGGCGCCAAACCTTGTGTCCTGCAGAAAACCAGAAGGTCATTTCATGTATCCATCGATCCATTTTCGCGGAGAGAGAGGGGACCCACCACGCTCATGCTTTTGCGATTCCATCTTCACAGGCCAAAAAAACCAAAAACCAAAAACCAAAAAGAAAAAAGAAAAAAAGAAAAATTTGGGGGGGGTCGGGGGGTTGGGGGGAAGGGCTATGAATTATTTCCTGTTTAAGTATTGGGTTATTTAATAGCAAAGTTTTACTGGCTGTCATCTATTTTTCTCTTTTTTTGGGGTGAGGTGACTCCATAATAACAACGGGACACCGAGATACCGCTATCGTTTCCCTGTGATTTCCTCATCGGGATAACGAATATTTTGTCCATTTAATGTTCGCGCGGATTTTAATCTGAGGCACAAAATCTCATCGCATCACTTATAAACATTTTCAGCTGCCCCATGTTCTCCGCCACGTCGAAGCTCAAGGCCGAGGCTACAGTCGCAAAACTCTTTGGCAATGTTTTACCCAACACTCAATACACACAACTGGCCGATCGTATCAAACTAAGCACTGCCCAACAAGTCAACCTGCTGGCCCTGCTCCTGGCCCTGGCCCTGGCCCTGGACCTGACCCTGACCCTGATTGGCACCAAGAAATCAGCAAAGAAAGCCACGAATCTCAAGATCAAAAAGGCTACTGAGAAAGAAAAGAAGTTCCGCAAGTTGATCAAGTACAATATCATTAATAACCGTACCGAACACTCCATCGAAGCTCAGAAATACTTGGCCAAGTTACGCAAAAAGAATATCAACCAGCTCAAAAAGTTGTCAGAAATCGACGACGAAGAACTTAGCCACGAACTAAACGAAGTCAAGGCAACCCTTCTTGACCGGTTTGGCACAAAGCAACACAGACGCTTACGAAAACGTAAATTGGTCAACTCCAATAACCAAAAATTCGACGACTTCAATGCCAAAATCAAAAAGGGAACTATCTCATATCCAGGTCTCACCCCGGGTTTAGCTCCAGTCGACTACAACGAATCCGATTCCGAGTAAACCAAATATGTCATCATCTTGACGTGTGTATACTATAATTCTATAAAAAAATACGTCTATTATTTGAGCTCGTACAATGTCTGCCTCAAGTCGCAGCACAACTTCCGTACCTTTCTTCTCTTGTCGTCCAATGCCGGCTTCAATTCCAATAAAGTCGACTCCCGATACTGCTCCATGTCACTAAACTTCTTGAATATCGCTATCAAGCACTCCAACGCCAATACACGCACTTGTTCACTATTCACCACTAATTTCACGGTAGCAAGCTGAGTCAATAATGGAATGAGCGTATCCAACTCTGGTCGAAGTATCTCCTGGTTTTCTTCAATAATAACATTTAATGTCGAGAGCGAACTCTTATAGATCAACGTGTTTTTGATGGCCAATCCATTCAACACTAATGGCAAAATCTCAGGCAAGTGGGGCATCAACGCCGTCTTGGAGATATTTTCAATAATCAACGACATCGCATTCAAATAGATCTCAGAGTGCTTTCCCTTGCCATAACACTCAATCAACTGCAGAAACACAACCTCAAAGAGTTGTTGCTTGTACAATAACTTTATGTTTAAGTTGGTGACGTTCGAAATGGTCTTTCTGGTAGTAATCTTGGGTGTTTGGTTGACAAAGATCTTCAAATCAGTGAACAAGATCTTGAACGATTCTGCCACCAATGTCTTCAACTGAAAGTTAGAAGAAGTTGTCAAGATTCCAATCAACTTGTTCAAATACTCGACTCCAATTGGGTCCATATTAATGATTAACGATTTGACCAACCAGATAAGAATCTCAAACTTGATAATTTGGTCGCGGTCCAAGGTTTCTGTGGCTTCTACTTGTTTGTAAATACCAGACAATAAGTCTGAAACCAGCTGCTTGTCCTTGTTGAATTTATTGTTCAACAACGCCACGTTCTGAAGGTACCCAATACGCAAGAACTGCTCATCAATAGTCTTGATAAGAGCAATAACTTGACTTAAAACTTCAAAAACACCTTGAAATTCCACTGATTTGTCCACATTGGCCAACACCTTGTTCAAAATATTAACATACACAGAAGGTGTGCTCAATATATTGAGACTGATTTCAAGATTGGAGTTGATTCCTTTATAAAACGATTGACAGAAATCTTGGAGGATATCGGCATGCTTAGAAACATGAATGAATTTGACAATCAAACCAATCAAGTCACCGCTCAACTCAATTAAAACTTCATCATTCGATCCTAAATCTGTCAACGAGACCAAATATTGAGGAACAAAACTTTTGTACCACGAATTCATCAAGAATTGGTTAGAGTTCTGGACCTTGGTGATCAACTTGGTAAACAACTCGGCAATATTTTGGTAAACCTTGATTTTGGAACTCTGGCCAATGTCTTCTTTGTTGATATAGCTCAATCTATTTAGCAATCTGATGGACAACACCTCCAACATTTGGTTATCGACACAAAGTTCGCCAATTATATTTGTAATCTTTTCAAATTGAGTAGGATTGGTAGCCTGAGAATCCAAGTATTTCAAAAGGTTGGGTAAAATTAACTCAATTATTGTCTGTTCGTGTTCTCCCATCAAGGAAATCAATCCAGTAGTAATTTGAATCACCACAACATCGGTTTCCCACCGTTCATTTTCATCAATTAGCGTGTTCAAAATATCGTTGAAGTAACCCAAGATCAACTCCACGTCGTTCTTTTTGAGGAACTGATCAATAGAAATTAACTTGACAAGTTGCTGGATTACCTTGCACTTTAACGTTTTTTCCAAGTTGGACGAAGTCATCAACAACTGTCCCAAAAACACAAGAAGATGATCTTTGTAGTGGGTCAATTCGTTGGTGGACAAAAACTGTTCCACGTAGGCATCGTTTCCCTTGAGTTTGCCAGCCAACTTTTGGTATGCAATGAAAACGAACCCAAAACTGTCAACCAAATCACGTTGTTTGGCTACATTCAACACCAAATCTTCGTTCTTATCTTGAGTAAATTCAGTGCTGTCGACATTGATAAATTTGCCCCAAACATCATACGAGAACAAAACATCAATGATGTAGTTGAAGGAGTGGATGGAATCTGCAATTAACACGGCTAAAAGCAACACTGCTTTCTTGGATTTATCTTTGATGGTTACCAAATGGTCCTTCAAATCACCGACCATAGTGCTGAGAAAGTTGTCATACTGGGTATCCTTTATTCTTTCGGCAATCCTTTGTACAATCACAAGAGTAAGCACAAGTGCCTTAGAGTCATCGTTATCGTCTATTGCTTCAAAGTCAGGAGGAATGAGATGGTCTCCGTTTGGCAAAAAAATAGTGATATCGTTGTGGAGGATTTCAAACTTCAATGCGTTCCATAACGTCAACCAGTACTGTTCAATAGTGTTGGTGGAGTATGATTCGACACACAACAAGATTGTTCTTAATACATCGTTTCTGATTTGTGGGTTGGTAGACGTTAATTTTTCTATCAAGCTGACAAATGAGTCTTTGGCGAATTCAGATTGAGACGCGATCGTGGCTCGCAAACTGTCCTTGAGATCAGCTGCGGTGATTTTATAAGGATCGTTAGGAGGAGGTGTGAACGAGATTGGAAAATAGCAGAAACAGTTGTCGAACAATTCGTTGATGAATTCCTGGTGGAGGTCATTGTCTTCAAACGTCATCTTTTGGTTGATGGTTTTGTTGAGGGTAAAGGAAAGAAGCAAGTTGCGAGGATCCTTTTCTCCTGAGGCCAAATGGATAAATGTTTTGGTGTATTTGTCTTGGATGATCTGATTGGCGATGAGGTATGGTAAATGGGAGGATAAAATGGCGTTGAGGATCTGGAACGCTTCATGTCTGATTTTTGCAAGGTTTTTCTTTGGATGGTACGAATCGAGAAGCCTGGACAAGATTGTATCGATATTGGAGGCTAAAAAGTTGCTGAGTGGGATCAAGGTCGCTAAGGTGGCGAGGATGGGCTGGAGACACGCTGAGTCGTCGAGTTTATCGAGGAGAAACGTTGTCAAAACATTGATATCTTGTTTTGAAAGTGCTGGTTTTGTTTCTGGGTCTCTCAACACAAAAAGTAAGCACTTGATTGCCTTTATACGAAGAGTATCGATATCGGCGGTTAGCGTGGGGCCCAAATGTTGTATGAATTGGAGGAGCGATAATTGTGTTTGTGATAGCCGCACGGCGATTTCATGAGCATAGCTAGCTGAAGCCTCATCGTCAGTATCGACAGTGGCCACAAATTGGCCCACAATCGTAGGCAAGGTGCTGGTAGACTCCGCCATTATGGTTGTAAAGTATTGATCTTATCGTGGAAAATTTTCTGTAGGCGGAGAAACGGACCTGTACATGGTCCATTTATTGTATTTCTTGGGTCTATTATTATTATTATTATTATTATTATTATTATTATTTTTGTTGTTGTTGTGACTCCTGAACAAGGGGCATAGAATATAATATATATATATATAACTAAAGGTAGAGCACCGAGATTGGAATTAAAAACGATTTCTTGGTTGTTGTTTTTTTTCACTTCGAATTGAAGATCCGTTTCAACTAATATTTATAAGTTTGTCTTCATTTTTTTTTATCTTTTTTTGGTAGGGAATTTCTTTCTAACGGTTGCTGGTGCGTTTGCAGGCGGAACAAAAAATTAGTTTACCAAGAAAGCTTCCTGGCGTACACTTGGATCGCGCGCGAACCACGGAAAAATTGATGGCACTGATCCAAAACCTACACATTCACGCAACTCTGTTTTTGGGTTGTCTACTTTCAGCACACCCGAAACATACCATTTATATTCAATCCAATCAGAGATGATTGAAATTCCGAATTTGGATGAATTGGCAGCATACACGCCGGTTCCAGCTCCGGCCATCGACCACGACCTCGAAATCCAGTCCAACCACAGCGCAGACACCATTAATCGCCAGCCTGGCTACACCGAGGTCCTGGACCCGTACCCCCTGGACCAATATACGTTTGGAGATAAGAGTCACGAAGAAATATACGAAAATATCACCAGTTTTGGCATCGTCAGACCTTCTCGGCCGCCAAACGCCTCGCCAGAATACGATATATCTTCCGCCCAGTCAAGCTACAACCCGGAGTTGAACTCGGCCTCGGTGGCAATAGCATCTGATACTCCCGGCATCATACCTCAGTACGTTGATTATTCTCCAGAAAGCAATGTTCTGGCCCCAGAACCTGATAAAACCATCGTGATGCCACATGTCTCCGAATTCCAGCTCCAAAGCGCCCCCATCATCCAAAACAAGCTGGAAATGACCTTTTCCGACAACAACAGCGAGTTGGGAGACCTCATCCCCACTTCAAACAGAAACAATGGACACCGAACACAAATCTCGTTATCACAGAACTTGGCCTCGCCAATGTCCCAAATTCCAGTGTTTGACCACACCGAACCCTCGCCCCAGTTGCCTCCACCATTATCATCCACGTCCATGCAGAGACTCACGTTTTCCAACGGAGAAGAGTTCAGCTCCATACGAAGAGGCTTGGCCACCGAGCTGAAGACTCCGGCCGAATACACCTTGCACATCATTTTCACTCAGTTTGTCCGTCACTCCGAAAGAAAACTCAATCTCTGTCTCGATTACCCTATAACACAGGAACCTCCGATTATAGACTTGTTGGCAGAAGGTGTAGATCCCCAGTTTGACAAAATTGTGTCGTCACTAGGCTACATAGCCAGAAAGAAACCCAAACCTGTGATCGATAGTGTTATGTTTTGGAGAAAGTCAAAGAGTGAAGTGGCCAGTATGGCTGCTGCTGAGGTGGAAAGAACCATTTCCATGGCAAACACCAACATGTTGAAATATTCCCATAACAACGAGCCCATCAACCCACAAAACCCCGGAATAGCCAAGAATGCCAACTCAGGTGCCAGATCTAAAAGAAGCATGAGTTTAATGAGAACCAAAAGTTTTTCTAAATTAACTCATCGCAGAAACCAGTCGGCTTCGTCGGCATTACCTCTGAACAATTCGAGATCACCCAGCATAGACCAACCAGACTCCGAATTTGTCAAACAGAAACATTACTACGATTCCCAGATTTCTCAGGCAAGAGAAACTGCCGTCCAGGCAGACAGAAAATCGCTAGCTTCGATTTATATTCTTTGCCGTGTTCTCATAGAAGTGGTTAAACAAACTACATACGATGTCGTAGGCGACGACTTGGAAGACAAATTGGAGGAAATCGTCTACACTCAACTCAAAACTACAGATCCAGTGGCAACTAGCCAGTCATTAGTGAGAGCAGCCAACTGGAACTTGTTTGCTGAATTGCTTGGATATATGTCGGAGAAACGGTTCTTGAGTGTCAGTGATCGTTTTATTGCTGATTTGGAAAAGATCCCGGCAAGAATCGATATCAATGAGGAGCCAAGATTACATTTATTGATTCACGGAATGAAGTACTTGAAGTTAACCAATTATCCGTTAGATGTATTTGAAGAAAGTGCCGAATTCATCCAGTCGTTGGCAAAGTTCTTTCATAAGAGTCTGAACGAAGTGGTTGTAAATGCTTATTGTGAGGTTCTAAGTTTATTGTTGTTGCCTCTTGCAAACATATTGACGGCAGAAACCAACCATCCTACCTGGGTTGAGGCAATTGAAAAGATCTTCAACAAAGCATACCAAATCTGGAGTCATTCATTGAAAACTAATGCTGCTCAATCGTCAACTTCATCTTCAATGGACTTTTCTCCTCCTCAACCGTTGTCTCAACTGTTTGCCGGTAATGGCTGGTCACAATCACTTAAGTTAATGACATCACTGTTGTGTGTTTCCAGAAAGGAATTGTTCTCAGAATATTGGTTCAAAATTATCGAAGAAAATATGTTTAAGTTGAAGCCAAAGGTTGATATTCATGAAAAGTCGATTTTAATCATGTGTATTGCCAGACTTATGTGGACCTATATCTACCGCTTGCCTGACACATTGAATAATACTATAAAGACCTTGGATAATCTCTTCCTGATGTTATTGTTCAACAATATCACTAACAAGAAGAATCAATGGCTTTCCTCTAACATGTTAATGATCAACGCGATGATTGAATTAGTGAGAACTGTTGGTTTCAACCACTTAAACTATGTGTTGGATAACGTGTTGATCAAGTTGGTGAAGATAAGTTTCAACGGAATGTCACTTGAAAATTTGCAACCAATAAGACTAAAGCTTGTGATTCGCAGTTATCTTGCAATTCTCGAGGACTACGAGTTGGCAAAGAAGCCACCATTCCCCACAGACGAGACCTTTTCGAAACCGTGCGATCTGGATTCTAGAGCTGGAACTGGTAAGAACAAAATTAGACTCAATGAATTTCAATTTGCTGCAAAAGCCTCAAACAATGCTCAATCACATAAAGAAATTTGTCGTCACTTTTCTACTCTTCTTAAGCTTTTAGATGCCCAGTACGGTTCGGAAATATGGTCAGCAGATAAATCAGATATGCACCATAATGGAAATGGTTCCGGCAAGTCTCAGTCGCCTTTCTCAGCCTTCCACTTTGCCATTGATTTTACTTATCCAACCACCAAACAGCTACATGTTGAACTTTTTGCAACATTGATAGAAGCTGTTCCTTGGACAATGGTTCCTCTACATGGTGAAAGTGTTTCCCACTCAGGAATTCAATTCAAGACTGTTATTGAAATCTTAACACGTAATTCTGTCCACAGTGAACCTCGAGTTGCAAATTCGGCCATTAATTCGCTTAGGCGGTTAGCATCAAAGAAAAATCCAAGTACTTTGATCACCATTTTTGCTCAAATTGCTTTCCAGTTCTCGGACAAGCCAGGGCCAAAATACGATTCGGATTACTTGAATTCAAGTGAATTCAACAAATTGTTGAAGGTATACGTTGACTTATTGAATTGTTGGTTAAAGCAATTCATCGAGATAACTGACAGCAAGTTGAATGAACAAACAGTGAATCCTTTAGCACAAGATGACGAAATGATGAACAAAGATGTTTTGAACGATTTGTATCAAATAAATTACAAGACAGAAGACTTGACGCATTCCGATTCCAATGGAAGTAAGTTGAAACCAGGTGACGAACTCGAGTGGAAAACCATCATAACTGTTATAGAAGAAATTGAAGGTAACGGTTTGTTCTTCCTTTGCTCTCAAGACTCACAAACAAGGCATTACGGGATCTCCATCTTGAAATTGGTAGAGCAGTTTGATCAAGCGATTTATAATATCACTGATTTAACCCCACCAAAGTCAGCATCTACAAACGTCAGGGGCCATTCGCGTAGCTCCTCTAAATTTGCAGCGGATATCGGTACCAGATTGATTCATGTTTTGGAAGACATCGACTTTGCCGAACTTATCAAACCTTTCAAGAAGGGCCTTAGTGTTCCAGAAAGAAGCAGGTTATCGAAGCTCAAGAATAAAAAGAACATTTTGGTTAAATTAGCTGAGTCCGATTACGGTATCGATGCGACTATCTGGTTTCGTTTGTACCCCAAGTTGTTGGATATTTTCTTTGAAAAGTGTCCTATGCCGATTGCCATGTGTCGTTCCATTGTTTGTGTTCGGTTGGTTCAGATGCATGAGCTGATCTTGGAGTTTTCGGAGACTCGCAAGAACTATGCTACTTCACTCTTTTCACGTTCTTCCAATAGCATTCCTCCTGAGGTATTGGTCAACCAATGGAAGCTTTACTTGATTTTTGCTTGTTGTTCATTGACGACCACCAACGAGCAGAAAATCACATTTCCAACCAGACCGCCTCACGGAAGAAAGGGATCAATGCATATGTTTATTCAACATCAAAAGATAACCAGTGCCAAGTCTGTTTTCCGGATGGTTACACCACTTCTTAAATCACAGCAACCGATGGTCAAAGATGCAGTTATTGCAGGCTTGAGTTGCAGCAATATTAACATCTTTAAGCCATTTTTGGAAAACATTCCTGCAAGTTTGAACGACTGGGAATTCAACTTAAAGATTAGAGATCGTTTGGAAGATTGTTTGAGATGTGAAACTGTCCATATTCTCAGCAACTTGACGGATCGTTTCAAAGGAGATAAATCTATCTATATGGATGATTGGATTGTTGCTAACTTGATAGCACTTGTTAAGAATGTTAAGTCCTTCTTATCGTTACCATCAACTCAAACCAATATTGAGTTCCAAAGATTACGCAGATATTTCAGTGGATTCTTGGAAAATGTATTCACTGGCTTGCAGGACAAGCCAGATATGAATAGGTGGTTCCCATTTGAAGCCAGAATTGGTTGCTTCAATTTCCTTAAGGAATGGTGCGGTTTTGGTGATACCAGTATTACCGAAGAGAGATATAGTGCCATTGTCAGCAACTTGGGACAAAAGAAAGAAAATACCACTGCGGTTGCAATTCTAGAAGTTGAGAGAAAGCTTTTGCAATACTCCGCTTTGAGCTGTATGGCAGTGTTATGCTCTGGACCTATCAAACAACAGATTGACGTTGTTGGAACCTTGGCTGTTATGTCATTTGATATTCCTGCTCTTATGAGTTGGATTCATTCACTATTCTGTTCTGATAACGACAAGGCTCACGAAATTGGAAAGGTGGCCTTGAGAAACATCTTAAATCTCAATATCAGCAACAAAGAGATCTATGATGAGGTTATTAAGCAATGTTACATTTCACAAGACTCTTTGAAGACTACCGAAAGCTATTTTATCATTTTCGTTGATGTCTTCCTCAAGACACGGTCAGCACATGAAACTCATAACTATTACGATGTCATTTGTTTGGTCAGTTTCTTGGTTGGTCACGATAACTATGATGTTCGGTTTGCAGCAATGAAACTATTGAAGCATTTAGAAGGATGTGAAAATCATACTACGACGGTTGACAAGTTTACTGAAACTGTATGCAGCAAAACCCAGGTTGTCTACAAGAAGGCTCTATTTGATGTATCGGCCCATTTGGCTTCGTTGCATCCAGATGGAGCATTTATTCGTATCAGTTACATGACAAAATATTTTAACCTTGTGGGAAATAGCTCAAGAAGAGATATCTTATCTTGTTTACTTCCATGGATGCAAGTTGTTACGTTGAACTATAAAGAGTTGGGAACAGAGATTGAGAATAAGACCAAACTGGAGCCGGAACTTGATTCCTCCTCGTGGATGGTGTTGAACAATTTATTTGAGATTACTGTTAAATTTAGTTCCAAAATTTCCAATGAAGTGGAGGCTTTATGGGTCGCCTTGGGAAACAAGACAAATAACTTTGACAAAATTATTGACTACATCATGTCACAATGCTTGGAGAGAAAAAATCCAATTGTTGTCGAATACTCTCGTCAGATTGTCGACTACTTGGCCTATTCTCAGACCGATCCACTCGAAATCGTTGACAAGTTCATTAGCAACTTACAACCGAAAGCAATGGTGCCTCCTCAACCCTTGTTGGCAACAAGTGACCCTGAACAGTCAAGTGAATTTCCTTACCTTGCCAATCTCTGCCAAATCATACCATACAATGAGAAGGATGCAGCATTTTCGATAGGCCAATTGTCGATGATTTTTTTGGTTGATCTTTTTACCTTTAAGAATGATGTCATGGTTGAAAAATTACCTTTATTGTTGCATGTGGCTTTCTCCTTGTTGGACCATTATATGTATGTTGTTCAGGAACAGGCTGGTGGGTTGTTGATTCATTTGATTCACTCGTTAGCACCTGATCAACCAAAATCGTTAGAAACAATTGAGACCTTAAGACAACGCGACTACTTGAAATTCTTGTGGGTCTATGATGACTTGAACAATGACAAAAAAGGGGCTCGTACACCTAAGAATATGGACTTGTTAGCACGTAATGTCTTGGAAATCTTTTCGTCTATTGTCCCCACTCTACAAGATGATTGGAGTCGGGTATCTTTGACGTGGGCTACAACATGTGCAGTTCGTCACATAGCCTGTCGTTCCTTCCAAGTTTTCAGATCTTTGCTCACTTTCTTGGATCAAGGAATGTTGAAGGATATGTTGCATCGTTTATCCAATACGATTTCGGATGAAACATTGGATATCCAAGGATTTGCCATGCAAATCTTGATGACATTGAATGCAATTACTGCTGAATTGGATAGTGAAAAATTGATTGATTTCCCTCAATTGTTCTGGTCCAGTGTTGCCTGTTTGAGCACTATCCATGAACAAGAATTTATTGAAGTGTTGTCAACCATGGCCAAGTTTGTCTCAAAGATTGACTTGGATGCTCCAGATACCGTTTCGTGTTTAATCTCTACTTTCCCACCCAAATGGGAGGGCAAGTTCGAAGGTCTCCAGCAAATCGTGATGGTTGGATTACGGTCTGCCACCGCTTGGGAGCCATCCATCAAATTCCTTGATAAGTTGAATGGATTGAAGGATAGTGAGATTATTGGACTGGGTGATTCGAGGTTATTGATGACTGTTTTGGCTAACATGCCTCGTTTCCTTCATGCCTTAGATCAGAAATCCATTACCCCTGAAATTCAAGATGCTGCTCTTGCCATTAGTGAATTAGCCATCAATAATAACAAGCCTGGATTAGGTAGAATCTTGGTATCGTTATCCAAGAATAGGTTCCGTTCCAAGAAGGATTTCTTGGTGCAGACCATTACTACCATTAATAACATATTCTTCCCAGCATATGAAGCACAAGCTTTGGTATTACTTTTGGGTTTGTTATCCAACAAGACTCCTTGGGTTAAGCTTGAAGTGATGAGTTTGTTGAAGCAGGTTTTCCCGCTCGTTGATTTGCAACGAGATGAATTTGTTGGTGTTGGTGCTGATTTGATCTCGCCCTTGTTACATCTCTTGCTTACAGATTATGCCGAATCAGCCTTGGAAGTATTGGACGAGGCGGCCATCATATCAGGTTCACAGCTCGATAAAGATGTTTTGAGAATGAGTTTGGGTAATGCGTCGATGAAGAAGGAGTACGAAAAGACAGCCACGTTGTTTGGTATTCCGGATGAGAGTGGATGGGCCATTCCAATGCCTGCGGTGACGGCGGCCAGCACGAGAAACAATGTTCATGCAGTGTTTTCCACTTGTGCTGTTGCTACTGTTATTGATGAGGAGAGCAAGGATGAAGAGATCCAGTTCCATATGGAAGACTACTACGCACCGGTGGTTGACCATGGTGATACTGTTTCGATGACGGTGGAAGAGCCCGATGCGTCATTGAGTAATGTGTGGGCTGCGTTGGACGACTTTGATTCATTCTTTACTCGCGATGCTGAGCACAGTACTTCGGTCACCAATGCCTTTAAGGCTAGCCGTCTCCAAAATTTGGGCCATCATGCACATAGTGCTTCTGTCGATACCAAGAACAGTAACTCTAGTGAAACTATATCGCCTATGGAATCAGCTCCGAATGTCTATGATAAGAAGGCGTCGTTTATCTTGCACAGAAGTTTGGCAAGAACGCACTCCAACACTTCATTCAAGACCAACTTGGCTGATTCTATGGGCGGACCACGAACGGGAGACCAAAGTCAAGCTGTTTCTGCTAAAAGATCCTACATTCCGTTCCGTAACAGTCGGAGCAATCTCAGAAAGCAAAACGATGCGATCAGTACGCCTGTGATTCCACTTACACCTTCTTTTGATAATAATGGAGGGTCTCCACTCAAATCACCGATCAATGCTACTCCCACAAGTTTCGGTGGTACCACCAGTGTTTCCAGCAGCTCATCTACATCGTATCCTGTGGTTGACGACAATCCTATGCGGTTTGAAAATCTTTTAGGTGGTAGCAAGAAGAAGTCGCGAAAACCACCCAAGGGATCTCCCAACTCATCGCAGACGAACATTTCGCCCGAGTTGCAGCCGCATCATCACTGGCTCAGCAACAAATCGTCAGGAAATGTGGGTTCTACTCCAAACTCACACTCCGTATCTACCGGTACTGGATCTGCCACCAAGGTTCGGGATAAGAAGAAGGCACCCAAGTTCAAGTAAAGAGTCTTGTGAGTATATAGAAATTAAAGATTTTGCTCACGTGGACACGCAATCATGGAAGAAATTTTTCAATTTTTAACATACCAAAAAAGTAACGAAAAAGTTTTTGAAAGAGTATCGAAATCAGTGTAGAAAATGCCACCAAAGAAGAAGCCACAAGTCTCTGATAAGAACAAGGCAAAGACCAAAGCAAAGTCTGCCGATGACAAGACGTTTGGTTTAAAGAATAAGAACAAATCGAAGAAGGTGCAGCAGCACATCAACCAAATCAAGGCTGGTGTGGATGGTGGGGCTCAAAAGAAGAAGGAGGCCGATGCCAAGCGTGCTGCTGCGGAAAAGAAGGCTGCTGAAGAAGCCAAAAAGGAAGCAGCTGCTTTGTTTGGGATTGTGCAGCCCAAAGTTCCATTTGGTGTGGATCCAAAGTCAGTATTGTGTGAGTTCTTCAAGAAAGGTGTCTGTTTGAAGGGAAACAAGTGTAAATACTCGCACGATATCAATGTGGGACGGAAGGATGCCAAGAAGGACTTGTACACCGATGCCAGAAGTGGTAAAGAAGAAGATACCATGGATAATTGGGACGAAGAAAAATTACGGAACGTCATTCTCTCGAAGCACGGGAACCCCAAGACCACAACAGATATTGTATGTAAATACTTTATTGATGCAGTGGAGAATGGGAAGTATGGGTGGTTCTGGACATGTCCTAACGGTGGAAATGAATGTAAGTACCGACACTCGTTACCTCCAGGATTCGTGTTGAAGACGAAGGAGGAAAAGAGATTGGAAAGAATTGCTGCTGAAAGCGCTCCCAAGATCACAATGGAAGACTTTATTGAATTGGAAAGAACCAAATTGGATAAGTCAAAGTTTACTCCAATCACGATAGAATCATTCAATGTGTGGAAGACAAAGCAACAAGCCAAAAAGATCGAAGAAAAGAAGAAGGAAGAAAAGAGTGGCAGAAGACCACTCACTGGGAAGGAAGTCATTTTGTCCAAGTTCAGCGACAAGTTCTACCAAGAAGAAGATACCGGCGAACTGTGGGATTTGTCTCAGTTCAGAAGTGCGTTGCCGGATGCTGACGAAGAAAACATCAAGGATTACGGTGACGGTAGCAACGTTCAAGAAAACTACCAGCAAGAAATCCCCGCAGCATCTGTTGAACCACCATCGACAGCATAAACATATTGTTTCTCTCATACAATTATATATATATGTGTATATATTCCATGGTGGTTTACTTTACTTTAAAGAGAGGAACGAGGGCAGGTTCATCCTGGTTCCATACTACCATGCTGCATCCCAGTGTATAATAAAAAGAAAAATGTAGCCTTTTTGCCCCAAGTTTTTTCTTTGTATATATTGATCTATAGTATATCATCACTAGTTCCTAGCACTTTACGTGTACTTTCGACAAAGAAGGGAACATCGTTATCGACAAATAGCTTGAGCTCGGTGTTGGTTCCCTCTAATGCCTCGATACACGCAATTATTCTTCGTATCCAGCCAGCTCCTTTCCTGTCCATTTCCTCTAATTCAAAAAAACTCTGTGAGTCCAAAATACTGTACAAGTTGGAGGTCAGACTCTTTTTCAATCGTTCGGTTGGTTGTATTTCAAAGCTCGTGGTGGTCCGACGTGTTGGTAACGGCGGTTTTCTTTCCAACTGTGTTCCTTTTAACCCTGCTGGTTTCTTCGGTACCATTGGCGGTAACTTGGCCAGTCTCGGATTCTGGTCGGACAAATCGATCAAGTCATCGACTTCAACCGCCTTCACTGAAGACTTGCTAGGAAGATGGGTTGATAAAAGGCGGACAATTTCCCGCATGATTTTATCGTCATCAGCATCCGATAACGAATCCTCGACGTATCTGATATATATTGCCGAAACACGATTCGGGAACGTCTTTGCAAGATCAACATATGCCTCGATATCGTGCTCACCGGAGTCACCAATACAAATAAACTTCTTATTGGGGAAATCCTTGAGGATTTTTGTTAATGCAACTTTCTTGCGCGATGATGACGGCTCCATTAGCGAAGCTATGATGTTCCCGGTATATTGCTTTAGGTGAATAGACCCCGGAGGAAGATCAGACCACTTGAAGTATTGGTCAATCGCACTGTAGAGCTGCCAGGGCGAGTTGGAAACGTAGTGGAATGACACGGCTTGTCTGAGATCAGCGTACCACTTTATCATCTGGGGAAGCTCCCATTCACTGACATCTTTCAAGAGTAATCGTGTCATCAACTCACGTTTATCACCAATCACACCTGTGAGCTTGATGGTATCGTCGATATCACTGATAAGTCCTATTCCGTCACTGGTATAGTTCATGATATCCTGAATGGCAAATACGGTGGCATCGGCATCGGCAGAAACTTGTACCGCCGACGGATGGTAGTCGACTTCGATAGTGGTTTCAAAATGGCCATTGGCGTCTGTCTTTACCGTAGTAGTTGTTAGCAACGAATGGTCCATGATCTTGGACGAGCCCACGACAATCGAGAGCTTTGTAAAGGGAATCGAGCGGGCAATAAAGCACGCAAGCCGTTCCTTAATCATATCTTCTGAGTTCAGCGACGATGTTCGGGACCGGAATGAGTCGGAAGATACGTTTGAAGCGTCATCCGACTGGATTGAGTCGGTATCGGACGTCCTTTCAAGGACGTCCTGGCTCAATTTCTCGTTTTCGAGCTGGGAGATGGCTTCGTTGGAAGGAGCGGATCCCGGATTGTAGCGGGTGATCTGTTTGGCCACTGAGAGAATCAAGCGGTTTTTCCGGGTCATAAGACCTGGACATGAAAGCCAACCCTTGACATCAACGTAGTACTTGTTGTTGGCGGTTCTGGTGTATGATGGAAAGAGTGTCAAGGTGGTATCTTTGGGGAAAATGAGGTTTACCTGCTGGTCATAGAACTCATTGGAGCCGAATGCTCGAGAAGACACGCCAGAAGCCAACAGTGACACGGATCCCGTTAATTTTGGGATGTAGGTGTCTCTTGTGGTACGTGCAAGGCCGAGAAGGCGTTGACGGCGGGAAAGCGGCGGATCGTTGGTGGTAGAAAGCTCCAGACGCAGAGAATTGGTTGGAGAAGAAGTTGGATCATTCACGGGAGTATTTGTGTATGAGCTGCGGCCGTTCATTTTAGCATGGCGGAGGATTTGGGCCTGTTGTTTAATAAAGTGTTTTGTGGAAGGATGATTCTTTTGGAGAGCACGATAATCTCTGAAGGTATCGGCAAGAAAGGAAAGCTTGGATCTCTTGACAGTGCGTTTTCTAAACAACGCAGAGGCGAGTTTTATTATGTAGCGGCTCGACGTCACTTTGTTATTGGAGGTAGAATTATTTAGCGACCAAAGGGTTTGATTTTTTAGATGATGTGCGGGTCGCCCGATTTGCACCCATAAAAGATACTATTTTAAATATTATCACTAAAAGAGAGAAGTTTGACAAAGTCAGAAAGAGAACAAAGATACAAAGATGAAAACATCAACAACATTTCTGTTAAACAATCATTTAAAAGAGTCTTGAAAAGAATTTCATGTATTGACATTCACATTAATTTAATTAAACTTTTTATAATTCTGTATAAATATTATAAATTTCAGAAAATTGTATTAAACTCGTCAAATCTCCAACACCAAAACGATAAACCGTTTTAGCTTCCAGTTAACTAACACCATTTCAATCTGCTTTCTTGTGAATTTAATGCTTAGCGGTGGTGGTGGTAACTTTTAAGAAACTCACGTGATCTCCCCTATTTTAAATGATCTCAAAACTACTGCGGAGGAAACCCTCCACATTCTCCACCATGTCGTTGGCAGAACTTTCCATTGGGAACGAATTGAAGGACTCGTTCAAAGTCACACTGAAATGGATCCACAATGGAATATCTTGGCTTGGAGACATTGAAGAATTTTACCGTGAACGGGCCACACTTGAAAAGGAACATGCTCTTAAACTTAAAGAACTCACCAAGAAACATTTCGAAAAGAAAGCCAAAAACTCGGCAGCTCTTTCTGTTGGTGATGATCCACAAATCACTCCTGGATCATTAGAAAGTGCATCCCTCGTGCTATGGACCGATGTATTGACACAAACAGAAGCCATTGCTGAAGAAAAGCTCGCATTGGGCCGAGAGTTTGGGTCCAAGATCGGCGACAATCTCTCGAACTTAAAGAACAAGAGTCTACGTATAGCCAAGCAGATTGAATCCATCAACGACTACTTGGCTCAGGAAAAGCAAAAGGTTGAAGACGAAGTCAACAAGGCCAAAAAACACTATGATTCGCTCTGTGTTTCCACCGAAGGCGTCCGGGAAAAGACCGAAAGATCTGCCAGCGAAAAGTACCAGCGTCGACTTCAGGAGAAGGAAGTCGATATGAATAATGGCAAGAATGACTACTTGATCAAGATAAATATCGCCAATAGATTGAAAGATAAATACTTTTACCAAGACGTGCCGGAAATGTTAGACTACTTCCAGGAACTGAACGAATGCAGAATCATCTTGTTGAACAAGCTCTTGAAGAACGCATCGATCATTGAAAGAAACTCCAATGACCGTGTCAAGGAGAAACTCCACCTTATCGATACCACCATCGAACAGAACAACCCCAAGCTAGATACTGCGATGTTTATCAAGCACAACGTGATTGACTGGAAGGAACCGGCTGATTTCTACTTTATTCCAAGCTCGATCTGGCACGATGACGAAAGTTTGGTGGTCAAGGAACCAGAATTGACCGAATTGAAACGTCGACTCAATGCCAGAATCAACGAATATTCTCGTTTAGAAGAAGTGTGTCTCGATACCAAGCAGAAATTGGAGGAAGCCAGCGCCGAAACTAAGAAAGATCCTAGTTCCTTAACGTTGCAGTATGACTCCAAGTTGATGGCAGCATTGAGCGTGTTGCAGAGCTTCATGAAGAGCGATACTGCTCGTGTACGCAACGAAGTGGAGATCGAAGTGATTCAGAATTTCGCTGGTGACAAAGACTTATCGTATACTCCACGTCAAGAAACACACAAGAGTAAGTTTGGGTTCTTGAAAAAGAAGAAAACAATAGATGAAACCGATGCGCAATCGGTCCATACAGTGAAATCGGGCACCAGTCATCATTCTTTACCAAGCGGTATTTTTAATTTGAGAGGAAGCAAAGCTCTGTCATCAATAGCACCCAATTCAAACGGATCTGGAGGAGCTGGAGGAGCCAAGGCGTTGTATGACTACGCAGCAACCGGAGATGATGAAGTTACCATGGCTGGAGGTGACCAAGCAAGCGTAGTTGAGGCAGACGATGGTTCAGGTTGGACCAAGATACAGTTAACGAGCGGAGCAACGGGTCTCGTTCCTACATCGTACCTTGAAATTACATCCATCGCCCAAGAAACGACGGCGAAAAAGGTGCCTCCATCAGTTGCACCCAAACGGGGAGCCAAACGGGTGCAGCACGTCGAAGCATTATACGACTATACTGCTGATGGAGAGGATGAGATTAGCATAAGTGCTGGGGACAAGATTATCTTGATTCAGGACGACACTGACGGCATTGGATGGACTGAAGGAGAGCTTAATGGCCGGAAGGGATTGTTCCCCACGAGTTATGTGAAAAAGATATAGCATTTTTTTATACAGAGGGGCAAAAGTAATATAGTTTTGATGTTTTTTGTATATACCAATATAAATTAACAATACTAAGAAAGACTATATTACATTGATACGGCCTTATGATTTGGAAACGAAATTTATAAGATATGCTTAGTAGACGTCACCTGGGATTTCGAAAACGACTTGCTTACCAGTCAATTTGGAGTATAATTGTTGGAAGGATTCCAATTTGTAATCAACAGCAGTGGAGTCCTTGGAGTCCAACAAGACCTTTTGGATCTTGTTACCACCAACCAAGTATCTAACTCTCTTACCGACAATTTCAGTTGGGAAAACCAAGTCTTCCAAGATCTTGTCGTGGACAGCAGTCAAGGTTCTAGATCTTGGTCTCTTTTGTTGTTGTCTAGATCTTCTAGATGGCTTTGGCAAGATTCTTCTTTCAGCTAAGAAGACAACATGACGGTCTGGGAACTTCTTTTCCAATTCTCTGGTTAATCTGATTTGAACTTTTCTGTAAGCAGCCAAGGATGGTTGTGGGACGAAGATGGCAAGAGCCTTCTTACCGCCGTTGACGTCGATTTCCTTGACGGATTTGAATTGCAAAGGTCTTAATTCGGCCTTGAGGTCAGCTTGACCTTCCAAGTCAACGAAGGCTTGGGCAACCTTTAATTCCAATTCGGATGGCTTTTCAGACAAGATCTTGTTAGCAGCAGACATATTGATGTTGGTAACTGTATCCAAATTTTTCTAGTATAATATGAAAGAAGTCTGAACGATGGGGTTTCGGGCCTGCAGTAGTGAGAGGTTGGAAAATTTCACACAAAAAAAAATTTTGTGTAACTGTGTGCAGTAACGTTTTTTTTTTTGGCGAGGTTCCGAATTGACATTTTTCACCGCGGGGTCATGTGAGCTCTGTGACTGCTTTCACATGTGTATAGCCCTATCTACAATCCCCAAATCTAAGGGGCCCCAAAAAAATGATGCAACCGCCAATAATTATAAAATCAACCTAGCCACCTAAAAATGTCCATAGAATTCAGTTTATTGATTGTTTGCGATATCCCTCTCTTATTAACAGCCAATAACTATATTCAATGGGGAGTTGATTGTAGTTTTATATAGATGCTTTGAAGAGAGAGAGAGTGTGTGTGTGTGTGTAGAGGAGGAGGAAGTGGGGGGGGGGGGAATGGGCCGGCACACTCCTGCACATATCCCGTCCATCTGCCAGTAAATTTCCCCATTTAATGATAAGAAGAGCCATCCGTAACATGTCATCGCTAATTGAGAAGGCCAAGAAGGCAGCTGCCGTTAGAGCAGTGGACGAAAATTTCCCTGAACAAGCCAAGGTTGTGGGAATTGGATCTGGTTCCACGGTGATCTACGTTGCTGAACGGATCGGCCAGTTACCTAACAAAAACCAGTTTGTGTGTATCCCCACTGGATTCCAGTCAAAACAGTTGATTATCGATAATGGCTTAAAGTTGGGTACGATCGAACAGTATCCTGACTTGGACATTGCGTTTGATGGTGCTGATGAAGTTGATCCGGCGTTGAACCTTATCAAGGGCGGAGGTGCCTGTCTTTTCCAGGAAAAGTTGGTGGCTTCGGCAGCCAAAACCTTTGTGGTGGTGGCTGACTACAGAAAGAAGTCCAGCACTCATTTGGGAGTCGAATGGACCAAAGGTGTTCCTATCGAAATCGTTCCCAACGCGTACGCCCGTGTCACCAAGGAATTGTACGCCTTGGGTGCCAAAAACGTGGTGCTTAGACAAGGTGGTGCAGCAAAGGCAGGTCCGGTGATCACAGACAACAACAACTTCTTGATCGATGCTGATTTTGGAGCCATTGCCGATCCTGAAGAGTTGCATCGCCAGATCAAGCTTACGGTTGGAGTGGTGGAAACCGGGTTATTTACTGGCATGGCAGTCAAGTCTTACTTTGGTGAAGAAGACGGTGATGTCAAGGTGTGGACTAAATGAATTATAGAAAAACGAATTATAGTCTTGATTGAACTGAAGGTATTAGAAAAGTATAAAAGTAAAACAAACACGTTACTTGCTGTGACCGGAGATCCAATTCAAAGTTTCGGCCAAACCAGTGCCGTCGATGGCGATTGTGGGGATCACAGACCAGGTATGCTGACCGGTCAACTTGTTGAGCTCGAAGCGTTCAATCAATTCCTTGGGCTTGATGGCAGTAGGAACATCTTGTTTGTTGGCCAAAACGATCAATAAACAGTTGGCCAATTCCTTATCGTTGATAACACGCGTCAACTCGCTCTTGGATTCTTCCAATCTGTCGATATCAGACGAGTCTACCACGTAAATAAGGGCGTTGGTGCCGGTAAAATAGTGTCTCCACAATGGTCTGATTCTTGGTTGTCCACCACAGTCCCATACAGCAAATGATACGTTCTTGTGTTTGACGGTTTCGACGTTAAACCCAACTGTAGGCACCGTTTTTGACGTTTTGCCCAACTTCAACTTGTACAAGATGGTGGTCTTGCCCGCGTTGTCAAGACCCAACATCAAGATTCTCATTTCTCTATTCTTGAAGAGCTTAGACTGCTTTGTTAGAATGTGCACTTGGCCATCAAAACACCTTTGGTACATACCACTAACCCACCCATGATGCTATAACTGGTGTGGAAAAAACTATCTACGTGTCTGATATCAACCCAGACAAACAAAATTACGCGGTCTTTGAGCCGCGGCAGCCAACGTTTTTTTTTTCTGTCTGCGTCTTTAGACGAGTACTTCTGCCCTTGCCGAAATGGGGACAGATTGCGACCACACGCGCCTTCCATAGGCAGCTGAAACTGAAACCAAACCAAAAAAAAAAATAATGCAAGTTGAAATAGTTGCAAAAAAAAAAAAATCGTACCCGAATCACTGATCATTTATGTTGTATTTATGTACTTGATTATTTATGTTTATGCTTGTATTGGACACGTTCAATCACCCTTTCTAACGAAAGCTTGACATCACCCTTGGCAAAATGATCCAAGTTGTAGTATTTTGGTGCCAATTCCACCAACCATTCCGGCTTCACACTCGTCACCGTACGGATATAGTTCTGGCTCGTCAACACAAACTCGTTATATATCACCCACTCACTCTCACCTGCTAGCACCGTAGATGGATGGATAAGCACATCCTGATTATCCTTGATGGTCAAAAATCCCTTGTTACCCAGACGTTTCTTGGCCACTTGCATAAAGAATCCAGCAGTGAGCGCCTTACGGATATTTGTCCAGTAATGCTTGCTCTCAAACGGTGTCAGGTTGAGCTCAAGATCCTGCCGTTCCATGATCCGTGCCAACTGAGCCCGCACACTCCGTGCCGATACCAAACTCCGGTACAGCAAGAAGTTATCACGACACCATTGATGTACGCCAATCTGCGCCGCTTCGTCCGATTCAAACCCTTCATACACATTAAGAAGCGTAAGATGATCACCATCAGGATGCGCAAACGCCATCTTGGCATCGTCAGCCCGTTTTTTCGCTGCAGCAGGACGTACAAACACATTGGGCACCGAAAGCACCGCGACGATCGTCAAGATTTCCTGGGCACACTTGAACGCTGGAGCACCAATCAACATCACCGCCAACATTGGATCCAACGGGAACTGCAGTGCCATACGGCCCAATGCCATTAATTCCCCTTCATCAGAAAGACACTGCAAGTAATTAAGCTCTTCCAAAGCCCGCATCATGGTTTCGGGAGCTGGAGGGTCCATGAAATCAAAGTGCACCAAGTCATCGATTCCAAGCTTCTTGAGTTCCAACACCGTGGAAGCCAAGTTACTCCGTAAAATCTCGGGATATGACTGCTCAATCAACTCTTTCTGGAACGCCTCTTCAGTGTACAACCGGAAACACTTACCGGGTCTGGTACGCCCAGCACGACCCGCCCGTTGCTGGGCAGATGCCTTTGAAATTGGCGATACCAACAATGACTCAACTCTGATCCGCGGATTGTACACCTTTTGCTTGGAAAATCCCGGATCCACCACATAAACCACTCCATCAATGGTCAACGACGTTTCGGCGATGTTGGTGGACACAATCACTTTTCTTCCTGGACGACCACCGGCCCGGAGTGGGGCTGGGGCTGGGTCAAAGATCTTTTGCTGCTGGTGTGGAGGCAACGAACCGTACAACGGATACACTTGGATCGGGCCACAATCCTGTTCACGGATCAATTCGTCTCCTTCCAAAGCAATCTTTCTGCATGCATCTTCGATCTCTTCTTCACCTGTCAAGAACAAGAGAATATCACCTTCATCTTCGGTAGCGTGGATCTGTAACACGGTCCTGATAGCGGCATCCAAGTAGTCTCTTTGGTATTCGGGAGTGTAGTAGATTTCCACAGGGTGAGTTCTACCAGCAACCGCCAAAAGCGGAGCGTCGTTAAAGTAAGACTGGAACTTTTCGGCATCCAACGTGGCCGACATGATAATAAGTTTGAGGTCGGGTCTTCTCACAGTCACCTGCTTCAACAATCCCATCAATATATCGGTAGATAATGTTCTTTCGTGCGCTTCATCGAGAATAATACACGAGTAACGCTTAAGATCGTGGTCTTCCATTGCTTCTCTCAACAACATACCGTCAGTCATGTACTTCAAAATCGTTTTGTCACTGGTCTTCTTATCAAAACGCACACTGTACCCAACTTCCTGTCCCAACTCGACGTCCATTTCATCGGCAACTCTTTTGGCCACCGACATCGCTGCAACTCTTCTGGGCTGAGTACATGCCACCTGCGTACCGATTAAATGTGGCATCTCATCATACAACACAAATTGCGGAATTTGGGTGGTTTTACCTGAACCGGTCTCACCAACGAACACCATGATCTGCGTTGATTGGAACGTCTTCAAGAACTCGGCTCTTTTGGCATGTACGGGCAAGTCTCTTCTGATCTTCAAAATATCAAAGTACTTCTGTGAAAACTTGTTGCCGGTGAAGGGATTGTTTGTTCCACTTTCGAGCTTCTGGGCCTGTTCGGCGGTGGTTTCGTTTCTAGTCAAGTTGGCAAACTCACCTGCATCGTGGTGGACCAATTTTTCCGGTTCTTCGGGATGAGGGTGTTTTCTTAACGATTCCTCTGCAGCTTTGGCCACTTTCTCGGCTTCTGACTCGAGTTTCTGTTTTTTAAGTGCTCTTTCAGACATGATGCTGTGGACTCAGTACATAGATTATTTTGAGAAGGCATCGCGCAAATGAAAACCTGTATAATAAATGGTTTTCGCACGACTTTTGTGATAAGGTTTTTTTTTTGGTTTTCTTAAAGAAACATCTGGTAATCGAGAAGCTTTATGGAAATTGTACACAGGGAAGAAACGGTTTAACAAAAATTGATAATTGATAATTGATAATTGGTGATTTTGTGGATTTGTGTAATTAATGAACTCTGTTACAATATTTTGGAAAACGTAAGAGAGGTTGTAATGTATGTTCCCGAAAAGGTTAAATAATTACAGGGATATAGAAAGGTTACAATTTTTATCATTTTGAGAGAAATCACCATTGATAAAATTAATCAAATATCACTAAAGTTAATTATAATGAAATTAATCTGACAATAATGATCTGACTTCGGGTACAGTACTTGTGTGATTTCCGAATCAGAAGTGTTCAAAAATATAACGAGATCATAGTTCAGGTGTATGGTCGTCTAACCGTTGGGAGGGAAGATATGAAACACTAGCCGACAAAATTAGTGTTATTGCTGGCTGGGAAGAACTTAAGAAATAAGAAATAAGAAAAAAAAAATAAAAAAAATAAAACAAAAAAAAACAACCAAAAAACAGGCGGATGTAATGTTTTTTTTGTCTTGAACTGTTTTTGACGAACGAGGAAAGTGGAAGCAAAAATATCATGTCCGCGAAGCTGGCTATGTGAGTTAAAAAGTATAACACACCAGAACGCTGAGTGGTGGGCAAACAGATAGGGGGAAACAAGCCTACCTACAAAAACCTGTTTATGGGTAATGACCAACCAACCTGAACTTGAATTGAATTGAATTGAATTAAATTGAATTGAATTGCATTTTATTCGATGTGTGTTATTCGAGTTATCTGCAAGCAACCCATTGTCTTTGCTTGACTCGTTTCCCCCTCCTCCCAAGTTAGCTGCTTGTGAAGTAGTCTAGCAATTAGGTCGCGGTGGGCCAAGCCTGTGGTAAATGTAATATGTAAACAGACGCTAAAAATATCAAAAAATGCGACACTTACTATATACATTTTCGACAAAAACACCAACACAGATTGTGCGACAACGCGATAAAATAATCCTAATCGGGACAAATTTCAGCGCAGACCTGGACCCAATCGCGCTAAAGCGCCAGGAAAAAAATACCAGTTTTTGTCCCAGCGACGCACTATATTAAATATGTGCTCCGTCGCATTTCCGCCAGATTTCTGGCGTTTTTTTTTTGTTTGTAACACACTCCTTACAGTTAAAAATTTAACAGGTGTACTCTACCCTGATATCCACCCTCCTACCTTAGTCATTCCTTTATCACTAAACTCGTCCTTCTCTTTTCGCTTTCGCTTTTAACCAGGACAAATCCCTTTTACCAATAAAAAAAGAACAAGAACAAACAAGGGATCTATTATTTAACTATGCAACTTACTAAGACCCTCGTTTCCCTCGCTTCCGTCATGGTTGCCGCCGTCAACGCCGGCTGTACTAACGACGGCGGTAACTGGTACTGTAACCCAACATCGAAGGTTGTCTACAACAACGTTGGCTACTCCGGCTCCTACATGGATGTTGTTTCCATCTCAGAAAACGGCCAGTGCTCCCAGCAATCCCACTCCTTCAGCGGCAACTTGTCTCCTTTGGACGAAGAATTGAGTATCCACTTTAGAGGTCCTTTGAAGTTGTTGCAGTTTGGTGTCTACTACCCAAACCCAAACTACAAACAAAAGAGAGAAGAAGAAGAAGACTGCTCTACTGCTCGTCACTACCACCACAAGCACAAGAGAGCCACTGCCGTGGTTGAAGTCACTCAAACCGTGTTTGTCGATGCCACCGGAAACACGGTTACCGAGGACATTCCTGTTGGTCCTCATACCTCGGCTCCAGCCAACAACCAACAACCACAAGGTACTTCAAGCTCTAACACCGCTCCAGCTCCTTCTGGTTCCAGCTCAGGTCCTTCCAACGGTGCTTGGCAAAGAGTTGCTTACTATACTCCAAACAATGCCCAGAACCTTACCTTTATGAACTACTTTGGTGGTTCTGGTTCCGGTGTTTGGTCTGCTGGTTTAGGTAACTCTCTCTCCTACGCCAACTCTGACTGTAGCGGTGGTTCTGCCACCCCAGTTGCTCTTGGTGACGTTACTATTCCACAGAACAACGAGTTTATGATCTTTTCCGGCTCCAAGTGTTCTGGTGACAGTTGTGGTGTCTACAGAGAAGGTATTCCCGCCTACCACGGTTTTGGTGGTAACCAAAAGATTTTTGTTTTTGAATTCTCGATGCCAAATGCTCAAGGTGGATCTTCTGGTCTTAACAACGACATGCCAGCTGTGTGGATGTTGAATGCCAAGATTCCAAGAACTTTGCAATACGGTAACGCACAGTGTTCGTGTTGGAAAACTGGATGTGGTGAATTGGACTTGTTTGAAATTCTTTCTCCAGGTAGTGACAAGATGATTTGTCACTTACACGATGGTCAAGGTTCCAACGGTTCTTCTCAAGGTGGTGGTGGTTCATCTGACTACTTCGTCAGACCAACCTCTGGTTCTTTCAAGGCTGCTGTTGTGTTTGAAGGTTCTCTGATTCACATTTTGGAAGTCACTGAACTGTTTGGTGAACTGTTGGACTCTTCCACGGTGCAGAACTGGATCAACAAGCAAGGTTCAGTTGCCAATCTTGTTTAAAAAAAACGTTTTGTCTTTGATATATTTGTATTTTAGTTGAATTAAACATGTAAAATGTTGAAGTTGAAGTAAGTAGTTTTTTTATTTGTTTTTGAACGGGTGCGGCTGAGTCGGTTATTGTCTTGAAGAAGAATAATCTTAATGAGGGGTTGAGGCGACCCCGTGCTGCGCGGGAGAAAAACAATTACGTTGCCAGTATTTGATCAAAAAGGTTTGCAGCGATAAATGTAACTATAAAAAAGAATAAGAATAGGAAAATGGCCATAATAAATTTGTTACATAACTCGATTGATTTTCTGATTGATTTTTGACTGTAGATTGCTCTTTATGTACAAGCTGTTACTGTGACTTTTTGTCAATTTTGACTTTTTGTTAATTTTGACTTTTTGTTAATTTTGACTATTTGTTAATTATAACTCTAAAAAACATTAGTTACTTTTTACTTCAGAAACCAAACCATTTATTCACAATTACTTTTCTTTAATTTTTGTTTTCTACTATTTCTTGGTTGGCCATATTTCGATCGGTGGCGAGGCGGTTCGCGGCTTTTACTAATTAACTAAAGGGTTCTTTACACACCATTCAGTTTTCACCCGAAACAACATGATTTCCATTTCAACAACAAAGTATTGAAATCAACATTTCTGGTTCATATTTCCCATAATATCGACTTTCCCGGCCGATTTTCATCTTCTGGAACCCCCAAAACATATGATGTCTCAAAACACTTACCTCCGTGCCACATAAATGGATAAAAGTTCCCGGTGAAGTAGGAATTTTGGGCGGGTTATTAAAATTTGCGGTGCGCGCAGCGCACAGTTAACTCTCCAAACCTTTTACCTCCAAGTGTTTGGCCAGCCACGGAGTGTTTACTAGCTACCAAGCACCAAGGCACCAGCCACCACACGCAGAAGATGGATGCTTTCTCGCTCCACAGCATGTCATTCACTCGGTTTCTGCCAGACACAGCCTCGGCGGCCACCGGCGATTCGTCCAGTACCACACCCGCTCCCGAGAAACCCAAAAAGTTCACCTCGCAACACACCCAGCGTCCTACAACCACATCAAAACGACGCAAACCAAACATTCGGGCCTGTGATGCCTGTGCCATCCGGAAAGTCAAGTGCCAGGACGAACGACCCTGCAGCCACTGTGTGGCCAACAATATCGAATGTACCGAACTCCGCGAACGAAAGAAAAGCGGGCCCAAAAACATGCTGTCACGGACTCTCGAAACCATCAACAGCTTAAGTGAAATCATCGAGTTGAAGAACCCCGTAGAAGCACAACCACCAGCACCACCAGCTCCAATTTCTTCCGGGCCTCCAGCACTGCTGGCGGTGACAGAAAGCATTCTGGCAGAAGCACGGTCACAATCACCGGACTCTGACCCTGATGCCGGCCACGGATACAACGTTGCAACAATTGCAGCAGGTCAAAGCCCCGCCAGCGACTACAAACTCACTCCGGCTACCATGGTGGAGAATCTAGCGCTTATTGGCGACGAACCTATCATGTTTGAACTCCTCAAACCACTTACTGTACAGTCTCTCATCATCAACCATACAAAACTCATCGACTTCTTGACACAACATTTCCCCAACATCACCAACAACGGCACCAACAAGTTCTATTGTGAAGTCAACTTGATGGAACACCACGACGATAACCTTTTCCTCTCCAAGTTGTTCCTTATTCTTACCGTTAACATTATCGTCGCCGAATTCCTTATCAAGCTCAAGAAACAAAAGTACAAGCAGTTCATCAAGTACCAGAAACGAAACTTGGTGCTCAACAACTTCAAACACTTTAAAAATATGTGCCACTTCAAATGCATCGAAATCAACGCCCTCATCGATAAGAACCTTATCGTACCATCAATCATCCCCCAGAATAGTGCCAAGTTCAACAACTTTAACCTCAATTCCACCAACCAACAGGAAGTGTTCTACAACATGTCGTTAGGCTTGCTCCATTACTGCAACTACTACCACATTCTCAACCTCACCAATACCCTAAACTTGGCTAACTCCACTTCCAAAGACCTGAACTACGGCAACGAGGTTCAGGAGTACCAGAAAATCGTAAATCTCAACAAAAGCGTATCATATTTCATGCTAATCAACGTCAAAGCACGCGGCAACGGACTGGTACTACAGCTCTACGAATTGTTTGAGATGTTATTTACATTTGAACGATTTTATCTCTTGTACTCCACCAATAACTACAATATCACTGTGGTACGCAACAACGACGTGGTATTACAACTCAGCTCCAAAAAGACTCTCCGTCAAAAGGCCGAGCTCATCAACAACTCGTTCAACTCAAATTTATTGTTCGAACTCCTCAGCATTGTCGAACAGGAACACGACCGCTCAAACTCCAGCGATCTCTGGTACCGCATCACCAAGTTCACTAACTTTAACGTCTCACCAAACTTTCAGCTTAACGATCCACTGCGAACCGATGCGTACACTCGACTCAAGCGCCAGGCGGTGCAGCTTCCCGATACCGATCTGATATTCGAAGTGATCAAGCGCAGTCTTTTGTTCAAGGCGTCGTTGGTGTATCACGTTGAATTCCTGTACTTCAAACACGATCTCTTTTCATCAATCAAACTGTTGAACTATCATCTCGGCAAATCCGATACCGACTTATTTAAGGTGCAGATGTCGAACTATCAACTTCTTCCACCGCTCTTACACATGCTCAAGATAGCTCTTGAGATAAAGCACGAGGAGCAGCAGGGGATACAGCTTTTCCAGCCCCTTGAGGTTGTTTCCAGTTCGGAGCTGACGGTATCGCGGTTTGAGTACGATGTAACGGAGGATAATGACAATGAGATGTTGATTGTGTTTAGCGATAATTTGATCTCACATTTCCCGTTCTTTAACAATATCAACAAGTTGATTCGGGCAACCGATATTCTTAACGAGTGGTTCTTGAACTTGAATGCCAACCGGACCAAGTTGCATGAAGTGAAGAGCAGCCGAGCACTCAAGACAAACCGGAGTTACGAGTTCAACGAGTTGATGCGTGAGTTGGATACCAAGAGCGACGTTTTTGGTATTGATAAAGCTTCAACACCATCGGATCTGTACCGTTCGAGAAGCTACGTCGAGCCGGAACCAACGGCACCAAAAGCCGTGGTGGTAGGAGGAGCCGATGTGCAGCCGGTGCCGCCGCAGTTGGCTCAGCAGTTGAGTACCACCGAAGAAGTGGCGCCCGGTGTGAGCGAGAGTACCAAGAGCTTGTACAACTTCTTTAACCAGTTACATGGTGATTACGGCAGCAGTGGCAGTAGCATGACGAACTTGTTGCTGATGGAGCACGGGTTCAGTCCACCGCGGCCAAAAGATGATGAGCACGACTTCTGGATGTACAACTAATGAGTTGGGAAGGGTTCTAAAAGGTAGAAGTAGGTAGAATTATTATAATTTAGACATGAAGAAAGAAGATTTCAGAAAAATGGATATATTCATGAAGCAAAAAAAGAAGATTTGAACAAATTTATTAAATGAATAATCAAAATGTTTGGTTTTTTTTTACGGTGCCAAAGTCAGGAATCAAACAGTTATTCTAAAGAAAGAACCTAAGTTGAAATTTTTTTGTTTAAGTTTTCTTATACCCTGAACAAAATTAAGTCCCTGAAGTATTATAGTTGGTTTTTTTTTTTTTGATCCACGCGATTATTTTGACTTACCAATGAACTTCTTCAGAAAGAAAAGCCAGTCAAACACTCCGGATTCCGCGAGTTTGTCGTCAAAAACCAAAGAGGAATATATCAAATGTCAACTGCCAATTGCTGAACCACTCAATCCTATTGTTCCGCCTGTTTTCGACTTGACAACAGAGCAACAACAGAAATATGACCAGCTCCACCAACATATGAAGGCATTTATTCTGAAACCGGTGCCCGTCAATGATAAGAAAGGCGCCCCTACATATCCAGTACTTGAAGAGGAGAAAGCATGGCTTACCAAAGAATGTTATTTGCGTTATTTGCGTGCTTCTAAGTGGAAACTCGATGTTGCCACCAAACGGATCGAAGAAACGTTTATTTGGCGGAGAGAGTTTGGTGTAGTCAATATTCCCGGTCATACAGAGACAGAAATCACCGCTGATTTGGTGGTGGACGAAAATGCTACGGGAAAACATTATATTGTTGGGTACGATATCGACAACAGGCCATGTTTGTACTTGAGAAACGGGTACCAGAACACGCCTCCAAGCATCAGACAAGTACAGTTTTTGGTGTTTATGTTGGAACGTGTGATACAATTTATGCCACCGGGCCAGGACACGTTGGCGTTGTTGATTGACTTCAAGGGCGCTCCCGAACACATGAAACTTGCTCCACCTTCAGTTCCTCCCATTGGCGTCACCAAACATGTCTTACATATCTTACAGTACCATTATCCCGAGAGATTGGGACGTGGTATTTTCAATAACATTCCGTGGATCGGGTATGCGTTTTTGAAACTTGCTGGTCCGTTTATTGATCCGTACACCAGACTGAAGACGATTTATGACCAGCCGTTCGAGAATTACGTGCCCAAGAACAACTTGAACAAGGAATTTAACGGCAACTTGGACTTTGAATATATTCACGACGTGTATTGGGACGAGATGAATGCGATGGCGGAAGCCAAGTATGAGAATTATATGAAGAACTTCCGTAAATTAGGCAGCGAAATTGGAGTGAGTGAATACGATTTGAGGTTACCATATAAAGAGGAAGAGGAAGAAGGAGAGAAGGAAGCAGAAGCAGAAGCAGAAGCAGAGGCAGTTAAAGTCTAATAGATATATTTATTACAGTCAATATTAAAGAAAGTGACGCGACATAGCAATTGAGATAATCGTGAGCCACATGAAGATCAAGAAGAAGAAGAAGAAGAAGAAGAAGAAGAAGAAGAAAATGAAATAATTTTTGTAGCATTTGGCTTGCCAGAACAGAGATCATTCAGTGAGATATGTAAGATAAATTAGTGAGAAAATCAGAAAATTAGTGAGATATGTAAGATAAATTAGTGAGAAAATCAGAAAATTAGTGGGATATGCAAGATAAATTAGTGAGAATATGAGATAAATTAAAGAAAACAAGTGCAACAACAAGAACAAAAAAAACATTCAATTAAAACTTGGGTCCATAAGTAACAATTTTCTCCCATTTCTATGCACCAGAAAACCAACATAAATCATAAGTTTGTCTATTAAACAAGTAAAAGCGAGTGGTATCAATTCATCCAAGTTCGTTCACGTTTTTTTTTTTTTTTATTTTAATATAAAGTGATGTTTTTTTTTTAATGTGCACTTCTCGTTTGTTCGTCGAGAAAAAAACGGACTAGCAAATTAACCCGCCAACCTTTCTTTTATTCAGGTGTGTACGAGCCGTGTGTCATTGCCTCGAGTTCACCCAATCAGATTCCTCTTTCTCTCCCAGCAGTCCACAGCCATAAAGCTAAGCAGTTGAACCAGAGTTTGATTAATCACGAAACCCTCTCCAACACACATATTTTTCTTTTACCCGCATACGCCCTTGACCATCAAAGCATAGCATAAAAAAGAAAACATCAGGACCAACCCACCAACACCAACCCACAAAACCACCCATAAACACATACAAACTCATTTTCATTTGACATCATTATGGATTTGGATACTGACGTTCCCATGGAAGACGTGGAGGACCAGCAATTGAAAGGCACCGAAGCCGACAGTAGCACCAGCAGCAGCAGTGTCGGTGTCGGTGTCGGTGTCGGTGTCGGGGCCGCCAAAACCAATATCAACAAGAAACCCGAACTCGAGCCACAGTCCGTAACACAGTTAGATGCATGGATCGCGAAGTTGGCACAATGTGAGCCGCTTCTGGAACAGGATGTCAAGAAGTTGTGTGATATGGCAATCGACGTGTTGCAGTTTGAAGAAAACGTCCAGCCGGTGCAGGTCCCCGTGACGATCTGTGGTGATGTGCATGGCCAGTTCCATGACTTGATTGAGTTGTTCAAGATCGGAGGTCCATGTCCTGACACCAACTACTTGTTTATGGGTGACTACGTGGACCGTGGCTACTATTCGGTCGAAACGGTGTCGTACCTCGTGTGTATGAAGGTGCGGTTTCCAAACCGGATCACGATTTTGCGGGGCAACCATGAGCTGAGACAGATTACGCAGGTGTACGGGTTCTATGACGAGTGTTTGCGCAAGTACGGGCTGGCGACGGTGTGGAAGCTCTTTACGGACCTCTTTGATTACTTTCCCATCACGGCGTTGGTGGACAACAAGGTGTTCTGTCTCCATGGAGGTCTTTCTCCCATGATCGAAACCATCGACCAAGTACGTGAGTTGAACCGTATCCAAGAAGTGCCCCATGAGGGTCCGATGTGCGACTTGTTGTGGTCGGACCCTGACGACCGGGGCGGCTGGGGGATTTCTCCAAGAGGTGCGGGCTTCACTTTTGGACAGGACATCTCCGAACAGTTCAACCACACCAACGACCTCAGTTTGATTGCACGCGCCCACCAGTTGGTGATGGAAGGGTTTTCATGGTCGCACCAGGAACTGGTGGTGACGATTTTCTCCGCGCCAAATTACTGCTATCGTTGTGGTAACCAGGCTGCCATCATGGAGGTTGACGAGCAACACAATAGACAGTTCTTACAGTACGATCCGCTGGTCAGACCGGGCGAGCCCACCGTCACTAGAAAAACCCCCGACTACTTCTTATGATCTACGCTTTGTTAAGTGCGCACTTACGCGCACAATTCATGTTTCAAGAAAGAAAGAAAAAAAGAAAAAAAAGGAATTGTAGAAAATTTGTAGAAAAATGAAGTTCTTTGTGGTCCGTGCACGACCCCACTAGCCAACCAGAACAAACATTTTCTAATCAAAACTCTTCACAACCATCCAAATGTTGAGAGTTAAGCCAACCACACGCATCTTAAGCTCGAGATCCTTATATACCTCGGTGTTGGAATCCGATGTCAAAATTACCAGAAACGGCAAAGTGAACGTGTCGGTCGGCAGCGGCGGCCGTTCATCCCGTACTGGCTACACAGCAACGGTGTTTGGTGCCAGTGGGTTTTTGGGCCGTTACTTGACGTCCAAATTGGCCCGTCACGGAACCACCACGGTTGTTCCATACAGAGACGACATGAAGAAACGGTTCTTGAAGGTCACCGGTGATTTGGGCGTTGTCAACTTTGTCGAGTTTGATGCCAGAAACTTGAAGTCGATTGAAGACTCGGTTGCCCATTCCGATATCGTGTTCAATTGTATTGGTGTCGACTATAACACCAAGAACTTCAAGATGGCCGACATCAACATTGCGTTGGCCGAAAGAATCGCTCAGGCTGCCAAGGACGCCGGTGTTCCTCGTTTTGTCCATGTTTCGTCATACAATGCCAACCCAGACTCCAAGTCAGTATTTTATGCCACCAAGGGAATTGGTGAACAGTTGGTGAAAGAAATCAACCCTGATGCCACCATTGTCAGACCTGCTCCAATGTTTGGTAGAGAAGATAATCTCTTGAATTACTTGGGTCCCAAGTTGAAGATGTGGACGCCTAACAAGAACGCCAAAGAAATCTATCCAATCCATGTCATCGATGTGGCCAGAGCATTGGAAAAGATTGGATACGATGACTCTACTGTTGGCCAGACCTACGAATTGTACGGACCTCAAAAGTTGTCATTCTTGGAAATAAGACAGATGATCCACGGTATTACTCAGGACTACTCACAGGCCGGTCCATTGTCGTACAACTTTGCTGATTACACGATTCCATTGCCTCTTGCAAGATTGGTGGCTGATATCAAGCAATTGTTATACTGGAAGATGACCAACGCCGACCAAGTGGAAAGACACTTGATCCACCAACAGATCGATACTAACGCCAAAACTTTCAAGGATTTGGGCCTCGAAGACGTCGACCAATTGGCCGATGTATTGTTCACGTATGTTAAGCAATGGAGACATCCATTAATTGCCCAAAAAGGTGCTCCTTCCAAGAAAGAGTTGGACAGATTACGTCAACTCGAACACTTTACTTAAGCATATAATTACGATTAAATTTACAAAAGAATACTTTGAATTTTTATATATAAAAAACAAAATAGAGAATCTCAACTTTTTTTTTTGCTTTTCTTACTCGGATATTTCCGATCTTTTCTTTAGGAAAATGGTGTTGTTACCTTCAGCACGTCAGTTACATGAAATCGAGCGAGCTCAGCAGATTGAAGTATTGGAACAGCTTTTTGAACCGTGTTCAACGTTTTCAGAATACATTTTAGCCACGATATTCCAAAAACCCGTCGATTCGTATCCTGTCCTTATCGAATCGGTGCGGGTTCAATTATACAAGTTGCTTAAACTGCCACAAGACGAACGGATTTCCAACATCATTGCAGCCCATCCTCGACTTGGAGGGTCTCTGAAGGTACCAACCACGCTGCTTTCGGCCCATTCGTTACAGGAACAGAAATCGCTTGCGGGATCGGCTGCGGAAACCTCCGCGTTGATAAGCCTTAATGATGCCTACGAACAAACGTTTCCGGGGTTGCGCTACGTGGTGTTTGTCAATGGCCGGCCACGTTCGGAAATCATACAGAATATGAAGCAAAGAATTACCAGAAACGATATTAACCAAGAGAGACGAGATGCTTTCGATGCTATGTGCGATATCGCCCACGACCGTGCCTCCAAGTTATGCAAATTATAAAACAGAGATAAGCAATACATACGAGAGAGGCCGGGTAAGTTTATTTTATTTTATTTTATTTTTAATTTTAGGACGACGTTTCTGGTAAATACACGCAAACACTTTCTCCAAATTCAACGAGTCGACCATTAACGTGTGCGCCCCCTTTAATCAATCAATCAATCAGTCGTCGTACTATCTTTTATACACAATAAAATGGTAAGTCTAATGAATCTAAAGACATTGTAACCTTCTAAGTCATATACTAACGTCAGGCTGGTGCTTTGGAAAATGCTCGTAAGGAAATCAAACGTCTTTCGTTAGACGCTGATGAGTCCCAGTATGGACAAATCTTCTCGGTTTCTGGTCCGGTCATTGTTGCCGAAAACATGATTGGTTGTGCCATGTACGAATTGGTCAAGGTTGGCCACGACAACTTGGTTGGCGAAGTCATTCGTATCAACGGTGACAAGGCAACCATCCAGGTTTATGAAGAAACCGCCGGTGTAACGGTTGGTGACCCAGTCTTGAGAACTGGAAAACCATTATCGGTCGAATTAGGTCCAGGTTTGATGGAAACGATCTACGATGGGATCCAGAGACCATTGAAGGCCATCAAGGACAAGGCCCAATCCATCTATATCCCTAGAGGTATCGACGCTCCAGCGCTTTCCAGAACCACTCAGTACGATTTCACCCCAGGAAGCTTGAAGGTCGGTGACCACATCACCGGTGGTGACATCTTTGGTTCCATTTATGAAAACTCGTTGTTGGATGACCACAAGATCTTGTTGCCTCCTAGAGCAAGAGGTACCATCACCTCCATCGCCGAGGCCGGCTCCTACAACGTCGAAGATACCGTGTTGGAAGTCGAATTCGATGGCAAGAAGTACACCTACTCCATGATGCACACCTGGCCCGTCAGAGTCCCTAGACCCGTTGCCGAAAAGTTGACTGCCGACCACCCATTGTTGACTGGTCAAAGAGTGTTGGATTCCCTTTTCCCATGTGTTCAGGGTGGTACCACTTGTATTCCTGGTGCTTTTGGTTGTGGTAAGACGGTCATTTCTCAATCGTTGTCGAAGTTCTCCAACTCAGATGTCATTGTCTACGTCGGTTGTGGTGAAAGAGGTAACGAAATGGCCGAAGTCTTGATGGAATTCCCAGAATTGTTCACCGAGATTTCTGGTAGAAAGGAGCCAATCATGAAGCGTACTACGTTGGTGGCCAACACCTCCAACATGCCAGTCGCTGCCAGAGAAGCTTCCATTTACACTGGTATCACCTTGGCCGAATACTTTAGAGATCAAGGTAAGCACGTTTCTATGATTGCTGACTCATCTTCTCGTTGGGCCGAAGCTTTGAGAGAAATTTCTGGTAGATTGGGTGAAATGCCTGCCGATCAAGGTTTCCCTGCTTACTTGGGTTCTAAGTTGGCTTCCTTCTACGAACGTGCTGGTAAGTCCGTTGCCTTAGGTTCTCCAGACAGAGTTGGTTCCGTTTCCATTGTCGCTGCCGTTTCTCCAGCTGGTGGTGATTTCTCAGATCCAGTTACTACCTCCACTTTGGGTATTACTCAAGTTTTCTGGGGGTTGGACAAGAAGTTGGCTCAAAGAAAGCATTTCCCATCGATCAACACCGCTCTTTCGTACTCGAAGTACACCAACGTGTTGGACAAGTACTACGACGCGAACTACCCTGAGTTCCCTGTGTTGAGAAACAAGATCAAGGAAATCTTGTCTAATGCTGAAGAATTGGAACAAGTTGTTCAGTTGGTTGGTAAGTCTGCATTGTCAGACTCCGACAAGATTACGTTGGATGTTGCCCAATTGATCAAGGACGATTTCCTTCAACAAAACGGTTACTCGACCTATGATGCATTCTGTCCTATTTGGAAGACCTTTGACATGATGAAAGCGTTCATGTCGTACCACGACGAAGCGCAGAAGGCTGTTGCCAACGGTGCCCAATGGTCGAAGTTGGCTGAAGCCACTGCCGATGTCAAGCACTCTGTTTCCTCGGCAAAGTTCTTTGAACCATCCAGAGGTCAAGAGGAAGGTAGAGCTGAGTTCAACGAGTTGTTGACCACCATTTCCGAACGGTTTGCAGAAGCTTCCGAATAGACATGAGGTCGAACCCGTCTTGTTTAATTCTTTTTTCTTTTTAGATTCAAGCTTCTTTTTATAACTCATATTCAATATTATATATTAACACCCGAACCATCCCCAGCAGTCAAAAAAGTAGATTTCCTGCTCGTGGCTGTGTTGTTGGATGATATCAGCAGCAGTTAGACTGATCGGCACTGCTTGTGGTGTCGCTGTAGGAGGCACAACCGCACTTAGTTCAGTAATTGTCGGGCGATTCGAAGGGATCGAACTTGAAGTATTGGACGGAAGATTAAGTTCTTGAATAGCAGCAGCAATCTCACTGGGTAGAGCTTGGGGTGGAGGAGGTTTCTGGACCAGGTTACCATTTGCACCACCAAACCAAGTTTTCAAGGTAGTAAAGAGATCCGGTTCCCTTTCTTGTAGAAACGGATGGAGATCTGGAGTGAGTCGTGTATTGTGTTGTGATTCACTAGGATTCCATCGCATTAGTCTTTCTTCCATAAAACGCTGGAGATGATCGTCTGGAGGAAATAAACGATCGGAATGTGCAAGCTGATGACGAATAGAAGGTGCTTCTTGTGTAGCTTCGTACGGTGGTTGGTGTGGCGACATGATTGGTTCAACCGGAGGAGATATAGTTGCAGGAGACTCAGATTCAACCATTTGGTCATTGGAGGCCAACAGTTGGTTTGGAGTTGGGGTATTGACAGAAGATCCAGGTTCTGGAAGCGATGGTTGCAGAATAGTTATGACTTTAACATCCTCATCATCTACTTCTATTTCTGTGTCAGTTTTGGTACCTTTTTGAACGCAGTGAAAGCGTTGCTTACATTCAGAAATAAATTCTGCTTCAAAATCCATGGTTTCATTGATAACCGCACTCATTCCGTTACGGGATTAAAGTGATAAGTCGCAACCACAAATGGCTGCAACTATTTACACAAAAGTCTGGACCCGGACCGCAACCGCAAGCCATTTCTTTCCCCACGACCAAAAATTAGTGAAAAATTTACCGTGACACCTTTTTGCCCTACAAATCATGCCTAAACTGATTTTTTTAAGTAATCTTTTATTACATACGGACATTCACGTTGTGAAACGATCGTAGAACTAGGAAATATAAACAAGATAAACAACATAACGCCATGACCAACCAATAGCAGCAAGCCTAAAAAAAAGAGTAACTACCATCAATCGCTTCTCTTTCTTTTTTAGTCTTTTCTCTCGAGAAGGAAAAAGGGGAAAGGGAAAGAAGAGCGGTATCAATTGACATTACGCCAAATCATCTGTGTCCGATTACTTGGATCTAGCTCTAACCTTCCGTCTCTTTCTTTTAAGTCTTCTAACTCTCTTTTTTCTCCACTTATCTCTCATAATGAATGATAATTAGTGTATAGTAAAAAAGGAAAAGGAAAAGAAGAAGGTGCGTACAGTTTTATAAAGTATCGGTCGACGGTGCGTGGTCGTCGTCGTTGCCAAAGAATCGACAGGAGAAAGACGTGCGCCCACCGTTTTGCGTCTAAAAGTCCTTTTAAAAAATGTGACGTTAACCATACAAATAATGCATTTATCATGTGATATGTAGGGCTACTGCCCTAGATTGCAATAAATTTATTTACAATAGATATAATAGAAATGAATGGGGTTTTAGGGGGAGCGTAGGGCGCAGAGGAAGCTATCCAAAAGTTGACTAGTCTTTATGTTCAAGACGTGCTGATTCTTGTCTGACAGCCATAAGCAAGTCTTCTTTAATGTGGTCGAGATCTAACTGGATACACAATCTGTCGACGATCTCGGGAGTAAGAACCATGGTTTCTTTATCTGTAGATGGTGGCTGTGGGGTAGCGTATGCCAAATCGATGGAATCAATTTCCTTGAAAGTCAAGTGTTTTGTATCGTCATCACTGTTACCTGCTGAATCTGTGCGGTCTTCAAGCAAGTAACCCAAGTGTTTGACTCCGAGCAATGCTTTAATGTTGCAATATAAACGGTACGTCAAATAGAGACCAGGAACATTGGGCAATACTGGAATCATTGCAAGAGGAAGCGTGAGCGGGATCCCGACTGCACATGTAATTGCTTGTTTCAAATGTTTGGACTGACCATATTTCTTTAGTTCGTAGAGCTGATTCAATATGGCTGCAGGCGGGTGAAATGTCGGATGGTACAATGGAATCGGCTTTATTTGGTCGACAGGGAGTTGGAAAGACTTTATTTCCGATGGCATCAAGTTGGTTGTGCCGTTCCAGTTGTTGTTGGTGGCCAAACGCAAGCTTTCTTCGTTAATCTCGCGGATCATGGACTTTTGAGATGGAAATGATTTGAGACAGTGTTCTTCGAACGGCACAGTATCCAAGAGTTTATTGACCCAGTTGGTGATTTTTGTATTGATGCTTTTATCTGATTGGGAGATTTTGGCCCAGCCTTTGGCGGTTAGCGATACGAGTTTGCCTTCGAGTTTGGAAACAAGCGAGATGCGTTGGAGTTGTTGCTTCGATAAGAGTGCCGAGGGTTTGTGGTTGCAGTAAATGTATGACTTGGTGGTGGTGATTGGAAGTGCAATGACATAGAGGCTCTGTTTGTTGATGGGTGATAGTGTTGAGTGAAACCGTAGCAGATTCATGGAGAAACGGTTCATGGTGGCGGCGGCGGGTGGGACCCTGATAGATTGCGAAACTTCAGATTATATCGCCACGCGAAAAAAAAAAGATGATTAGAGTACAGAAAAGCGAGGGAAATAGCGACAAATAGTGAGAGCTGGTAAGGAAATTAGCGAGAGAAAAAAACAGAAATTCGAACTAAGCAAAAGAAAGTTACTGAGAAAAAGCAACAGTCAAAAAGGAAAAATAAAACAAGACGAAATAGTGAGAAATGTAAATAAAATAACCTGGGAAAAAAAATACTCGAGAAACTCGATTTTCAGATTCTGTGTTCGTTGAACGTCTTCAAACACAATTTTATAATACAATAAACCAAATTTTCTTGTAACTTTTTCCATAACCATTTTTCTATACTTTCTGTTTGTTCTGTTTGTTCTGTTTGTTCTGTTTCTAGCTTCTGTTGCTATAATTAAGCTTTTTCCCACTCGCGTTTCAGGCGACATTGTTAGCTTGCTTTTTCGGTACTGAAATCTTATCGCGCGCTACCCGAAAACCAATCCACAAACACACTGTAAGTGTGACCATGAACGAGCTCAAGGACGAAGATGTCAATGTCTACAACCATCGTCCCAACATAATACCTCCGTATGTGTTGGATACGCTCTCCAAGGCCCACTACCGTGAGCAGCTTCCTAATACAAACACCAACGTGCCTCCACCAACCCCCGGTGATGCCCAATTTACCCTTAAAGGCCAGGCCTCGAAAACTGTAGATGACGATCAGTACCTCAGTTTTGCCAACGATATCTACGTGAAGTCAATGAACAATAACTGGCACAATCTTTTGGCCTCAGTCCGCCAGCCTACGCCATACACCGTCGGTCAAGTAAAAGTGGTGGGCGTTCCTGAAAACGGTGATGTACGTCTCGATGGCGAATGGAGTGGCGAAGAACGACTTCGCATGGCCCTTCTTGGCTCCTCAAGCTCCGATTCCGACTCTAGTGGTGAACAGAAGTCGCCGTTTTTGCCGCTAAACTGGTTCAGCCGCAAAAGAACCAAACCAAAAGACTATGAACGCGCAAGAGTGCGATCCAAGGCCGGGTACTGGATGTCCGACGCCAAAAGAGCCGACTTATATCCCACACTCAAGCGACTTATGGTCCATAACCCGCTTGTGCCGCTTTTTTTGCGGTTTCTCATCATTGTTTTCCTGACAGGTGCGCTTGCGCTCGCATGTTCAATCTATGTTAATTCACGCCACAAGTATGATGGAGTACTGGTACAACAGCAGCCCAGCACTATTATGGCAGTGGCAGTGCAGTGCTGTGCCATTGCGTACGTGATCTACATTGCGTACGACGAATATAACGGGAAGCCATTGGGGCTTCGAGATCCGCTCGGTAAGATGCGATTGATCATGCTCGATCTTCTCTTTATAATCTTTCTGTCAGCCGATCTTTCGCTCACATTCAATACATTATACGACGACGAATGGGTGTGTTCGAGCGTACAGACGTGGCCAAACCAACTGGCGGTGGTTTTTCCTACCGTACACTCGATCTGTCGCCGGCAACGGGCATTGGCATCTCTTCTTTTTATCTCTCTATGTCTTTGGGTCCTCACTTTCTCCATCTCCCTTTTTCGGGTCGTAGACCGTGTTTCTACCCCAGGACAACGCAGTGACTAGCGTCTTTTAATAAATTTATATGGCAATGTATATTTGGTCGTGCACTGGCGAATCGCACTCTCCATGGGAGGACAAAGAGAAAAAAAGTAGCACTTTTTTAATGTTTTTGTGAGATTAACTAATTCATTTTTACCAAAAAAGTTTCGAAAGTAAAGAGAACCACTGAGAAAATGTCGGCATTACCAGTGGCAAACGACTTGAATTCGACATGGGACTTCATCCAGCCTGGTTTGGAGTTTATTTTGGGCTCGCAGGGCGACCAGGGCGTCAATTCGAAGATGTATATGAACTGCTACACCGCCGTGTACAACTTCTGTGTCAATAAGTCAAGACGCGGCGATTCCGTTGCCCTGCTGGAAAGCAACTCATACTCGTTGGCAGGAGCAGAGATCTACTCCAAATTAGACAACTACTTGACGGAATTTATTCGGGCGTTACAGAAACAATCACACGAAACGTTTTTGGAATTCTACGTTAGGCGCTGGACCCGCTTTACCATCGGTGCAGGTTATCTCAACAACGTGTTTGACTACATGAACCGGTACTGGGTCCAGAAAGAACGTGCGGACGGCAGAAGAGACGTCTTTGATGTGAATACCTTGGCTCTCATCAAGTGGAAGAGTGAAATGTTCAACAACAACGCCGAAGTCTTGATTGCCGAAGTGTTGGAACTCATTGAAAAACAAAGAAACAACGAAATCGTCGATACCTCGCTCATTTCCACTGCCATCAAGTCGTTGGTCTTTTTGGGTATTGACGTCCAGGACCTCAAAAAAACCAATTTGGTGGTGTACGTCTCACATTTTGAAAACATGTTCTTGGACAGCACCAGAGAATACTACCGTCGCGAACTGGAAAAGTTTCTCGCTGACCACAGTGTGGTTGACTACATGAAAAAGTGTGAAAGCAGACTCACAGAAGAAATATCGCGCTCCAACAACTACTTGGAAGACCATACCAAACGCTACTTGTTGGATGCTTTGCACAATGTGTTGATTAAAGATCATGCTCAGGTCATGTACAACCAGTTCCTTGCATTGTTGGAACAGAATGAAACCGAACACATTCAAAGAATGTACAAGTTGTTGTTCAAGGTCCCCAGCACCTTGGACCCGTTGGCCGACACATTGGAGGCCCACATAAAGGAACAGGCCGCCAAGTCATTGGAGGATCTTAAAGTTGCATCAGAAACTGCGGTGGAAAGCAAGACTGCCGAAACGAAGGTGGCTAAACGAGCTACTGCTAACTCTGTAGACCCCAAGGCCTACGTCAACACCTTGATAACCATATACATACAATACAGCGAAGTCGTGGAGAAAGCATTTAACAAGGATACACGGTTTATTCGGGCATTGGATAATGCGTGTCGGTACTTTGTCAACAAGAACGCGATTGCCACGCCTACGCCCAAGTCGTACTGCAGAACTCCAGATCTTCTTGCAAAGTACGCTGATACGTTCTTGAAAGGCTCAAGCAAGGAGTCGGATACTGTGGACATGAATGCGGACAACTTGATGATGGTGTTTAGATTTATCAACGACAAGGATGCATTTGAAGAATTCTATCGCCGAATGTTGGCAAAGAGACTTATCAATAGCAACAGCAAGTCTGATGAGTTGGAAGAAGGCATTATCCAGCGATTACAGGAAGAAAACTCGATTGAGTATACTCTGAAGATGACCAAGATGTTCACCGATATGAAGGCGCTGGAAGACTTGCGTGTGAGTGTCAAGGAGCAAGTGTCAGAGTCTGTGGTCAAGGATTTCAATCCATTGATTTTGGCGCAGAGTGTGTGGCCATTTACGCATCTGGCAGACTATGAGTTGAAGGTTGCACCTGAGTTACAGGGTCCATTTGATCGGGTGAACGAAGCATACGGAACCAAGCATAACGGGAGACAGTTGAAGTGGTTGTGGAGACATGGGAGGGCCGAAGTAAAGGCCAACTTGTCACGTAAAGGGAAGCCTCCTTTTATCTTTACTGTGAGTAACATCCAACTTATGATATTGATGGCATTTAACAAGCAGAACAGTTATACGTTCAGCGAGTTGTACGAGATTGTTGGGACGTCTCGGTATATTTTTGAGGCGAACTTGTTGCCACTCACGAAGTACAAGCTTATCGAGCAGAGTGCAGGCGACAGTGCTGACAACACGAAGTACACAATGGTGGAGGAGTACAAATCGAGAAAGTTACGGGTGAACTTTATCAGTGCGATCAAGACCAATGAGCTCAAACAAGAAGAGGAGGATGCCAACAAGGAGATTGACGAGACGAGAAAGAATTACCTTTCGGCGTGCATTGTGCGTATTATGAAGTCACGGAAGGTGGTGAAGCACAACGACTTGATCAACGAGGTATTGCCGCAGACGTTGTCACGGTTCCAGGCAAAGATCATTGAAATCAAGCGTGTGATTGACCACTTAATAGAAAAGCAGTACATCCAAAGAATTGATAACAATACTTATGAGTACTTGTCTTAGTTATTTTTACTAATGAATGCTTAAAGAAATGAAGGGAATTAGAAAAAGTAAAGTAATTTAATTCTTTTTTTTTGTGTTTTTTTTTTTTTTTTCACCCATTAATGTGCAGACCGCGAGCGATGTGATAAAACTATCAACATGAGTTTGGTGAAACGGCAGCGAGTAGACGATGCTGGACAGTACAATTCGTTGGTAAAGACAGCAGGAAACGGATCCAGTGGCCGTATTCTCTATAACGATGCTGTTGTATTAGAAGGACACCAAGGAACGGTTCTACGGGCACGGTTCAGTCACGATGGATCCAAGGTTGTTTCTGGAGGCATGGACAAGTCGTTAATGCTCTGGCGACTTCCCACGCCACAGAACAAGGAAGATGTTAACTACGGAATCATTAATGGCCACAAGGCTGCTGTTACAGGAATCTCATGGACGTATGACGACTTGATGTTGGTTACGGCAAGTGCTGATTCAACGGTGGGATTCTGGGACGCTGAATCCGGCCAGAGAACCCGCAAATGCACCGGACACAATGGTGTGGTCAACAGTGTGGCGGTGGCCAGCGATTTTGGGGTGGTCAGCGTTGGTGACGACGGTACAGCTTTCCTCTGGGACCATCGTCAGAAGTCGCCCACGGCCTCTGTAAACACACCATATCCATTATTAGCAACTACATTCAATCATGAAGGATCTACTTTCTATATTGCCGGGATCGATCCCACGGTTTATGCATACGACGTTCGGAAACCCAATACGGTGCTCTGGCAAAGTGCGGGACAGGACGATTCCATCACGTCACTCGCAATCAATTCTGACGATTCGGTGCTTGTTTCACGGTCAATGACAGGAAGCATACGTACATACAGCTCCAAAGCATTTGTACCGGAAGGAATTCCTCGGTTAAGCCCGTATTCGTACGTTGGAGCACCTTCTGGTAACGAATATAACTTGATTTCGTGCTGTTTCAGCACCGACAACGTCACTATATACTCCGGATCAGAAGATAAAACACTTACAGCATGGGACCTTGGCTCAAGAAGAGTTACCAACAAGTATGAGGGCCACCGTGGCTGTGTTGTCGACGTTGATTACCATCCAGATGGCATTTTACTCTCAACATCTACAGACGGCTCGATCATCGTGAGAGAAGTCTAAAACCGAACCCGTTTCGTACCTCCATTGACACGTTTGGACCGAGGCTCAGTCACAGTCTCCTCGTCAAAGATATCTTTTGTCAACTGAACCTTGCTTTCGTTAATACGTTGCAAGTTACCTTTGTTAAACAAGTACATGTTCCACACCCGGTGCGAATGGTTGACCACATCCTGATGTTTCAAGAGCCCATAATCCAAGTTATCTTGGTGCACTAGTACCTGCTGGTTGGTGGATTCGGTGACAAATGGACAGAACTCAGGTTCGTCTGGGTCAAGATCCAAGAACTGGTTCTTCAAAACATACCCCTGCATCCCAGTATCGTCAATAACGTACCGTTTCTGGGCTTCATCACGATTGTCACCTTCATCTTCCATCGAACGCCGCTTATAAATCTCTTCCTCCAACGTTCCCTTGAGAACCAAAGTTTCGACATAAACATCTTGTGTTTGACCGATTCTATGTGCTCTCTTGATTGCCTGTGCCTCGATGGATCTCTGCCATACTGGACTAATGAAATAGACCCGCGTGGCAGCGATGATCGTAAGTCCATGGGCCGCCAACTTGAGGTCCATCACCAACGTGATTCCTCCCAAACTTTGGCTGTCGTAACTGGTGAAATCAGCCAAGTTTGTTGCCCGTTGACTGGGATTGATGTATGTAGCATAAAGAATATAACTGATTCCCAAAAGATCAAGCAATTCCGTCAAGTAGTATGCACTGTCTTCGAAATCAAAAAACACAATCGACTTTATCTGCTGCTCCTGATGTTCAAGCAACCGACTGGCAAGATACGATAGTTTGGCCGAAGCTGTTCCAAGGATCTGTGCTTGTTGAACATCTTGAAACGATAATCTTGCCAGGGTTGAATGGAAATCGTCGGTCATGTTCATTCCATCACCATCTGGCCGCTTCAAGGTATTAGTTTCTTCATCCTGGGAAAGACTTCGCTTTTTGGGGTTGCTACTCGGCATAAAATTACGCACTTCTCGAGGCTCTTCTACTGCAGCCTGAATATCTTCATTCGCAGGCATCTCAAAGTCTTGTTGATTAAACCGTTCGGCATTTCTTTTGATATCCTTTTGCCAGTATGATTTCCAAAATGGTTTCGAAACCTCTTCAAGTTTCTCTTTAAGCATCACTCCATCATTCATATCCATAAACCGATGCTTGTAATGGAACTCTTGCACCTTGTGAAGGTGAGGTGCTCCAAATACACTAATATCATCGTGCAAGACTCCCGTGCCAAAAGATTTGGTAAATGCCTCGGGTAATCCAGTTACATAGAAGTTCATTTCATGTAACAACGCTGCTGTTCGCCATCTGGGATTACTCAATGCTGTTTTGGATACTTCCACCGATTTATTAAGCAACTGCTCGTCATACGCATTATATATCGGGTTCTCTTGGTGCTTCTTGAGTGATTTTTCACATATTTGGATCATCGACTCGATATCTTGTTGCTTGAATCCCGTCCAGTGGAAGGTCGCCCTCTGCAAATTTGAAATTAACCGTCTCAACTGGCCTCTATTTGCGGGATGAAACATATAATCAATATCCTGCCGTTCTGAAGAGACAGCATTGACCGCTAAAACAGCCGTAAAGAGATTGAGTGCAAGTTTATTATGATAAGAAGGTTCAAGAAACACTGCCTCGTGGTGTAGCTGAGGTAATGTCAAGTTGTTCCCTATTTCATCAGGATTATGTCTCACCAATATGGAGTTTAGGAGAGAATGCAATGATGTAGACGATCCATACAGATTGGACAATAAAGGCTTGACGATCATATCGTTCCAGTATTTTGGTTGAGAATGAAACGGTTCCACCTTGAGAAAATTAGCTATGATAGTTCCCAATTTGTTTAAGTCATTGCGTTCATTGAAATTGGTTTTCACCACGTACCGACTCTTGGACTCTTCATCCAAGTGAAGCTGGGTCAAGCCAGATGTTGGAGTACCTGTCACGGCCCATCTCCTTTCTGCATGTAATGTGCGGCACAACTGACTGGCACGAGACGACTTGGAGTTCATGCTGTGGCCCTCGTCGATGATCAAACGTTTCCAGTAGATTTTGTTCAATGGATTGGAATTATCGTCCATTTCACCCAACTGACGAGCCAAGAAAGAGTATGTAAGAATAACTAAGTCGTAATGCATCACTTCAATTGGATCTTCGGGGTAGATATTGGTGTAGTAATCGCCTAGGCGACTAAATGGCCTTTTGAAATGAGTCGACACAAAGAGTTTATGTAGATATCCCGGTTTTAAGTGCTTCTGCATTTCATTGCTCCATTGATAGAACAAGTTATCAGGCACAACCACAAGAGTTGCGTTCGATAGATAAAGAGTTCGGTATAGTCTTCCTTCAGGAGGTAAATGATCGTCCTTTCTGCGAGTCGATGGACCTCTTGCTCTCAACAGAAACGCAGATTCATACTGCTTGTTGACCAAAGGGATTCGGAAAAGCCCTGGTTCATCCATGAGCTTAGTTATGACTGTTTGTGGTAGTTCACTTGAGTAATATCTCCATGGTAACGAGTTCTGATTAATGGATCTTTTACAAATATCAGCAAGAGACTTGAGACGCCGTGGTTGTCTGAACCGAGGCACAAGAACATTATCACGATGCACAAGTTCTTCGACATCCAGATCATCCTCATACAATAACAAGTCCTGGGGAACTTGTGATGCCTGGTCCTTGGTCAAACAAATGAGACTGAGTGAGATAAGGGTCTTTCCCAACCCCATATTCTCTCCAAGTATACCACCACAAGGGAGTAAGAATAATGTAGGTTCGGCATAAATAAGACTATCCACAAGATTGAAGTAGTAGGTCTTATTGTTGGGGGATTTGAGTTCAATAAAGTTGGGAGATAAGGCTCTAGAAGGAAAAGATTCCTTCTCCAACATTTTTGCAACTGAGCGGCGCTGAAACAGGTACAATTCCGATTTGAGCCCCTTGATAGGAGCCTCTGAGTTTATTAAAAGTGAAATCAACGTTTCAGAAGATGGTACGCCCCCGTGATCTTCTCTGTAAACGGACTTAAATTGTGGTGAGGTGATGTGGTTATAGATAGCTTGGACTTTGGCAAATAAGGAGACTTGTTCTTCGGGTTCTGGAATCTGTGGGGGTTCCTGAGACGTCCATCGGGATATATGAAAGTTTGTCGTGGAAGCGTCGTAACGAAATTGACCGAGACAATCGATAATTGCAGTGGGAAGTGTAAGTGAGGACCAGCCATTAACCGAGAAATCCATTACCGAAAGTAATTGAGGCCATGAATGTTTAAGTGTTTTTTCTAGCTGGAGGTTCTTGGGTCGATTTGAACGCCAGTCTCGTACATCGCGAGATTCAGGCGTATCGCATGGCAATGCATACACCCGAACCTTGAAAATCCCGGAGTAACACTTGAAAGTTGCCATTACATATCGGTAGTCTATAAGGAATTGGAGCACTGTAACCAATTGACTTGGTTTACGGGTTCCCAGAACATAGAGGAACAAGTTGATATCGAGCCATTCCCATCCATCTCCGGCTGGAATTCCATCCAAGCTCGATATTGCAAGTGGGAGATTACCAAACGCAAGTGTACCTACCGGAATGTATCGCTTTAGATCATTGGAAGCTTCTATAAGCCTTTGGTAGGACGTAAGGCGGGGCATGAGGCATGGAAGTCTGGAATATATGGGGTTTGGGGTGGGGGAAGAAAGAGAGATGGGACGACATTATGTCATTACGACATTTGCACTGAAGAATCTCCATTAACAGAATGCGACATATTTTATCCATTCTCCGAGTTACGTAATCGCGTGTGTGTTCAGAGAATAACGTGCCGTTTGCGACATACTCCGGTAGGGGCGGTCACAAACTATTGACTCTAAAATTATAAAAGCTAAGCCTTTATTGTGAGTCATAGCAAGACGATTATAAGCGGAGTCTGATTGGATCCACTGGGTTTTAATGCGTCAACCAAAGCCACATAAAGCCGGGTTTGACGTTTTTCTACCCAATGAGATAAGCGATTATCTGTAGCCTCTGGAATGTACGGCCGCATTAATCTCATCTACGAAATGTTGCGCATATTTTGGCACAAATATCTTCTAGTATATATATAATTAGAATTGAATTTGACAGGGGCTAGTAAAGAAAATTTTCATACAGCTCCCAGAAAGTCAAAACAACCAACTACAATTAGTAGTTATGCTACCGCTATCAGGAGAGTTCTGGACCAAGTATTGTGATGCGGTCACTACCCCGTTGTACGATCCGAGACACAATGAATTAAACCCTAAGTTTGTTGGTGCAATCATCCTCACCGCAAACTTCATTTTGGGAATCTTTGCAGTAATTCAGGTGATCCAGTTGATTTACAATAACAGCTATGGCCCCTTCGGTATCAAGTACTCCTTTGGTTCGCCGTTTAAGCTTCGCAGCGTCGGTATCTACCAATTGGTCAAACTCAACTCAATCTTTTTGCAGTTGTTTTTGCTCGTATTCTTGACGGAGTTTACTTTTGTATCTTTGTATGACATTAGTACGTTAGCCTCAGTGCTTAAAATTGCCTTGGTGGGTTTTGTCTTTCTTCCATTCCACATAATCGAACCTACAAGATCCACCGTTAGTCTGGCATCTCTCCAGTTATTCTGGTTTCTAGAAGTGATAGGCAACTCTGTTATCCTAGCCCAAGACTCCTTTTCTTCTCACAAGGTATTCGTCCCCAGAAACGTTTCTTCTTCACAGGAAATAGTCTATCTCCTCGAAATTGCTTTATTGATCAACTCAATTATCATCATCTTATTCGAAACAGTCCTTTACTCACCATCAAGAGAATTGGTGGATTACTGGAACTTGAATGATTGGCAAATTGACGCAGTGCGTCCATTTTATGCCGAATTGGGTCTTATTTGGTTAGACCCTTTGATCAAAGAAGTTCACGAAACGAAGGATCTTGATCCTAAAAGTATCCCACCAACTCACATAAACCTTCTTTCTGACATCAATTACCAAAAATTCCTTGAGAAATGGAATAAAGCTTGCTCCAAGGCAGAAAAAAAAAGATCAGCCAGGTTGCAAAAAATTGCCAAACCTACCGAAAAGGACAAACAATTGCCAAAGGTTTCCTTATTTCTTATCCTCATTAAGTTACATTGGCAAGCAGTTTTAGCTGCTGCTGCGCTCGATTTATTGGAGATGGCTCTTAGTTTAGGCCAAACCTTCTTATTACAACGGTTTATTCTCTTTTTCTCGAACTCTAGTGTTTCTGTCAACTCGAAGGAGAAACAGCCAATAATTGTCGGTGTCTCCATAGCTGGTGGTATTTTAATTGCCGCTGTGGGAAGATACACCTTTTTCAGTCAATATTTTGTTCGTTTCTTTCATATCAGAAACAAGATCTTGGGCTCGTTGAATGCCATGATCTATGACAAAGCAATGAAATTGTCTGGAGACGCTAGAAAGACGAAGACTTCGGGTGAAATCATCAATAACGTGGCTGTCGATCTTTTCACAGTCATGGATTCGCCTCAGAGCTTTATCGATGTGTTTCTTGTGCCAATTAGATTTATCGCATCTTTAATAGCGTTGAACAAAATCATCGGAGCTGCTACCTGGTCAGGAGTTATTGCAGCAGCCATCTTAATTCCAATAAGTAGTTATGTGAGTACCTCGATTTCGTCATATCAAACTACCAACTTGGCTTACAAAGATGATAGAACTCGCTTGACTTCTGAAATCTTAACCTCCATCAAAAGTATCAAATTGTTTGCCTGGGAACAACCAATGTTGAAGAGAATACTATCCATTAGAAATGACAAGGAGTTGGTTTTACTTCGTAAAATTGGTATCTTGAATTCTATTGGTATGTTCTTCTGGACGTCAATTCCTTTCATTGTTTCCAGTGTTTGTTTGATCGCATTTATTTATATTGTTGATGTTCCATTGACTCCAGCGATTGCTTTCCCAGCTCTCTCGTTGTTTGAGGTGTTGACTGAACCTATCAGTTTGATTCCTGAGTTATTTTCCGGTTTAATTGAAGCTAACATTTCGTTGCAAAGACTTAGAGAATTGTTTTCTATGGAAGAATTGGAAGTGAAAGGCATTGAAAGGACATATGAACTTATCAAAAAGGATGATGTTTCGATCACAGTTAAAAATGCCAACTTCCTCTGGGATGCCGTCAATGAGTTCAAAAGTAACGATAACGAAAACGATGCCGAAGCCCCTAGTAACATTGCATTGAAGAACATCAATTTTACGGCTAGAAAAGGTCAATTGACTTGTATTGTTGGTAGAGTTGGAAGTGGAAAGACTACATTCCTCAGATCCTTGTTGGGCGAATTACCCTTCGAAGCAAATCCAGAAACCAAGGTACAGGTGAATGGGACAGTTGCTTATTGTTGCCAAAATCCATGGCTTGCTAATGCTTCTGTCAAGGAAAATATTTTGTTTGGTCGTAAATTTGACAAAGCATTTTATGAATTGACTGTTTCTAGTTGTCAATTGCTTAGTGATTTTGAGGTGTTACCTGACGGAGACAGAACCATAGTCGGTGAGAAAGGTATTTCTTTAAGTGGAGGTCAGAAAGCTAGAATTGCCTTGGCAAGGAGTGTTTATTCTAGATCCGATGTCATTTTGCTTGATGATGTACTTTCAGCAGTTGATGCACATGTTGGGAAAAATATAATTAAGCAAGTGTTGGGTCCAGAAGGTATATTGGCGAGTAAGACTATTGTTTTGGTAACCAATGCGGTTAATGTTTTGCAATTTGCTACCTCCATTGTATTAATCAAGAATGGTCAGATCACTGAAAGAGGTACTTTTGATGAGGTTGTCGGAAATGAAGGTGATTTGGCTCAAATCATAAAAGAATTTGGTCAGAAGGAAACTGAAAAGCTTACTGCCAGCGATTCTGAATCAGTATCATCCGATGAAAATGCAGTTCTTCCATATAATGCAGAAGCCAGCCAGTTAGAAGAGCTTGCTGCTGCTGAAGGTGACGAAAATGCGCTTGAGAGAGTAGAGACCCGCCGTACAAAAGCTCCTAGTTTTGTTTCATTTGGTCATGACTACGAAAATGACGAAAATGATAACCTTGTTAAACGTACGGGCAACACAATTGAAAAGGGATCCACTGGTAACGTTAAATGGAGCGTTTATATTGAATATTTCAAAGCCAGTGGCGTTGTTTGGGTTATCATATACATATTCAGTTACATTGCTCATATTTCTATGTCCATTGGTGCAAACTATGTGTTGAAACATTGGTCCGAGTTGAATTTGGAAGCAGGCTACAATACTAGTCCAGTGTTCTTCTTATCAGTTTACACCATTTTAGGACTTGGTGCTGGTATTGTGTCCTTGCTTGGTTCCTTTGTCATTTGGAGCTACTGTGTTGTTCGTGGTGCTAGACACTTTCATGATAATATGGCAAGAAGTGTTTTGAGTTCTCCGATGTCGTTCTTTGAAACAACTCCTGTTGGAAGAATCTTGAATAGGTTTTCAGATGATATTAACACGATTGATCGTCATCTAATTTGGTCCTTCTTGGGTCTTTCCGATTTCCTTATCGAGACTGTTGGATTGTTATCTGTCGTTGTAATTGGTGTACCTGTCATGTTTTTGATTGTTGCGGTTCTTTTTGTCATTTATAACGAGGTCAGAAAGTACTTTATTCCAACTTCGAGAGAACTTAAAAGGCTAACAAGTGCAAAGAAAAGCCCTGTATTCTCTCATTTGCAAGAATCAATCAACGGCGTGGACACCATTAGGGCTTATGGACAGGCCGAGCGCTTCTTTTACAAGAATCAAAGAAATGTTGACGAATTGATTGCTTGTCAGTATACCAGTGGCTGCAGCAACAGATGGCTTTCAATGAGATTGCTGGCAATGTCTGCTTTTATTTCCTTTGCGACATCGATGTTAATCTTGTCTACCTTGGGAACTGAAAGGGAACTCAGCGCTGGTTTAGTTGGTTTCATTATGATTAATGCAATGAGCATCACTTACAAATTAAACTTGATTATAAGATACTGGGCAGATGTTGAGAGTAAGACAGTTTCAGTTGAGAGATTAATTGAATACTGCAATTTGCCATCTGAAGCCGAATCGATCGTTGAAGATTACAGACCACCAGCTCAGTGGCCACTGAATGGTGCCATTTCGTTCAAGAATTATTCTACCAAATACAGAGGGAATTTGGATCCTGTGTTACTGAATATCTCTATCGATATCAAACACAGAGAAAAGATTGGAATTGTGGGTCGTACGGGTGCTGGTAAATCAACCTTATCCTTGGCGTTATTTCGTATCTTAGAAGCCAGTACTGGTAACATTGAAATTGATGGATTTGACACCAGTAAGCTTGGACTCTATGATTTGAGACACAATCTTAATATTATTCCTCAGGATTCACATATGGTTGAAGGATCAATCAGACAAAATTTAGATCCATTTGAACAACATACTGATGAACAGTTATGGAAAGTCTTGGAGCTTGCGCATTTGAAGGATCATATTCTGCAAATGAAGACAAAAAGAGGTGGTAAAATGGATGGTAAAGAAGATGAAGAGTCAGAGGATGAACTAGATGATTCAGTTCAGTATGATACTGGTCTCGCAGCTCAGGTTTTTGAAGGTGGTTCTAATTTATCTTCAGGACAAAGACAACTTTTGTCGCTTGCCAGATCTTTATTGAACAGCTCGAATGTATTGGTTTTAGATGAAGCAACAGCAGCAGTTGACGCACAAACAGATAAGATTATTCAAGAAACGATCCGTGCCGAATTCTCTGATAAGACGATTTTAACTATCGCCCATAGATTGGACACTATTTTAGATAATGACCGGATCTTGGTTTTGGAGAGGGGATGCGTTAAAGAGTTTGATACTCCTGCCAACTTATTGGCCGACCCAACTAGTATTTTCTATTCTCTTTGTAAGGAAGGTGGATACTTGAAGCTGGGAAATAGGCCTGCGTACTAGAAGGGTAAGTTTATATGGATACTGAAAAACATCATAGTATGGATTTACTTAATTTAAAAGCCTAAAAGGTGCAGTTACCGAATATACATCCTGCCCAAATAACACTTCTGTCCAATTTTTATACGATAATATATGCCAAGATTATTCTTCTGTTGAAGAATGATACGATATGCCAGTGTTTCTTACGACTATTTGTTTTCAAGAACGTAGGCTTCTTTGGATAAGAATATTATTTCCTAGTTTTTATGATAAGAACATACTTTTCAGTGTCAGCAAATTATTTGCTATGGTCATATGTTGCATTTCCACCTCTAATATCTGGTTATGGATTGTGATTGTATTGCACAATTACCTTAATTATTGTATGGTGATAGAATTCTGGTCAATTTTTGCACATTTGGAAGGAGCTTGCAAAACGAAAATATTAGGTATTCCATTCAGTCAAGTCATGAAATGGAAAGAAATAGGCCTCTTTGCCTCGTTGCGATACAGAAAGAAACTCGGGTTTTTGAACTATTCGAGCCAGAACTTTTGAAGGGTAGCTTCCCTTTGCTTGTTGCACCAGCGAAACAAAGATGGGAATGCTGGTTTGTGATTCTTTTTATTGCCGTGACCTAGAATTCACAGGAACCAGGGTGATCGCCAGCACAAATTGAATAATCTAAACATTTGAAATACTAGTGGATACCACTACCGGTTGGTTGATTTTTATTTGGAATATATTAGGAAACCAGTGAACGGGTAGTCCATTCTGTTCTAGAATTCGAGGTATTACACACAAGCACTTTAGCACCTGAAGGTCCAGCTTTAACAGAAAGAAACTAATTAAGACCATCAACGACAGACGTTGCTGCGAAAAAAAGACACACCTGGTACACCATCAACACCATCAGTATGACCAACAATAGAATATATTTGAATTATAGTTCAGGATTTATATTTACTGAATTCAGCAAGAAGTACTTTACTCGTACTTTAAACGTAGTAGTAAGTTGTTACAAGTAGGATTTAAAAATCATTTGTTAATATAGGTTATAATAGTCTACAACGATCGCATCCCAGTATAATATCCAAACGCCAAATTATTTTCAACGGCTTTATTAATTGTTGCAAAAGCTTTTTGTAGTTTGTGGTGTTAGAACCGCCAACGAGTTCCTTTATGTCATATTTTGCAACCAAAGTGCCAACGTTTCTGGGCTTATGCATATTTGCAACTATATTGGGCTGGGATGTAGTTATTACGATGCCTGTGGTTCCACGAGAAGGGCCAGTAACATACGAATCAGACTTCTTTATTAGGTACCAATATTACATTAAACTAGTTAATAATGACTATCTCACCTTAGACCTTCAATAGTTTCTTGAATCGATTTTCATCCGTGTTCACTGCGCAGATCGATCTTCCGTCGGTAACAAATTTCTATTAAATTGACCAAGACGAATTTTATTAACTAGGTGTGGCGGTATTTAGAAAATATTCAACACTACAGTTTTACTGATCTGTAAGCAATTGAACTGGTCAGGGAAGGTATAAATTGAAAACTCCAATACTATAATTACATAATTACGCTAAAGAACTAATTTCCGTTCTGATTCCCAATTTATTGTGGAAATGGGACTGGATAAGTCTCCTCGTAGTCGGCTGAGATACCAATGTCGCTCCATATTTCCACCTCTTCAACTTGCGACTTGGAGTATTCAATGGCAGCCTCAACTTCCATACGCCCAAGAAGGAGATGCGTTGGTGGATCATTGCATTTTACAGCCTTGACTAGAATTTCACCAGCACGGATCGGATCACCAGAACGTACCATGGATTTGTTATATCTGACAACGCCGGTGAGAAATCCGACTGTATCTTCATAGCTTTCTGTAACCTCATGGACTACCATTGATGAACCAGATCAGTCAGTTGCAAATCCAGAGAGCTCAACAATACTGGTATTAATACCGAATGGGACAACCTCCGCAGCAACATAGCGAGTCAAACCGTCAATCGCATTGGTAAGCCCCCAAACCCGGGCTACCACCAACTCTGCCGGCCATAGATGCGATTTGGACAATAGGACGTGACTCCTGCTCTCCGAGGACAGGAATTACGGCTCTGGTGACATTGTAGACACCAAAAAAGCTGGTTTCAAATTAAGCACGGAAATCCTTCATGGGCCCGGTCTCTATAGAACCGAAGTTTGCGTAACCTGCATTGTTGACAATGACATCCAAGCGACCGAAATGAGTTACAGCCCTTTCAATTGCTGTAACAACGTTATCGTATTCCGTAACATCGAGGGCAATCGGAAAATATTGTCCCGATTTTCGGCCACCAAATCGTCTAGATCTTCGGACTTGCGGGCAGTCGCAGCGACCATGTCGCCGACTTTGAGAGAATCTTTCACTATTTCGCTACCCAAACCATGGGATGAACTTGTAACAAACAAAACGGACATTTTTCTACTTTTACTTATTTCAAAAGCAATTGGTCACTTCTGGATTATTTGCAGAGTGCCGCTGCTCTTTAATACTCTTCTGACCTGTTCTTTTGTCAGTATCCCCTCGCAGTATGTTTGTGCCCTCATAACCTTTATTTTTTTTAAGTTACACTGACGCTTTTTTTTCATCGGAATACTGCTGTCTGACTCTTACAATGATAAATATATTACGTGTTTGTTTAGCCCCTGAACGGTAGAGGTTTGGAAAAAACCTATCTGGTAATATGCTCTGACACATGTTTCATTAAAATGAATTTCGTGATGAAAGTTACGCCCCCTCAAAAGACTCGGTATAGTTGTTTTCAAAGTGATTTTTTGGAAGAGAACTGGCAAAATTATACCAATGAAGTAATCCCTCAGATGCGGTCGAAAGATGATGTGTATCAAGGCGAAAATTCTAAAAGGCACAGTTGAAATAACTACATTCCCTCTTACATCAAAATCTTCTATTCGAGGATCGATTATACTTTTTAAGCCAGCCTTGGCATACATAATCAGAACTAAGCAAACTGTATTTAATGTTTTACGGAGGCCCATGAATGGTCTATCTCTATCAAAACTCCTGTCCCTTTGGAATTGATGGCTAGAGATTTAGTGGAGTTGGTTTGAATACCTATTTGAGTGATTTCTGCAGAATTGGCATTTGTTTAAAGTATGTGCAAGATTTTTTTTAAACTTTCTGGAATGAATAAACTCCTGGAAGCCAATGACACTGCGAACAATGGAGGGATTCAGAAAATTGGACCAGAGCATAAACTGCAGAAAATAGGAGCAGGTAAATGTGGGGTTCTAGAGTCATCGAGCAGCTGGTTTCGAATTGTACTCGTTAATGGAACTCCGTCCTAAAAAGGTGTTGGCGTTGCAACGGCACTAAACCAAGCAATTAAGTGACTAAACCGAATTAATGAACAGATGGTCGGTATTAGCACTTTTGTGGCTTATGATGTCAAGTGCAGTTGGAAAATTACCCCATATTGTGAACCTGAATCGATACCTATTTTGGGGCTTATATTTAGCTGCAACTACCCTTTTCCGGTAAAAGGGGGAACGATTATAATCGGATTGTAAACAGTACACGAAAACATGGGTAATTGGTAAAAGAGATTTATATTTCTAATCCACTTCTAGACTTCAGGAATGAAATATCTGCTTTTCTAGTAGAAATTTACGAGGCTGACTAGTACTGTAATTTTCCGCCTCACCAATAGCGTTCGTTTTCGGTATTGATATAATGCAACAACATTATTTTTCTCGTAATGATCTGTTCTGTGCTCGTAACTATATTTTCTCAAAAAAGAAATATTTGCAGCCGAGACCATATCCGGGTAAGCTCGCGGAAAAATTATGGTGGTGTTGTCGACGGAGAGGTGCAGGATTCATAGATGTATCACGTGGTACGTACCCCGTGCAGCACCATGCTCTCGCTATCTAAATTCCTGGAGGAGGAGAGCCATTCATTATAGAAAACAAAGAAAATGAAGTCGTACTTAATCAGTGTTCCGCTTAAGAAGACCGAAGAACTTAGTTGGACAAAGCCATTGAACAATTATCTTCGCTCGGTGTACGGAAGCACGTCTGATTACCGGGAAGCTATCGATGGCTTTGACAAGTTGAGACAAGATATACGGGGTGTGAATGCAGACAGCACCGGGATTCGGTTGTACTACAAGTACTACAGTCAGTTGGAGTTGTTGGACTTGCGGATTCCGTTTCTGACTGTCAGTAAGAGCAAAATGACCAACTTTGTGTGGTACGACGTGTTTGACACCACAGTTTCACATACGCAGAATGCGTTACCATTCGAGAAAGCCAATGTATTGTTCAATTTGGGAGCGTTGCTCTCGAAAGCCGGTTCTTTCAAGTATGGCCAAGCACACAAGTCTAATGGTGAAGATACAACGAAAGAAGCGATCCTCTTGTTGCAACAAGCCGCTGGAATCTTTCAGTTTTTGAACGAGAATTTCTTGCATGCGCCACTGGTAGATTTGGGACAAGGAACGGTTCGGTTTCTTGTGAAGTTGATGTTGGCCCAGGCCCAGGAAGTGTTTGTGTTGAAGGTGATCAGTGGTGATTTGGAACAGAAGAAGAATTCGTTGATTGCAAAGTTGTGTCGCAGTGCTGCGACGCATTTTGAAGGCTGTTTCGATATGCTCAATCATCTGTCAGAAAGTGGTGGTGATGGTGGGTTTGCTGTGGTTGATGGTGACGAACAGGATTTCCTTGAACAACCAGACGACGATGAAGGTTCGTCGTTCAGAGTCAATGCCCGCGTGGATACGTTATGGATTGCGATTGTGCACTTAAAGAGTATTTACTACAAGTCTCTTGCTTTCTATTTCAATGGTTTACAGTTGGAATCGACTCGTAAGTACGGAGAAGCACTTGCTTACCTTACGAAATCGGCCCAGTTGTTGGACGAGGTTCCCAGCGATGCCTTGAAGCTTATCAGTAAGTCGAATGAAAGCTATGAGTTGTTGGAAAACTACAAGTATCAAAAGGATTCTGTGGGTATCAAGTTGCAGGATTTGACAAAGGATAATGAGTTGATTTACCACGAACTTATTCCATCGTTGGTCACTTTGCCTGATATCAAACCAATGGACAGCACCAAAGTGATCCCCATCAACGAGAACACGGTATTCCAGGAGATCAACGACAAGAACTACTCGTCCTTCTTGAAAAACGTGATTCCTATTAATATCCATGAGCTTTTGAGTTTTTATTCAGAAGAAAAGTCACAGTTCTTAAGGAACGAATTGGATTTGGTGGACGTTTCGAACGAAGAGTTGGCGTCGGTGTTGGAATACTTGAAGTTACCTCACGCATTAGTGGCATTAAAGGAGCTGTTGGCCGGAATCCACGGTTCCAGTGCCCACGTAGAAGTCGGCAGCGATGTGCGTCAGATTGCAGACGAGATCTCGAGCAAGTATAGCGAGGATAAGCAGAACAGGGCCAAGATTCAGAGTTTACGGAAACAGATCTTTGATACGTTCAGTGAAAGCGACCGGTTATTGTCGAGTCAAGTGTCGGAAGCGTCGGTGCGGTACAAGGATGACTTGATTAAGTTTAAGAAATCGTTATATGATGCATCAAACAACGACACGAAGCTCTTTGCGATGATCGATGAGCACCATGTGTTGTATGAAGCTGTAGCTGGAGGTCTGCGGTCGCTGCAGTTTCAGCAGTTGTTTCAAATTGGCAGCAGTGGCAGTGGCCAAAAGCCGGTTTCTGAAATCAGTTTGTTGGATATTGATGATCTGGTGAGCCAAACGAGCGATTTCAGCGGTCAAATCAAGCAGGTGGAAGATGTACTTGCTGATTTGAACGTGATACGTCTGAACATAACCAAGTTGATTGAAGCACTTAAAAAGGAGATTCATGAAGAAGATATCTCTGACATTTTGATTTTGAACAGTAAAGTGAAGTCGAGTAGCGAGATCAAATCAGTGATTTTCCCTGAAGAGTTGAAGAAGTTTGTGCCTTACAATGTCGAGTTGGATAAATTGATTGAAAAGCAGAAGAAGTTTATTGCGACGTTGAAGGTAGAGTGGGAACGTGTGAGTGCTAATCCGGAGATCAAGGAGATCCAAGCCCTGAAACAGTTCCAAAGCCAGGTTGTGGCGGAGCAGAGCCAGCGAGTGAGAGCTCTCCATGCAACGTGGTTCAAGTATTCGGTGGGGCTTGCGCGTGGTGTCGATTTCTATACACAGCTTCTTAGCTTTAGTAATGGGTTGAAACAGCGGATTGCAGCCAATCCGGCAAGTCTCACCGACCAAATGAGTCGTATGAGCGTGTCAAATTCCGAAAACGTCTATACGCGGTCGCCGCAGCTTCCTCCAAAGGGGTCTGGATCCATTCCTATCTACAACAATCCAGCAACCCCAGCAGCGCCAGCAACAATTTTAAGAACTGCTTCCACTTCTACTCCCACTTCTACTTCTACTTCTACTTCTAATTCTACTGGTGGTGACAGTCTCATCTATGACCAGCCATCAACTTACCAACCCAATATGTACAACTTCTTTAGTAACAACTAAACTTTCCCCGGAAAAAGTCCCAGCAAATATAGTTGTACCAGGAACAAAAAGGAACGTCATCGCGTGTCCCAATTAAGACAAATCAAAAACACATTTCCCGATCGAGCTAAATTTAACCTTTCCAAAAAAGTACCGTAGCGACCTTAAATTTATTTAAGCACGTAATCAGCATCAGCATTTTTTCGCATTCTTTCTTACTTTCTTTCTTTCTCTCTCTAATAAAAGACCCACACGAAAATGCAACTCTCGTTGGTGTTCACACTCACAGTGGCCATGTTTGTCTCATTCGTGGCCGCAGAAACGCCTCCTCGATGCAATGCAACCAGTCCATGTCCTGAAAAATGGCCATGCTGCTCGCAGTACGGTTTCTGTGGTACTGGCGCGTACTGTCTCGGGGGCTGTGATGTCAGACACTCTTTCAATCTTACTTCATGCATGCCTATGCCTCGTATGACCTCATTCAACACTTCTTTTGACAATACCGACAAGCTCCAGAATCAAAACGATTACTTGGGTAACGCTTCCGATACCGCCTGGGTTTACTCGGGTTACACCGCCACCAACGATGGTGCCATGTTGTTACAAATGCCCAAAGAATCGGTTGGTACCGTCATTTCCTCCACCAAGTACTTATGGTACGGCAGATTAGGTGTCTACTTGAAAACCGGACGTGGTGGCGGTGTTGTCACGGCATTCATTCTCTTCTCTGACGTGCAGGACGAAATCGATTATGAATTCGTTGGCTACAATTTGACCAGTGTCCAAACCAACTTTTATGCCCAAGGTATCACCAACTACACCAACTCACGTAACATTTCGACCTCCGACACCTTTGAAAACTACCACTTTTTCGAAATAGACTGGCAACCAGAACAAACCGACTGGTATATCAACGGCGAAAAGGTGCGTACCTTGTTGCGTGCCGACACCTGGAACGCCACCGCAAACCGGTACAATTATCCACAAACGCCCTCGAGAATCCAGATGTCGATATGGCCTGGTGGTGCTTCGTCCAATGCTCCAGGTACCATTGAATGGGCTGGTGGTCCAATCGACTGGAACTCGGAAGATATTCAGAAGTACGGTTATGACTATGCGTACTTAAAGAACATCACAGTGAAGGCCAACGACTTATCTAAAAATGCCACCAGAGACAGTGGCAATGACGATGTCAACTCTTATGGTGCATACATTTACACCAACAAGAGAGGCAATTACCAGGACATTCTGTTAACCAAGAAGAAGACGTGGTTGGGAACTGGAGACGCTACTGGTTTCAATCCCCAGAACGACAAGCCTACGCGTAACAAGACCAACGTGACCACCACGATTGTGAATAGCAGTGGTACGATAGTTTCGACGTACCTCACGACGCAGTCGATCAATGTTCCACAGAACGGTGGTCCTGTCAACCAGCCAGCGGTGAGTATTCCCGACGGGTACTCGAGCGGTGCTGGTGTGCATGGGTTTGTACAAAACGGTGGTGCCAGTACCACCACTAGCGACAATAAGAAGTCATCGAATGCTGGTATCAAGAACACCGAAGGTGTTTTTGGCGTGTTTGCAGCCATCATTCTCGGTGCTGTTTCCTACATGGTATAAATAGAGGGAATAAAAAATGAATAAAAGTAAAGAAGAAGTAAAGAAATATGTAAAGGAGGAAAAAGAAGTTGCGTTTCAGGATTCGTAGGAGAATTGTCGTAGAATGTCGCGCGACATTCTTTTTTTTTTCTTTTTTGTGTCGATGTCGCACGCACTCGTCGATTGATTCTTTTTCAGCGGTGTCCTCTTTTTGTTTATTTCCCCAACAACCAAAGATGAAGATGCTTACTAAATTTGAGTCGAAATCACTGCGGGCCAAAGGGGTGGCATTGCATCCCAAGCGTCCGTGGGTGCTTGTTTCGCTTCATTCATCCACGATCCAATTGTGGGATTACCGCATGGGCACGTTGATTGATCGGTTTGAGGACCATGTGGGTCCAGTTCGGTGTGTGGATTTCCACTCGACACAGCCATTGTTTGTATCTGGAGGTGATGATTATTCGATCAAAGTATGGTCCTTGAATACTCGCAAGTGTCTTTTTACCCTCAACGGCCATTTGGATTACATTAGAACCGTGTTTTTCCATCGGGATTTGCCATGGATCATTTCTTGTTCTGATGATCAAACGATTCGGATCTGGAACTGGCAGAATCGTCAGGAAATTGCATGCTTGACGGGCCACAATCATTATGTGATGTCGGCACAATTCCATCCTACTGAAGATTTGATTGTTTCGGCAAGTTTGGATCAAACGGTTCGGATTTGGGATATTTCGGGGTTGCGCAAGAAACATTCGGCACCAACGTCATCAATGACATTTGAGGATCACGTCCAGCGTCAGCAGTTGCCTCAACAGGACATTTTCGGCAACGTTAATGCCATTGTCAAGTACGTATTGGAAGGCCATGACAAGGGTGTTAATTGGGCTGCGTTCCACCCCACGCTTCCGCTCATTGTTTCGGCAGGTGATGATCGTGTGGTTAAATTGTGGCGGATGAGCGATACCAAGGCCTGGGAGGTCGATACGTGCCGTGGCCATACTGGCAACGTGTTGAGTGCGGTGTTTCATCCACAACAAGACTTGATCTTGTCGGTTTCCGATGACAAGACGATTAGAGTCTGGGATTTGAACAAAAGGGTTCCAATCAAGCAGTTCCGGCGTGAAAACGACCGGTTTTGGTTGGTGGCTGCCCATCCAAACCTGAACTTGTTTGCGCTGTGCCACGATTCCGGGGTGATGGTGTATAAGTTGGAACGTGAACGGCCAGCACATGCGGTGTTCCAGAACCGGTTGTTGTATGTGAATGGCGAGAAACAATTGCAGAGCTACGATTTTGGTCGCCGTGAAAGCTCATTGCCAATGTTACTGTTGAAGAAGATTGGCAAAGCATGGTCGTTTATGCGTACGTTGCTGTACAACCATAGCGACAATTCGATTTTGGTGACTCATGGTGAAGGTGATGCGGCACAGTATGCGTTGATTTCATTACCAAAACACGTCACCGGCGCCATTGAGCCCAGCGACGTTCGTCAGGGCGAAGGTAACTATGCTGGATTTATTTCAAGAAACCGGTTCGTATCGTTTGTCAAGGCACAAAAGACGTTGGCAATCAAGGACATGAGCAACAACACCACCAAGACGATCCAGCTCGATTCATCGGTCAATGATGTTTTGGGCGGCGCTGGTGGCCGTGTTTTGTTGGTCAAGAATCATTCTGTGGTCAGCTACGACGTTCAGCAACGTAAAGAACTTGCCGAACTCAGTGTCAATAATGTCAAATATGCCGTGTGGTCTGGCGATGGGCAGTACGTGGCATTTTTGGCCAAACATACCATCACCATTGCTACCAAAGACTTGGAGTTGGTTACTTCGAAGCACGAAACCATTCGGATCAAGAGTGCAGCATGGGACGATTCCGGAGTGTTGTTGTACACCACATTGAACCATGTCAAGTATACGTTGTTGAATGGCGACAGTGGAATCATCAAAACCCTTGCCAACACTTTATACATTGCCAAAGTGGTCCAGAACCACGTCTACTGCTTGAACCGTCAGGGCCAAGTTGAAGTGGTGGAAATTGATCCTACCGAATATCGGTTCAAGAAATCGTTGGTCAATAAGAACTTTGGTGAAGTTTTACGTATCATCCGTTCATCGAATCTTGTGGGTCAAAACATCATTGCTTATCTCCAAAAGAAAGGATATCCTGAAGTGGCACTCCAGTTTGTTGAGGACCCCGAAACTCGGTTTGAGTTGGCGTTGGAATGCTCCAATTTACAAGTGGCATTGGAACAAGCCAAACTCTTGAACAACCCACAAATCTGGGAAAAGTTGGGCGACGAAGCGTTGAAACAAGGCAATTTAGACGTGGTGGAGTTTGTATACCAACAACTCCATTTGTTTGACAAGTTGACGTATCTTTACGTGTACAAGGGCGACCACGAACGCTTGAACAAGATGGCTCAAGTAGCTGAACATCGTGGCGATGTCCTGGCTTTGCTCCAGAACACGTTGTACACCAACGACATTAAGAAACGGTGCCAGGTTTACATCCAGGGAGGCATGTTGCCGTTGGCATACACTTTGGCAAAACTGAACGGCTTAACGGAACTCGCAGCCCTGATTTTGGCCGAAGCCGGTGTCGAAGAAAAAGACGTGGTGTTGCCAGAACTCGGCGAAACCGTGCCGTTGCCACAACCAATTGCCGAACCAATTGGAAACTGGCCTCTTAAGGAATCGAAGTTGTCGTACTTTGAAACGGCATTGCTCACCGGTCACGTTGAGGAATCCGAACTTCGTGAAGTTGACGTTGCTGAAACTTCTGCTGCTGCTGCTGCTGTTGAAGTTGACGACTTTGACGACTTGGAGGAGGCCGAGGGTGCATGGGACATGGACGATGAGCTTGAGCTCGATGATGATGTGCAAGAAACCGTGGATTTAGGCGCGGTTGACGGTGAAATCGCTTACTGGTTGCGCAACGCCAAAACCGCGGCTGGATACGCTGCTACAGGCTCGTTCGAGCAGGCAGCGTCGTTGTTGAACAAGCAGGTGGGCGTGGTTGAGTTTGAACCGCTTCGCCAGCGCTTTTTGCAAGTTTACCAGGCCTCAAAGTTGTATCTTCCTGGTGTGGACGACTTGCCGGCTATGCCGACGTTTGTAAGAGCCGACAATGACGAGGACAATCCACACAAGTTTGCGCCGGTGGTTCCTGGCTACGACGGCTTGGAGGATGCTTTGACACAGGGATTCAAGCAGTTTAAGGCCAATAACTTGGAAGCAGCGATCGCCATATTCCGTGAAATCGTATACACGATCGTTCTTCTCACTGTCGAAGACGAAGACCAGGACTCCAAGTGTCGTGATGTATTGTTGCTCTGTCGTGAGTACATTTTGGGTTTGCTGATTGAGTTGGCACGCCGTGCGTTGGACCCCGAAGATATCAAACGCAACTTGGAGTTGGCAGCGTATTTTACCCGCGCAAAGCTCCAGAACCCACACCGTCTCAACGCATTGCAGGTCGCGATGTCGCAGCTGTTTAAGCACAAGAACTACGCCAGCGCGCTGTACTTTGCCTCAGAACTTTTGGCCATCACTTCAACGGGTCCTCGGGCCGAACAGGCCCAGAAGTTGAAGCAGCGGGCCGATAGTGTGGCCAGCGATGCCATCGAGATCGACTTCGATCCATACGCTGAGTTTGAGATCTGCTGCGGCACGTACACACCAATTTACAAGGGCTCACCCAGCGTCACCGAAGAGTTGCTTGGTGCTCGTTACAAGCCTGAATTCAAGGGCAAGGTCTGTGTAGTTACCAAAATCACCGCCATTGGTGTTCCTGCCAGTGGTTTACGTATTCGTTAGTTTGTTTAGAATAAAAAAAAAAGTATAGTCGTTTGTCATGTGTTGTTGGGAAGGCGACAGCGAATATTTTGCCGGAGTTAGTAACATGCAAAAAAAGAGAGAGAGAGCAAAAAAAAAATAAGAGTAGAAATCTTATCGTTCTCTGGATTACAATTCCTTGACAATTCGTGGAATTTTTCTAATTTTCCCAGGTTTTTCTTTAATTTATCATTCTAGAATTCTCGATATTCACAATCTAAACTTTTAAGATTATTAAGTTGAATTCAGAAGTTCCCCCCCCCCTAAAAAAATCCAATAAATTTATCTGGTAAATCAATTATTAAATTGTTTTTATAGAAACATTTGAATTTCTCTATTTCTTTTAGGTTGTTGATTTCTCCATTTCCCCATTTGATTTTATCAAAGCGACATCGCGAAAAATTTCGGGCTCGGGTCGATTTTTCATCACAATGGAAGCAATAAAATTAAAGGACGAAGGTAACGCATTGTTGAAGGCACATAAGTACGATGAGGCAATAGCTGCGTACACGAAAGCGATCGAGCTTGATCCATCAAATGCGATCTTTTACTCGAACCGGGCGCAAGTTCATATCAAGCTCGAAAACTACGGGCTGGCAATCATCGACTGTGACGCGGCGTTGGCAGTTGATCCGACGTTTGTCAAGGCATACTACCGTAAGGGAGTGTCTCAGATGGCGATTCTTCAGCACAAAGATGCAATGGTAAACTTTAAGACCATTTTGAAACGTATGCCAAACGACAAGCTCACGTTGGAAAACTACAAACAATGCCAGGCATGGTTGAAGCGCCAGGCGTTTGAGCGGGCGATTGCTGGCGATGAGAAAGTGTCGGTGATCAGAAGCATCGATTACGAGGGTGTACAGATCGAGAAGTCATGGCAAGGACCCGAGTTGACAATCAAATCTTCAAAGAAAGACGGCGAGGTTGAGGTTGAAATCGATGGATTGGATATCAATTACTTACGGTACGCTATCCAATTGTTTAAGGACGGCGGTCGCTTGCCCAAAAAACACGTTTTAGCCATCATCGCGCGTGTGTATGCGTTGTTCCGAGCCGAAAACACCATGGTGGAGCTCAGTTTGCCGCATAGCAAGCTTACGGTGCCGAATGAAGCTGACGAAATTGTGCTTGAAGGCGGAAAGAAGCTCACGGTTGTTGGAGACACACACGGCCAGTTCTACGACGTGCTCAACTTGTTCAGCAAATTCGGCAAGGTTTCGACAAACCACATTTACTTGTTCAACGGCGACTTTGTGGACCGTGGTCTGTGGTCATGTGAAGTTGCTCTTTACTTATACATTCTCAAGATCTTGTATCCTCGGCTGGTGTTCATCAACCGTGGGAACCACGAGACCAACGACATGAACAAGACGTACGGATTCACCGACGAGTGCGAGCACAAATACTCGAAAAAAGTATTTGAGGCGTTTGCAGAGAGTTTTGGTTCGTTGCCGCTTGCCACGTTGATCAACCGGTCGTACTTGTGCATGCATGGCGGGTTGTTTTCTGACGATTCGGTGACGCTTGCCGATATCAAGAGCTTTAACCGGTTCCCATCTTCCGGTTCAACACAGCCACCACGAGAAGGAATTGCCATGGAATTGTTGTGGACCGATCCGCAGATGCTGAACGGGCGTTCGCCGTCGAAACGAGGGATCGGAATGCAGTTTGGGCCCGATATCACCGAACGGTTCTGTTTGGCGAACAAGATCAGGAAAGTGTTGCGTTCTCACGAAGTGAGAATGGATGGGGTCGAGGAGGAGCACAATGGCCGGTTGCTTACGGTGTTTAGTGCGCCCAATTACTGTGATAGTACCGGTAATTTAGGCGGGGTGGTTCATTTTACGGAGAATGTTGGCTACGATGCTCTGAAGGATGATGGTGAGGGATACCGTCGTGTAAATGACGATAATTGTCCATGGACTTTAGAAACCGAACGTTTTGAAGCGGTTCCACATCCAGATATAAAACCAATGGCGTATTCGAAAGGTGGATTCGGGTACTGATGTAAAAAGTTGATCGATGTTCCAACAGTTTATATGCCGGATGCGACATTTTTTTTACCCTTAAAAGAAAACGAGCAATAAAGAACGAGCAATAAAAAACGAGCAATAGAAAATGAGCAATAAAAAATGAGCATAAAAAAACTAGAAATCCACGCGACAAAAATGACCAAATATAAAAATAACAAAAATACCCAGGTTATAAATCACTAATCCAATGGCTGAACAAGACGATACGCCCGACGAATGGGACCAGCGGATTATCGACACCGGGTGCCATGCCGAGAACCTCAAACTACAACTTTGTCATGCTGATACCGGCGACTGGCGGGTGTGTGTGGCTGAAATGGAGGCGTTCAAGCGATGCTGGGCGCGCAACAACAATCGTGAACGGACGCGCACCGTCGATAACAAACCATAAATTTTTTTTTTTTTTTAATAGTAACTTTTCTTCTTTTTGCAACTTTCAATACATGCTCGAGAATGGCGGTGTAAAAGACCAGGACCATGCTGCTAGGCTCCAGCGGCTTAAGCACGAAAGCACAGAACGTTTTCGCAATCGTTGGGACCAGATTTTGGCCAAATACTCGCGGATTGACGACACTACCGAAAGCGACGAGATCGACCTCGCCACCGGCGAGATTCTCATCAACAACGGCCACTTGCTCCTGCTCCGGACCCGTGCCGCTCTGTTTGATGAAACGGCATTGGATGGCGATATTTGGGCGCCCAGTAACGACACTGAACGCGACAAGAGCCGTCACCGCCGCAGTAGCAGTCACCTCATTACAAAACCAATTGCATTTACTGGTTTAAGTGTCGATGAGGTCACAAAACTCACAGCTCTCCGTGATAATCTTGAGCTTCTTTCACCGAGAAAACGATCCAAGTTCAATTCATCGCCGATCCGTCGCCGATTTTCGCCGATCCAGCTCTCGTCGCCGATAAAACAACAATCACCACTAAAAGAAGAAATTGATGAATATGCATTTGTGGCTGATCCAGCGGATTTCCATGAGTCCACGCTCTACCGCTGTGCATTTGAATGCGATTATTGTACTGGAAATCGCCTTCTCTACAAAAAACACTTACTCCAAACCCACGCCAGTGCCCTCCGCGCCATCGGCTACCCGCTCGACGTCACCAGTAGCGTTGAACCGGTGCCGCAACATGTACGAGCGGCTCTTGATGTCCAGTTTCCGCTTGTGTGCCGCAAACCACCGGAAACCCCGTTTTCCTGCGCCAAAATCGTCAACGGAATGCGGTGCCGGTGCCAGTTTGCACTGCAACAGCTTCTCGACCACCACATGTGCAGTTCCCAGACTCAGGTGTACATGTGTCCTGTTTTGGGCTGCGAATTTATGACCGAAGACGGCTACGAAGCGTGGCAACAACATATTGTGGCACAGCAGCACCATGTGGCGCATGGCGACCAGCGACGTTGTGTGACGCAGGAAGTCGTTCTTATAAAACACCATCACTTTTCAATTCGTGCTGACATGGAACCGGAACCGGCATCGCTGCCACCACCAAAATCGTCTTTTTTTTCTTCTTCTTCTTCGCCGGTGGACCTTGCGGGCTACGAGTCCATTGACGAGTTGTTTGACCAATAAACCTTAAAGAAATGATGATGATAAACTATGAAAGAAAAAAAAATAAAAAAAAAGAATACTTGACTATTTACACTGTAGGTTTGCCCTTGAACGCATCGGTGCCTTTGATGTACTTGTCGAACGCATCATTACGTTCAGGGAACGGACGTGGTCCCACAAGACGCACCATATCTTGACGGGTCAACACTTCTTTCGTGTACAACTCTTCGGCCACCACATCCACCAACTCGAGTTTCTCTGTCAAAAGTTCATGGCATCGCGTGTACGCCTCGTCAATGAGCCTCTTGACTTCGGTATCGATGATTCTGGCTGTAGATTCCGAATAACTGTTGTGTACTTTGAACCCGCTGCCGTTATCGCCCGTATCGTAGTAGATACTACCGAGTTTCTTCGACATCCCGAGTCTCAACACCATCTGCTGTGCCATTTGCGTGATCTTCTTGAAATCATCCGACGCTCCACTCGTCACAGTGTCGAAATGGAGCTCTTCACTCACACGTCCACCCAACGTCATGATCATCCGGTGCTTGTACTGTTCGGTAGACACTAAGTACTGGTCCTTAGGCAAGTACTGTGCGTATCCCAACGCCCCTTGACCCCGTGGAATGATCAGGACCTTGACAAGAGGATCAGCAAACTCCAAAAACCAACCACAGATCGCATGTCCGGCTTCATGGTACGCCACCGTCTTCTTCTCATCAAGACTGAGCACCCGCGACTTCTTCTCGAGCCCAGCAACCACCCGCTCGATCGCCTGCTCAAAGTGGTAGGTATCCACCGAAGTAGCGTCCTCACGAGCAGCAATTAACGCTCCTTCATTGCAACAGTTGGCGATGTCAGCACCGGCAAACCCCGGGGTTAACGCACTGAGCCGTCCGGCCAAATTGTCAATCGCCTCTTTCTTGAGTTCCTGATACTTGCCAAAATCGACATCGCGATGCTGTGCCGTGATATCGGCGTCACACTTGAGCGTAAGCTTACTGAGATGCACCTTGAAGATCTGCTTGCGTCCTTCGACGTCTGGAGTATCGATCGAAATATGACGGTCAAATCGTCCCGGTCTGAGCAACGCCTTGTCAAGAATATCGGGCCGGTTAGTACCAGCAAGAACCACCACATGGTCGCTGGATTCAAACCCGTCCATTTCCACAAGAAGTTGATTCAACGTGTTTTCACGCTCATCATTGCCACCCATCTTACCGTTACCTCTTTCTTTACCAATGGCATCGATTTCATCAACAAAGATGATGGCGGGCGCCATTTCTCTCGCTGTCTTGAACAAGTCACGGACCCGTGAAGCACCAACACCAACAAACATCTCAACAAACTCGGAACCAGAAACACTGAGGAACGGAACGCCGGCTTCACCTGCTGTCGCTTTGGCAAGCAACGTCTTACCGGTCCCAGGAGGACCCGATAAGATTGCTCCGCGAGGGATCTTGGCTCCCAATTTTTCATACTTTTGAGGATCCTGAAGAAACTTGACAAATTCCATTATTTCTTCCTTACTTTCTTCGCATCCGGCAACGTCCTTGAATTTGATTTTGACTTCGGTTTCTTGGTTAAAGAGTTTGGCTTTGGATTTACCAATCTTAAAGAGACCACCAGCACCGCCACCAGGAGCCTGGGCCCGTTTCATGGTCATATACCAAAGTCCACCAATCAACAACACTGTGGGGAGCACCGGGAGAATGTAGTTGAGCCAACTGCCGCGCTCTTCGTAGGCGATGGGAAGCCGTTCGTTGACGGGGATCAGAAGATTCTTTTGTATTTCTTTCATCTCATCTTCAAAGAATTCCACCGAACCAATCGTGAAAACCACTGTCGGTTTGCCTCCCATGCTTTGGAACGTTTGGTCAGACACTGCACCGGGAATAAGTTCTGCTTCGACATGGAACCGATTGATCACCGTCAACTTCGTGACGAGTCCGCGTATCAAGTAGTTTGTCTTGAAATCCTGGAAAGACAACTCGTTCTTCTCCTTGTCTCCTCGCGTTAAGAGAAAGAGTGTGAGCAAAAGAGTAAAGCCCGTAGACACAATCGCCATTCGTCCCACGGTTTTGCCGTCGAGTTGAAAGATCTTTACATTATCCATGTTGATGTTGGGATTATCCTTTTTGAGTCGTTCTTTGATTTCTTCACGAATATCTTGTTCTTCCTTTTCCATTGTCTTTTTGGGTTTGGATTTGTTGTCGTTGTCATTGCTGCTTTTGTCGTCTTCTTTGGAGCCGGTTTTGGACGGATCTGAACGCGGATTTTTGTCTTCTTTCTCGATTCGGTTAAATCTGAGAGGTGCCACAGAAAAGCTTCTGATTGGTCGCGACACCGGCCGCATCCATGCCCTCGAATACCGTACAAAACGTAGCATATCCTGGAGATTTTTTTGCCGCTGTATTTTTGTAGATTTCGTGGTTAAATAAATAAAATAGAAAAAAAAAAATTGAGATGACTATATACAGGAAATACGACCGTTTGTATATATGCAGGAACAAAATGGGTATCCTGTATATAGGTAGTGGTATCATGAGATTTTCCATTAATTAGTATTAGTATTAGTATTATTAGGATATTGGGCAGGACTACTATACATTATGACTTCCTGACTAGCAATTACTTTCTTCGGTAGATAAACTCGTCCCAGCTTGTTTCACAGATTTTGAGAAACTTTTCCTTTTCTTTGGAAAGCCAATCAGAGCTCTCGGTGTCCGTCTCCGTCTCCGTCTCCGTCTCCTTCTTGAATATCTTAAAGTTAAATATACTCTCATTCATCAAATTGATGCTTCCAAACACTTCTTCGTCGAGGTGACCGCGTAGTTTCTGCTTCATCTCCCGCATTTCGTCGGCAGAAACCGGCAGCCGGTCGTCTTCGGTCTCGGCGCCGCTAAAATACTCGCGTTGAGCCAGTAATGGCTGTGATTTGAGCGGCGCTACACGCGTCACATCGCCGTGGTACACGTCCGTCACTGGAAGCTTGTTGTTGGGCGACGAAACCGACACCGTTGGCGCAGCCACGGTGGCAGCAGCAGCCGCAGCAGCCTGAGACACTGCCACGGCGCTTGCAGCGGCCGAAGGCGCATGTCGTACTGGAAAATATGGCGACATTGCCGAGTACGGCGCCACGATCTTAGCCCGCTTGTACGGCTGGCCCTGTGGCCCGTACTCGTGGAGTTGTGGCAACGTCAGGTATGTCACCTGTGCATTTGGAAAACGGTAGTGCTTGCGCTGCACTGGCGATGGGTAGTGGTGGGGATAATGGTACTGGAGTGGGACCAGGAGCGGGAGCGGGACCAGGAGCGGGACCAGCGCCTTACGCAATTTCTGGTGTTGTTGATGGAGCTGTTGATGGAGCTGGTGTTGTTGTTGTTGTTGTTGAAGGTGCTGGGTAGGGAGCGAGGCGAGAATACGGTTCTGGCGGACCGGCGCCGACTGGATTGCGGGATTGAATGCACCTGGCAATTCTTTGATGGTGAGAGGCGTTGGTATATTTTTACGTTTGAGTCTTTTGGACGCTGTGGGAGTTGAGATTCTGTCCAAAGCTGGGGTTGTTGCGGAAGAATTTGAAACTGAATTTGAAGTTGAATTTGAAGTTGAATTTGGAGCAGAATTTGGAGCCGATTTTTCCTGTTTCGGGCTTGATTCAGGAGACTCTTCTGAATCTGTCAGGGCCAGATTGGAGGCATGGCGCAGAGCAATCAAGTTACGTTGCTGGAGTTGGATCTGCTGCGAACGTTTGACGGTGACTTCCATTTGTTCGTCGAGTGGTGGTAAACCGGGCGAAACGATTCGGAGCGCGACGTCAGAATTGTCCTGCAGCGGCTGCAGCAGGAGATCGAGGCTCTGTGGACGATGTTTGGTCATGGGGGACTTGATGGCGGGCGGCGGCGGCTCGACTTGGCCTTGGGACATGACGCGTGTTTTTTTTTTGTTTTGTAAAACAAATTGGCAGGCAGATTCACAGAGAGAATAGCCGTGGTGGGTGATAGAAAGATTATCAAGGGATTAAGACAATAAAGAATATATACCGGGAATATGTTCAGAAAACGCCCGAGATATGGATCAGCAGGCGCGGGTCGACAAGTGGCAGGTGAGATTGGCGTTCCTTATATGGTTTTCCTAGAGGTGACACAAAGAAGGGTGAACGTTTCAGATTCCCCGTTTCGGGGCCCACGACGCACTACATCCTGTGCGCGACATGAAATGTCCTTTATTCAACACAAACTGACGACACGAAAAAATAAACGCACAAAAATCCCACACTGGAAAACAAAAAAAAAGCAAAATAAAAAGGAAAAGAAAAAACAAACAATAAAAATATAAGTGTTATAAAAATAAAATAAAAAAAGGAAAGGAAATTAATGACAAAGACCTCCCTAAACAAGAGAAATTGGTATCGGTTCCTTCTCCACTTATCATAAACACCCACAATGGCCCCTTCTAACCAAGATTCTTTCTCTGACACTGATTTATCTTTTTATTCTTGACAGGTTTTTCCTTCCTTCGTTAGGTTCTATTTTCTCCCGCATTCTACACATGTTCCCGCCCCGAACCTCACACATTCCTGAAACTAACCACAAATAAATTCGAAAAATTCATGTGGGAATCGTTTGTGATTTGTATTTATGGTTAAATATGTTTCCACTATATGTTTTGTTTGGGGGTAAAGAAAAAGTCGCCGGGTTCAAATCCTTCTGTCGACGACTGTTTATCCGGTAAAGTTTTCCCATCCCTTCATTCTCTTCAAGTTGTTCACAGTATGGAACTTGGTGGTACATGAATATCCTCTCCACGTGAAATCCTCGTTAGGATTACACACACAGTTCTTAGCATGTCTCACTTCAGGATCAACTGGACAGTTATGGAATGGCCCATGGTAGTATCCAACATCTTCAAAGAAATGGATTTTGTCTCTAGGCAAAAAGATCGAAGCAGCAATCGAATGGATTGGTGCATCGCCCCATCTTTCATAAAAGAATCCACCAGCTTTGTCCAAGTACTCAAAGTATTTGGTGTATGCCTCGGATCTCCAGAAGTTAAGGTTGGCAATCTCAAAGTTCGACCAGAAGTGACATCCATTATACGTTTCACCCTTGTCGTCAGAAATCCAGTCCATGTTGTTGTTTTCCGCAACATATTGCTTGTTCTCGGTGATAAACTTCTTGGTGGTGTCCCAAAGTGTAGGAATGGTGGCCTTGTATTCTGGCAACGAGATAGTGAAACCATAGTCCTTGTTGTTGTCCTTCATCCACTTGAAGATATCGTAGTCAATGTCACAGTAGATTTTGATGTCTGGCTCGACTCTCCAGTAATAGTCGTAGTCCATCATCAATTCGTGTCTCCAAAAGAAACCAGATTCGTAACGACACATGTGTCTGTATGGAATCGAGTCACCGTAGATAACTTTATCTGCTCTCATCTTTTCCCTAACAAGAGCAGCCTTTTCTTGGTCAATCCATGATGGGAACGACCATTGTTCCTTAGGAATAAGACCGTACTTGGTCTTACCAGAAACAGCAGCAGTGGTTTCAGCAATAAATTCTTCCGAGAATGGCTGGTCGTTAAGGAAAACCCAATCGTACTCGAATTTCTTGTTAAAACGGTCTTCGACTTGTCTAATCGAACCCATAAGCGAGTACAAGTCAGAGTTTCTGGCCAACGAGACAAAAGTGGCCTTGATCTTGTCGCCCTTGTTGACAGCAGCAGCAGGTTTCTTTGGTTGAGCTGGAACAGCAGCCTTTTCTGCACCACTTTGGGGTGTAGATGCATCAGCAGCTGGCGACACCGCAGCAGCAGGAGCAACTGAGGTCGAGTTGGGGATGGTGTAGGAGGAGCCACGTGAGAGGATCCAGCCACATCCAATCAAAACAAGAGCAAACACAGCAAACCGAATGATTCTGGCGTTCGACCGAGAGGAACTCATATTGATTTGGTTTAGTTCAGCGTAGCGTTAACAAGAGAATAAAAAAAAAATTTCAGAATGACGATACGTGTTTTTTTATATTCGACGCGCCTAACCAGAATCTGTTTTTTTTCCTATGTGCTGTCCCTAAATCGACCCCAAGGAAAAAAAAATAACGGCGCAAGTGAGGAAAATGTCTGCATGAGAAAATACGAATTCACGGGAAAAAAAAATCAGGAAATTATATGATATATGAAATAGCTTGACAGAAAATAAGAGTACCTTTCTTTCTTGTGGCCAGATATTGGTGCGGGGGACACATAATTAAGTTATGTAATTGCAAAGTTCATATACATTGGACACAAATTGGACCTCGAGGCTTCCACGATAAATAAGATTTCCTGAACAGTACCAGCCATAAATAATATAAACCCTGACATTTGTTTTTTAGACGACTCGGGTGTGAGCGTAGGTGTGGACGTGGTGAGGATCGGTCGAAAAAAAAATGAGTTCCCTTTCGCTTCCTACCGATTCGCTCATTCTCTTTCATGCGCTGATCTTTTTATTGTCACTAATGCTTCTCAATTGTTGTTCGTATTTTTAGTTGGTAAATTCTATAGACTAAAAAGAAGCTACCAAAAATCAAAAATTATTAATAATAATATTATTAATTAATAACAATAATAATAATAATAATAATAGTGATAATAGTGATAAAAACTTAAGAACGTTCAAGTATAGTTTTCCCAGCCCTTAGGTCTCTGTAAACCCATGGCATCGTGGTACTTGGAACCACACGAGTAACCTCTGAAAGTGAAATCGCTATCAGGATTACAGTGGCATTTGTTTTTCATCCGGAATTCCTTACTGATAGGACACTGGGTGTACACACCGTGGTTGTATCCAACGTCTTCGAAATAATGGATTTTATCCTTGGGCAAAAAGAGTGAAGCAGCAATCGAATGGATTGGTGCATCGCCCCATCTCTCATAAAAGAACCCTCCTTGTTTGTCCAAGTAATGGAAGTAGTCCTGGTAAGCTTGTGACCGCCAGAACTTCAAGCTAGCAATCTCAAAGTTCGACCAGAAATGACACAAGTTATATGTATTTCCATCGTCATCTGATATAAACTTCATAAAGTTATCCTTGGCAATATGTTGTGGATACTTTTGCATAAAATCCCTGGTATGCTGCCAGAGAGTTGGAATTGTCTTGACAAATTCATGGATCGAAATCGTGAACCCATACACCTTATCATTATCCTCCATCCACTTGAACAAATCGTAGTCGAGGTCACAGTGGATATTAATTCCTGGCTCGACTCTCCAGTACCAATCATATTCGGCCAACAATTCATTCCGCCAGAAGAATCCAGACTCAAATCGACACATGTGTCTGTAACTGATCGAGTCTCCGTAGATGATCTTATCCTGTTTCATCTGTTCACGGACCTTTGCTGCCTTCTCCTGGTCAATCCAAGGAGGGAACGACCAGTGCTCCTTGGGAATGAGCCCGTACTTGGTGTTACCAGACACGATCGCCGAAGTCAAGTCCTTAAATTCCTGCGTGAACTCCTTATCGTTGAGAAAAACCCAATCGTAGTTGAACTTACGGTTGAATCTGTCCTCGACTTGACGGATCGACTTGATCAACTCGTACAACTCTTCGTTACGTGCAAGGGTGACGAACACGGCGTTCACCTTCTGCTTCTTGTTGAGCTGGAGCTGCGCATACTCTTCTGCAACCTTCTGTTCCTGGTGTTTCTGGAAATCTTCGTTACTCATGGGTTTCTCTTCCCCGTTCGAGGGTCCGTTGGTTGGATTCTTGTACAGTGTCGCCGCTTGATAGGGCGCTGACGGTGCTTGTTGGGCTCCTGGTCGCGGCGTGGTGTAAAGGGAATGCACCGAGTACAATACTAAGGCAGCTATCATGGCCACCAAGATCCTAAGCCCTGGTTGGTGTTTGAGCTTCATAGTTCTTTGTGCTGGCCTTTTTGGTAGAAGAATAGAACCAAAAATGTTTCAGAAAAGTATCTTTATCTACTTTATCAAAAATGTCGCGCTGTAAACTCTCGGAAACGATTTTCGCCTAAATTATTTAGTCTAATGCCAGCCTGTCCATTGCAAGATCGCTTGTTTTGGTCTATATGTAGACCCTGGTAGTCCATCAAGAGTC